>CM039470.1:12708234-12977710 GCA_022433065.1 Begonia loranthoides | reverse complement strand
TGTGATGTTGGATTTGTCAATTTCTCATACGTTAGTGGTTAAATTGTTAGGAAATATACCACAGTGGTTGACTTGTCATTGACTGGAAACCACGATGGTTGATTTGTCATTTTCCCAATTTATTATTATTCTTTACCTCTCTCCTCTCATTGGGCCATGTGCCTCTCTAATTTCTCATTCTCTCACCGACCTCTCTAATTTCTCATTCTCTCACCGTGTCATTCTCACTCTATTATTTCTTTCCAATTTTTTAATATTTTTTTCACACTTTTGCATTGCCTTTTTAGGCTTGTCGGAGTCGTGGTGAGTGGAAGTGTTTGACACCTTCACCATTCCTCAATAGTTTGCATTGAGAGCATCGTTTTGGTATATTATTTGTCAAAAATGGTCAAGCTGTTTGGGAGAATGGGGGTGTTGAAATCGTCGTTAGAAAAGTTTTGGCCAAAACTTTAAACGCTCACTGGAGATGATCCCAAATTTTGATCATGACGTTCAACCTTTCGTTGGAAAGCTCTTGGTGATGAGAATCATTTAGCAAACAAAGATCGCTCAAATCCATGATCAGATGTAGTCCGGAATCTTCATCAAAAAAGTCAAATCTGTGACTTTAATTGTAGATCCTGGCCATTTCGGGCGTCATCTCAGAAAACTGACGCCACCATGGATTCAAGAGCTTGAAACCTTTAAAACCCAACCCTTCTCGTTTCTATTCGATGCCATTTTTTGTCGCTAGAAAAGTCACCGTCGCTAGTTGCTGAAGTATTGATGTGGAATTGACGTCAACGGTTGACATGGCGTTGACTGCTGACTAGACATTGACTGATGACGTTGCAAATGAGGTAAGCAATATCTATCCTGATCGAGGTAGAGATTTTCGTACTTTATGCACTGCATTGCATCATGGTTTTCAAACTATTATTTTCTGGGTTAGTACATATAAAAATATGACTGGAACTATTCAACATCACGTTTATTTTTATGTATATGTATGTATGTTTTCTCACGTTTAATTTATCGCATGTGGTATTTTGATCTTTTTTTGTTATCTGTATATCTTGGTGGATGAATCCTCTTGATGCTTTGAACAGTTTTGGTATCAAAGCTTCACGAGACTATCCCATGTATCTTCTAATATGTGAAGATTGCTTGTGTGCATGTGTGAAATGGGTAATAAGGCATTTGTGACATATCCTTGGGTTTCAAATCCCAAAAGTTGAAATGAGTAATGAGATAGCTGTATGTGTCGTGTCCTTGAGTTTTGAATCCCCAAACTTGATCAGGGTTTTTATTCATCTTGTTGTTGATTATACATATGGTGTTGTCGCTTGGTCTTCGGACTATGACATCTTTTTCTTCAAACTCATGAGGTGTTATCATTGACAGATGACCACCTTTCTATGTTGTGTGTTGGATGAGTTCTTGTGTGACCATCCATTTTCACTTATGATGTTTTCAGATGAAAAATGATGTAGGCCTATTTTATGATATAGTTGTCTATGTGTATAACGCGTTTTGCAAAAGCTTCATCGATGGCCCATGAGCCCTATTTTTGGATAAAATGATGAAGTGGTTTTTAAAAGTGATTTAAAAAGCCTATGTACGATAAGAAAATACATTCAACCACGTTTTTCTAAGAAAGGTAAAACTAGTTTTCCTATGCATTGCATTTAGTATAGATTTTCTTACTGAGTTAGTCACTCACCCCAACAACCCCTCCATCCTATGTTTAGTTTGTGTTGGTTTGGTGTGGCGTATGAGGTGCGGTTACCTTGGATTTGGGTTTCTCTTAGCGTCTCCTTGTTGTTCTCGATGAATATTTTTCTTTTTTGTAATAGTTTTATTAAATTTGTCGTGGTCTTGAATGACTATATTTAATGCACAGTGTTTTTTCTATTTGTTATTTATGTGTTATCTTTAAATCTTGTTGATCATTCTGTGGATCCTTGCCTATTCTTTTTGGGTTTCGGGCTTATTTTTATATTAAGACTTTTGCTGAAAACTTAGCATTGGGCTCGGCAATCTGGTCCTCTCAGAGGATCAGGTCGCTTGACCTGACACTTGTGTTAGGCCTACCTCCGAGTCGTGATAGATACTTTAGCTAACAATGAAGATATGTGGCTGGTAACTCTTGGCAAACAGAAAGCCCGATATAGAAAGACTGTAACTTTCGAACCAGAGATCTAATGTAGGCCAAATTTGGAGGGAACACCAAAATAACAGAGAGGAGACGATCCACAAAAATTCACAATTAAAAACCCAAAGATAAGGAAGTTATGCTGAATAAACTCCACTCCCCGAAATGGTGCCAAGGGACACAGTTTCGGACACCCAAATTGATGATGCCCTAACTCTCACTTATGACTTCCAATAGCTACCACATTTGGAGGGTGCGTAAAATTAACAGAGGTAAAAGTCTCAATTTGCAACAAGAACGGAGATATGCAAATAGAACTAGACTGCCCGAAGAGAAACCACAATAAATAGATTCAGACACTAATAACAAAAATGACATAAAATCTTAAAAATGATACCAATCAGCACAAAATTTTCAACACTTCATTCCAATCCAAGGAGCAACAATGTCATTAAATCCTAGAGACAGAATCACAATGCAAGCAAACAGAAATTACTTCAAACTTACAAGCTGGTCTGATATTACCTAGAACTGATAATACTGACTTCAATGAACCTCTTATGCATGAAGCCACTCCACCTTGTTTTCCTTTGGTCTTCTAGCACCTCAAACCTTGAAACACCACTAGAAGAGATGAGGAGGAGCTAGTATAAGAGTCCCTCTCCAAGACCAAACAAGAACAATGAGAGGGACGATTTTTGGCTTCAAGTTTTGGTAGAACCCAGACAAGAAAAACCGTGGGGTTTGAGAGGGAAACCTCAAAACTAATTGAGCTACAACTGATTGAATTCCAAATTAGGGTTTAGGACAGCAATAAGGAAGTATAAATACTCCCTTAAGTGTTACCCTAAAACCCAAATTACAAATGTAACCTTACAACAAAAATTGGACATGAATGCTTGGCTAACACACTAGCCGAGCACTCCAAAAATATCCACATTCAAAGCAACCCTAAATCTATCCAACAAATATCCAAAATCATGTAAACCAACAAAACATAAAGTTAGTAGACGTGTCACACTATTTTAAGCACATATCTTCAGCTAGGGGACCTCTTTATGCCTCGACACTAGGGATTTCAAAATTGTCTTCGGGTTTGATGGCTAATTGATTGTGTGCAAGTGTCCACCAAGTGAGGAAATATTTTGGACTTGCTCTATCATCATGTCTTGACTCATTATCAAGCTCCTTAAGTGCATCTTGACCTGCAAAATAAGTAGTGAAAAAAAGGGGTTAGTTATCTTCTTGGCCCAGTCTTTGGAAACCGGACCCTGTGATGCATCAAAATATAGTCTTCATCTCTCAAATTGAGCCTAAAAATTTCAATGAGGCTGAAATTGATGAAAATTGGATAGTGGCAATGCAAGAAGAGCTAAACCAATTTGATAGGAGATCGCTCCATTATTGAAACTAAATGAGTGTTCAAAAATAAATTAGATGAAAATGGGATTATTGTCAGAGACAAGGCTAGCTAGTTGCGAATGGTACAATCAAGAAGAAGGTATTGGCTTTGAGGAAACCTTTGCACCGATAGCTATTTTCTTCTTTATCTAATTTTGTGGATGTGCTCATGAGGAAACCTTTGCACCGATAGCTAGGTTGGAGATGGGAACGAAGAAGTTTTGGTATTGATAACACCATCTGACTTGAATGGTTTCAATTTATAAACTGTTTTGATATATTTTATGAATTAAGCAGACCTGTAGAAAAGTTATGAATTTTGGAAGATTGTTAAACAGACAAGGGAAAATAGATTATGGGCATTAACATGCCCTGTTTTTGAACGATATGAGTAGGGTCAAAATGAAGGACATATGTATTGACTTATTTAATTAAGGAAATTGGGAAATTAGAATAAACTAGAGTAATGGATGACCGAAACAGACACTAACAAATATTGTGATACATTTATCAAGTTCCTCAACTCAAGGAGATAGACTCCAAGGTAAATAATGACCGCATGTGTTTGGCCTAACGACCTATATCACAAGATTTTAGGATTTAATTAGTTGTGATTGTTTTGTTGATCAAGCATTTATTATAGTGCTGATGCTCATAAAATATGTTGTTTGAGGATATTTGAGGATTTTATGTTAACTGAAAATGTGATGATTTATTATGTTAAGATTATGCATGCAATATATTTTAAAGAAAAGAACCATAAATAAAATGAAAGGATATCCATGAGTTTACGAGTGAGTCTCTGAAGGCCGGGACAAAAAATCTCTAGTGAGTCTTTGATTGAAGTTGAGACGGATAATCTCTAGTGAGTCTTTGATAGATTTCGAGACGGACAATCACTAGAGAGTTTACGATTGAGATTAGGACGGATAATCACTAGAGAGTCTGTGATTGATGAGGAGACAGATAATCACTAGTGACTCTTTGATTAATATCGGGACGGATAATCTAGTGAGTCTTTGATTAATATCAGGATGGATAATCACTAGTGAGTCTTTGATTAATGTAAAAAAAACAAAGAAAGCAAAGAAAGAATATTCAGATTTAAAATGTTTTTATTTCTCATTACTTAGTGGAGCATTATACTCAGAGATGAATCTTATGATTTAGGTAAAGAGAATATACGACAAGACTCTATGGCTAACCAAGCAGTTGATGACACATATTTATGAGGAGCGCTTGGAGTTGTTACGGTAAACCAAACTCATGGGATGAGACACATTTTGTGAAAGAAAAAGATTGGTGACAATTAATATGTTGTAATAATTGATAAATGATATATGTTTTTATTATCATGAAATTGTTAAAAGAAAGACTTCCGTTGTAACGCCCCTTTTTTGTAAAACTTATTATGCATTAAATTCTTGTGATATATATATATTTTCTTTAAAACCATCATACTAAAATGATATTGGTTAATTTATTTTGCAATAAAGTAATACCTTTAAAACCAATCACTAAATCGTGTATTTACAAAATCTTTGCAAACCATGTACTTGTCATTTAAACATCATTGGAATGAAAACCATACTTAGAAATCTTTGCAGCGGAAGACTTTATAAATTTAAAACACATTTCTGGCCAGAACTCGAGTTTTAATAGTCCTTTACAAATTTCATATAAAATATTCATTTCATAAAACAATAAAATAAATTGTCAACAACCACCAAGTCTTCATCATGAGCAAGCTCCCTCATTGTGACTTCGCATTCGCCATTTCCTCTGTAATATCCATACCTACAATGCAAAATTCATTTATAAGTTTAAGACTTAGCAAGTAATGCATGTGACCATGAACATGAGATGACATGACACTTGCTTTTCTTTTCTTTCTTTTCTTGTCTTTCTTTCTCTTTTCTTTTCTTTTATTTTTCTTTCACTTTTCGGATATGAGTAGGCTCAACAATGAGGCACACACTACTTTTCTCCACCTTTTTTGGGAGAGTATCCGGCCCTTGTGAAGATAGACTCCACCCTTTTTGGAAGTCCTCTGTTAGCTCTTGTGTAATTTAATGCACAGTGACCTAGGCAACCCTTGTGCTTGTCAGTTTTGGGTTGAGCCGGAAACAAGCTAACTGGCTAATGTCCCACTGGCCCACCCTTTCGGGGCAGTCTGTCCTTAGTCACAATTTACGTACATATTTTTTTCTTGTTCTTCATCTTTCTTTCACTTTACTCTTTTCGGATATGAGTAGGCATGACGATAGGGCACACACTACTTTTCTCCACCCTTTTGGGAGAGTCTTCGGTCCTTGTGAAGATAGACTCCACCCTTTTGGGAGTTCTCCATTAGTTACTGTGCAATTTAATGAACAACGATCTATGCGGCCGTTGTGCCTATTAGTTCCGGGTTACACCAGAAACAAACTAATGAGCTAATACCTCACCAGTCCTCTCTATGGGGCAGCCTGTTCTCTTTATCCATTTGCGTACATTTTCATCATCTTTTTTCTTTCTTAAATGTAGACTCATGCATAAACATACATCATAATGCAACATGAATATTTCCACATCGTATGCAAATATCAACCCATAGCAACATAAACTAAACGCAATTGTCAAGTATTAGTCCTCAACAACAATTATGCAATCAGTAACAAAATAGAACGACAAACTAATCAACAGAGCAGTATCCTCACAATGTCCATATACGCTGTAATTTGAACAGAGAACATAGAACCTGCCTAATAGGATACTATCCTTAACTATGACCATCAAACAGTTACTGAAATGAAGAATAGAAAACTCATTCAACAGGGCAAAAGTCCTTGACATTGTCTATCATACTGTAATCTAAAAAGAAAATAAAACAATCAATCACCCGAGTATAACATCCAATAATATCCAGTAGTAGTGACCAATGGGTAGAACAGAATGTAAGCAATTAAACCGATTCATGCAAACAATCTTTAATTCCCATAAACGTGATTGATTTAACCATTCTTTAGTAAACGAAATACCAACCTTGGTCCATGATATAAAATGCTTTTGTAGAAGATGTTGAGTTCCGTTTATCGCCTTAAAAACCTTTCTCTTTAAGTCGTCTCTTCGATGATGCAAAAAAGACGTGTATAATACCGTATTATTGAGAGAGAATTTTTGAGAGAGAAGAAGATAATCTGTTCGAATGATTGCTGTAATTTTTCTCCCCTAGGTGATTGAAGAAGATACCCATACAAAGGCAACTCTCCATACATGCACTTTCATTCGTGTCTTTTTCAATCATGTCTCTTCAACTATATATTATACACTTTTAATAAGGTTAAGGTGAGGGAATTAAAACCCAATTAACTTAATGTCTTTAATGCTTAACAACCATCATATTAAGCACATTAATATTAAGTCAATGTAACATTAACTAACATGGACCACATTTACATAGATTATAATTAAATAATCTAACAATCTCCCACTTGGGCCATGTTTTAAACTTTAATATCAATTGATATTCCAGCTAGTACTTTTCAGCTGCTTCAGCTAATTCCAGCTGACATAACTTGAATTCACAATTAATTAATATAGTGTACTTTAATGTGAATTATATCAAGTTATCTTTTCATAATGAATTGCATAATCGAATCATGGCAGACACATGTGAATTATGTCAACATGATTCTTTCCATGTATCACAAACTATACAATTCATTAATTCTGTAATTGAGGAACACTATAAACCCACCATATATTATTCATAACCAATCATTGTACATAGCCATAATATGAATACTAAATTGACATACAAAAACATTTTCTTTCGTTGAATTCATAAATGTTATAAGATACAAGCTACGCTTTTACAATCACATAGACTTATCACCTAAACCCATCTTTACAACATGTTCTTTAAAGGTTTTAGGTGGCAATCATTTTGTCAAAGGATCAGCTATCATTAAGCTTGTACTTATATGCTCAATACACACCCTTTGTTTTTGTATTTCTTCTTTGACTGCCAAGTACTTTAAGTCCATATGTTTTGCTCCTTTCGAGTACTTGTCATTCTTCGAGAAGAATACAGCTGCGGAGTTATCACAATACATTTTCAGCGGTCTTTCTATACTTTCGACCATGCTTAGACCCTGAATAAAGTTCCACAACCACAATGCTTGAATTGTAGCTTCAAAACAAGCTACAAATTCAGCTTCCATAGTGGTAGTGGCAATCGTAGATTACTTTTCACTTTTCCATGATACGGCTCCTCTAGCTAACAGGAACACGTAGCCAAATGTAGATTTCCTCGAGTCTACACAACCGGTGTAATCTGAATCTGAGTATCCAATCACTTCGAGTTGACTCGATTTTCTATACATGAGCATGAAGTTCTTTGTTCCTTGTAAGTACCTGAGTACTTTCTTTGCAGCTTTCCAATGATCAAATCCTGGATTACTTTGATAACGGCCCAACATCTCTACTGCAAAACTTATATCTGGCCGTGTACATGTCTGGGCATACATTAAGCTTCCTACTGCTGATGCATATGGAATAAATTCCATTTCCTTACGTTCCAAATCCTTTTTCGGACATTGCATCAATTTGAATTTGTCCCCTTTCTGAATTGGAGCAACACCAGCGGAACACTTATTCATTCTAAATCTCTCAAGAATTTTCTCGATATAACCTTTCTGAAACAATCCTAGCAATCCTTTCTTTCTATCACAGAATATTTCTATTCCAATAACATAGGATGCCTCACCCATATCTTTCATTTCGAAATTCTTTGAGAGAAAATCCTTAATATCACGTAACATCCCTTTATTGTTTGCAACAAGCAGAATATCGTCAACGTACAATACTAGGATACAAAACTTACTCCCACTGACCTTCATATAGATACACCGATCAACGGTGTTCTCTATAAAATCGTATAACAAAATGGTATTATTAAACTTAATGTACCATTGTCTGGAAGCTTGTTTCAATCCATAGATTGACTTATTCAGCTTACATACCATCTTTTCATTTCTCGGAAAGGAAAATCCCAAAGGTTGATCCATATAAACCTCTTCCTCTAAGTCACCGTTAAGAAAGGCGGTCTTTACGTCCATTTGGTGAAGCTCTAAATCATAATGAGCCACCAAAGCCATAACTATCCTTAAGAGTTTTTCTTCGAAACTGGAGAGAATGTCTCTTTATAGTCAATGCCATCTTTCTGAGTGTAACCTTTGGCGACAAGTCTGGCCTTATACCTTTCGATGTTACCTTTTGAATCGCGTTTGGTTTTGTAAATCCATTTACAACCAAAGCGTTTCTTTCCTTCAGGTAACTCTACAAGTTCCCAAACTTTGTTGTCATCCATAGATTTCAACTTTTCCTTCATAGCATTAAACCATTTTTTGGAATCATTACATTCCATGGCTTTATTGAATGATTCTGGATCCTTATCGATGCTCAAGTCACATTCTTCTTCTAGTGAATAAACCACATAGTCATCAGAAATTGCTGGTCTTCTCTCCCTTACAGACCTTCGCAATTCTGTTGCTTGTGGTTGATCACTTATGACTTGATCAACGTTAACATGCACATAATTAACTCGTTCACTTTGCGTGGGTTGAATATCCATTTTTTGTTCCGGTATGGTGTTAGACTGTGATACAACATATGGCACAACAACTTGATGAGAATTATTGGGTGTCGTTTCCGTCACCCGATTCTCTTGGATATTCACATTTCGTGAATCATCACTCCCACTGAACATGCCATTCTCAATGAATTGAGCATTTCCAGATTCTACAATCCTTGTACTATGCTTTGGACAATAGAAAATGTACCCTTTAGACTTTTCCAGATAGCCGATGAAGAAACCACTAATGGTTTTTGCATCGAGCTTCTTTTCATGTGGATTATAAATCCTAACTTCTGCTGGACATCCCCAAATGTGTAGATATCTTATACTAGGTTTCCTTCCCGTCCACAGTTCATAAGGAGTCTTAGGAATTGCCTTACTAGGAACCCTATTCAGCAGATATGCAGCGGTCGTTAAACCGTGCATCCACAATGATATAGGTACATTACTATTATTAATCATACTTCTTACCATTTCGATAAGAGTACGATTTTGCCTTTCAGCTACACCATTTTGTTGTGGTGTACCCGACATTGTGTATTGTGCACAAATGCCTCGACTTTCGAGAAACCTTGCAAATGGACCTTTGTTTTGTCCACTTTCATCGAATTTTCCATAGTACTCACCACCTCTATCCGATCTCACTACTTTTACTTTTCTACCTAGCTGTCTTTCCACCTCATTGATGAACACTTCTATAACGTTCATCGCTTGAGATTTTTCATGCAGTAGATATACATAACTGTAACGTGAGAAATCGTGTCTATAAAGGTGATAAAATACTTTTCTCCATTCCATGAAGGAATGTCGAATGGACCACAAATATCGGTATGTATTAATTCTAAAAGTTCTTTGCTTTTTGTGGCGGGATACTTTGATGTGTGTTTAGTTTGCTTTCCTTTGATGCAATCTATACACACATCCCAGTCATCAAAATCTAATTGAGGTAAAATTTCATTTTTTGTTAACCTCATTAACCTTTCTTTAGAAATGTGACCTAGACGCTTATGCCATAAGAAAGCTGAACTTTCATTTGTTGCACCACGTTTTAATCCAATCATATGATCCACATTAAACAGAGAATTCATAAATTTAACATCAAGATTGATAGAGTACAAACCATCTTTTATAATACCATAACCATAACAATATTTATGTTTGTACATAGCAAAAACACCATCACTAATCTTAAAATTAAAACCATTACAATCCAACCTAGCAACAGAAATTAAATTCCTAGCACACTCAGGAATATAAAGACACTCTTCTAGATCCAGGTGGTATCCAGTATCCAGGATCAGTCTATACATTCCAATTCCTTCAATGCGTGCCTTCATTCTGTTCCCCATATACAGGAACTTTTTAGTTCCGTTTATGGGATGGATCGAAAGAAATCCCTACGTAACATGAGAAACATGAGTAGTAGCACCAGAATCTAACCACCAAGTATTATTAGGTACTTCCATAATATTTGATTCAAAACATACTGAAACAAATAATGTACCTTTCTTTTTGAACCAAGCCTTTCTTTTAGGACAATCTTTCTTTACATGTCCGGCTTTGTTGCAGAAGAAGCATTTAATCTCTTTACGGATCTGACCATCATTAATCTTTAATTTGTCCTTTCCCTTCTTCTTATTCTTTTTACTCAGCGGCTTTGATGTGCTACCTTTGGCATCCTTCTGTATTGCTAAGTTGACGGTATGGGACTTTAATTTCTTTAACCTCTCTTCCTCTTGAATGAGCATGACCTTTATCTCTTGAAAGTTCCACTTTTCCTTAATGGTGTTATAGTTCACCTGGAACTAGCCAAACTCTACTGGAAGTGAGTTGATGATGAATTGAACCAAGAATGATTCATTCACATCCTTACCCAACGTCTTAAGCTTTGTAGCCAAATTGGCCATGCTCGTTACGTGGTCATGAATGGGTTGAGACCAATCAAATTTCTTGGTCGTCAACTCACTCATCAAGTTTCGCACAACAGACTTGTCAGTAATGTCTGATTGGGAGTATGTCTTAATCTTTGACATGAAGTCCTTTGCATCATTTACTTTAGGCATCGATGGCTTAACATTTTCAGCCATCGTCATCCTCATCAAGCCCAAACACAGCCTATTAGACTGCTCCCAAGCCTCATAATAAGATTTGTCAGCTTCCGAAGTGGTCTCAATAATAGCTGGTGGTCTTTCATTAACTAGTGTCAGGTCCAAATCCAATACACCCAGTTGAAACTGGATTTGTTCGGACCAGTCAGCATAGTTAAGACCATTGAACTTAATAGACGAATTGCCAGAAGCAAACAAATTCATAGTAGCTGCAAATAACAACAATACATGCTCATATCAATACATTAAATAATCTATTCTAACCAGATCCAAATAAAGCATATAAAATTTCATTAAGTTTATCTTTGGGTAATCCTTAAAGAAATACACAACTTATGATGTTATAACTTTAATTGACTTATGAACATATTTAACACAACATGTTTAACATCTTTGGATGTTTAAACGCATCAATTAACTATGTAAACATGTCACTTTAATGTTATTAATTATAAACAATGTTCCACCTTTGGGTGACCTACTAATTTATAACTAATAAACACATTTCCATAACATCATTATAATTGAATGAATAAATTACACAATTCAATATTGATTCTTTCAAACTAGGTCACTTTGGTGACTACATAGTTTCTATACAACTATATATTAATTGTATAAACATTCATTTATTCAATATCTTTAATTGAACTGTATAATCAGGCATTGCGGACGACATGCGGACGTTGTAATGGCGTCCGCAATCTCTTACTGTCGTACGAAACTGCCTAGAGCAGACGCTAACCTTACCGTCCGCTGCGTCCGTGTGATGCGTCCTCATGAATCAAAATTACAGATTCAAATCGGATGCATGGCTTTAGCATCCGCAACGTCTGTGTGATGCGTCCGCATGAATCAAAATTACAGATTCAAATCGGATGAGTATTTTCTCGTCCGTACCATCCGCATCATTCATCCGGGTGACTTTTCTTTACAGATTCATATCGGACGCAAATTGTAGCGTCCGTAGCGTCCACATTATATCGTCCGGATGAATCTTTTACAGATTCAAAACGGACGAAACATACATGCATCTGCGTCGTCCGCACCCTTTCATATATGCGTCTGCATACACATTTTCAACATGAATTATGCGTCCGACCACACTTCAGGTCGACCGCACCCTTAATACCCATCGTCCGCACAATGAACAGTCCGATGAACATTCAACAGAAAACAATTTTCTACCTATTCTTTTCTATGATTTCATCCATAAACATTTCATGCATAACTTTCCGAATATAAACAATCATTTTTCGTGCATAAAACCTATCATGGAATCAATCTAATTCAATTTCATGGTAAATCAAAACGTATGTTTTAACCGTGAGCTCTGATACCAATTGTAAGCAATTAAACCGATTCATGCAAACAATCTTTAATTCCCATAAACGTGATTGATTTAACCATTCTTTAGTAAACGAAATACCAACCTTGGTCCATGATATAAAACGCTTTTGTAGAAGATGTTGAGTTCCGTTTATCGCCTTAAAAACCTTTCTCTTTAAGTCGTCTCTTCGATGATGCAAAAATGACGTGTATAATACCGTAATTATTGAGAGAGAATTTTCGAGAGAGAAGAAGATAATCTGTTCGAATGATTGCTGTAATTTTTCTCCCCTAGGTGATTGAAGAAGACACCCATACAAAGGCAACTCTCCATACATGCACTTTCATTCGTGTCTTTTTCAATCATGTCTCTTCAACTATATATTATACACTTTTAATAAGGTTAAGGTGAGGGAATTAAAACCCAATTAACTTAATGTCTTTAATGCTTAACAACCATCATATTAAGCACATTAATATTAAGTCAATGTAACATTAATTAACATGGACCACATTTACATAGATTATAATTAAATAATCTAACACAGAACCTAAATTAGCATAACAAAATTTCTCAAAAACAACTCTCAGGCAGAAACCAAGCCGAATAACATAATCATTTTCAGCAAAGCAATATTTCTCAATGATGTCTAACAGGCAGAAACCAAGATGAAGAATAGAACTCGATTAACAGAATAAAAGTCCTCAAGTAGTAACCGAGAATGTAGAACCAAACTCACATGACGAAGCATAAAACCCCAGAAATCTCCAACAAGCAGTAAAAAAAATAGAAAGCAACACCCCATAATACCTTGCATTACAGGGTCGAGAGGCCAATACCCATACATTAAAACTTACTGGCAACCTGACTCACATCGGGCTCCTTGCGGGAAGTTCAGCCAATAGCCATTCGTAACAATTACGAATCACCCGTGCAACTAGTCTCCTCCTGAAGGCTCAGCCTCTTCGCGGGAGCTCTTCATCCTCGCAAAAGCTCTCCCTCTCAAACTCTTTCGGATAGAACTTTGCCCGAGCCACCGTCCCCTATTCGCGAGGAAGGGGATTTCTTCCCGTGGGAGAGTCGCCTCTCTCCCTCTCTCAAAATCCTTCAGCACCCTTTATCCTTTCTTTTTTTTATTCTTTTATTTTCCAGCTTATTCCCTTCTTACATTCCAACTCACCCCTTATTTTTCTCTCTTACGCGGTGTACTCACTTCCCTTGGCCAAAATAATCCACCTCACCCATGACACCCATTCGAATTCATCCTTGTATTTTGTCCCCAATTATTTCCTTCTAGCATTCTCATATTTTTTTCTAGGCACTGCCCTAAATCCACATAATTCATAAGTTCTCATTTAATCTTCACCCAAAATAAAACACAATAGTTCCCCCTTAATTTCCAAAGGAAATATCTCTACTCAATTATTCAATCTCAACAAGAATATAATAAATTATAATACCAACATTCATATTCAATTACCAAACTATGATTTGCACAATAAAATCTTCCATTCATATCTAATTACATCATAATATTATCAATAATATAAGTGGTTCCCCAAAATAAATTTAACATGCACGCTTAATAAAATTTTTTAGTCATTATATCTGGTACGCTAAAGAAAAAAAGAAACAAATGTTTAATGATGAAAGAAAAAAAATTGATATGGGTAAATGTCCGATAAAAATGGGAAAAGAAATCATGTGCTACAAGCCAATAGTGAATATATTGCACCTGGGAGTTATGCTTTATTGCTTTGGATGAAGCCAACATTAGAGGACTATGGTCAATCTTATGAGAAAATCCCAATTAGGTGTGACAATATCAGCGCCATAAATATCTCAAAGAATCCTATTCAACATTCTCGTACCACGCACATTGAGCTTATATTTCATTTCATCTGAGATCATGTCCAAAAAGGAGATGTATCCCTTGAATTTGTTAATTTCAAAAACCAATTGGCCGATATCGAAAAAGGAGATGAATCTCTCTAGCTCCCCAAATCCATGATTCAATCCTTTCAATTTTTCAGTCATTTTACCTCTCTGAATTTATATTAACTTTACGCTTCATGGCATCAAGGACATCTAAACTTGCTCTAAAAAGGAATATTGCTCCAACTCAAGGTGAATCATCTCAAGCACATTGATCTCTAACTAGGTACTTTTCTACTAAATTTGGGATTCATAAAGATAGAGTACATTATGAGAGTGATATTAAGGAGTGCTCAATCATTTACTCTAGGAGAGTAAACTTTTCACGTTTTAATTCCTTGGGAATTGGTAATTTATTTAAGAAAATTATATTATTTGAGTTGTGCAACATTAGCAGTGATACTCATGAGAGACTTATCTATCTCTTTTATTGTAACATGTCAGCTTTGATACAACCTCTTATGGTTAAGACATATTCTTGGTCGTCAAATAAAGTTCTTCGAGAACTATAAATGATCTTATTAGTTTTTCTATGGATGAGTTGAGTGACGAATACTATCACATTTCCTAGGACACATATTTCATTTAACAAGGGGAAGGACTTGAATTTCTTAGAAAGATTCACAGAAATCCTGACTTGGTGACTTTTACAAACCAAAAGCAAATGACCTCAATGTCAAGGACGGATTATCCATCATTTAATCTCTCGCACCATTTTACCACGTGATGGACACTGAGATTATGTGAGCTACATGGATCTTTACTTGATGGAGAAAATCTTAAATGGAAAGCGGTTCAACCCAGGATATGACACATGAGAGATATACTTTTGAATACCTACAAAAATTTACCTTACAATATATTAATTCAAAAAATTTTCAAGCATTTTCAAATAGTAATACCCCTAGATGAGCCAAGAAGAAAGGAAAAAGGAGTTGATGTGTATGATCATCGTACTCTAGGTCAAATGGGTATAGTCCAAGTCCGAGTGAATGGACCTTAAAAGTGAATCATCATGCTTCCACCTCAGCTCCTTTCCCTCCAGCTTAGGATGCACCATTGGAGGATGAGCTCCCTCCTTCGTCTCACCCTATGTCCTCTCATCATCAGATTATATCTGGGGAGGATTGGAATACTCTAGCAGACAACATATCTAGTCTGACCTTTGCTATTGAAGGAATGTCTTAGCAAGTACAGGGGATTAGCTCCACTCAAACGGTGATCCTCTCTAAACTGGCTACTCTTCAAGAATTGATGGATTATGAGGACGATGACAACTATACGTATGAGGTTCGACCAAGAGATGTCCCTCGTGCACATCCATCAATATATGCTAGACCATCATCCCACGTTTAAATTGTTGCTAAATTTTGTTGTAAACTTAATGATGTTTTTTTTGGATTTGAACTGTTAACTTCTTTTAATGATGTGATAACTACAACTTATGCTTATATATTCTGTTTATGAGTTTTGGCATACTGGTTGTTTTGGATATATGTAGATTTCTAATGCAAAGTATTTATGTTAAAGATGGCAAAAAAAGGGAGCAATAGAAGAGAGGAAACTCTGCCACATTTTATTTGGATTGATTTATTATTTTTGATAATGACAAAGGGGGAGAGTTAGAGTTAATAGACTTAGAGTAAAGTCATGAAATTGAAAATAAAAATATTTTGTTTTAAAGAGTAAACTCATGAATTTGAAAATTGAAATACTTTATTTTGGGAGAATTTCATGAACGTAGGGGGAGGAAATATGTAACTTAGAATAAGTGATTGCCATCATAAAAAAAGGAGAGATTGATGGCTTAGTGGAAGTTAAACATGAATGTTTGGATGATGAATGTATTTATTTGATTATGTTATTATAAGTAATTATATTGAAAATACCCTTGAAAATGGGTATTTAATTGTTCTAACATGTTTATTGAGTCTATGCAGTAGAAGACAAAATTATGAGATACGACTCATATTGGGAAAAATCAAATTAATAAGAACAAAGTGGGGAAGATTACTTAGTGTAGATGTCCTGAGTTAAAAGGCAGATTTCGGAACAAAATTTGAGAAATGGAAGACACTCGCAGTCATCAAGACCGAAAATGTTACAGTCATGGGCATCTAGACCAGAGTGCAATTTTAATACGTAGACGTCCGTACCAGAGAAAATGTTATTGTCTCAGTCATCTAGACCAGAGTGCAATTTTAATATGAAGACGCCTGGACAAGAAAAAATTTGAAACCGTGGGCATTTGGACATAAGACGCTGATGCCCAGAATAGACATTAAACTTTTAAATTAAAACTTTCACGTACAACCTATACAATGTTCAGACGCCTGAAAGGGTAGGCCACAACTTAAAGTACAGAAGTCCATCGCCTGTTTTGCTATATCTAATGGGTTTTTATGGATATATAGTGTTCACCTGGAACATGCCTGCAAATGCCTTCTGCTTGGAAATTTTAAAGATAACTATAAATACAGACACTTTCTAATTTCCAAGGCATCTGAAGAGAAATCATACCAAAATGATAACAATTTGATTTTTGAAATTTCTCTTCAGTTTTTGAGTGATTAGCCTAACTCCCTCATTCCCCAACTTGAAATTATATTCATGTGAGAGTTTAGTCATTTGTGCTTGGTGTTCTTTGCTAAAAAACTTCTACATATTCAACTTGTGGTACTCTTGAAGGATGATGCCTTGGAATAGTCATTGTAAGGCAACATTGACGACTAGAAGATCAATCACTTGTGACCAAGAAGGTTATTAAGGAAAGATATATTCAAGGAGCCTTGAAGCACGAACGTATGCAAAGTTGGCCAAACAACATGAACAAATTGTTTGCATCTCTCTCTCTTACTCCTTTACTTGTTATACTTGTTCTTTCTTGCATATTAGCTATAACATCTTTAGCAAAGAGAAAATATAATATTTGAGTAAACAAACGATTAATTGATAATTTTTTTAAAAGCTTGAGTAACTTAATTTACCTCTTTCTTAGATTAATTTTGATTCAACGTATATTTCTTTTGCTTTTGAATTTTGACTTGTCTGACGTGTTGGCTCCTAAGTTCCCATGCTCTTTTAATCTTCTTATATTTACATATAAGGTGGTGCAACGGAGGATTTATTTTGAAATCAAAATAGAAAAGTAAAGAAGAATAGAAAAATAAGTCTCATAGAGATAATATTTATTATTTTTCAAAAGTCTCTTTCTAATATTCACCATAAAACCTTTAAATAGAGTTCGGATTATGATATGAAATTTGTAATAAGACAAGTAAATCTCTTAGAAAATATTTAAAAAGAAAAAGTCTATCTAACAAGTTAAACGAATAAAATCAAATATTAAAATAATAGATAAAATAAAATATTAATAAATTATGGGCTTATGGGCTTGGGCTTAACTTTGTACTGCATCAATCTCTCTCTTGAAGAAAACTCTATTTGCTTAATAGTTATTAAGCATAATTGTTTTGATGTTAATTGTGATTAATTGAATATATTACTCTAAGTTAATGGTAATTACATATCTAAATGATTGATGAGTGTGTTTATGAATGGACTACATTTTAGAGTTCTATTCTCATTGGAAATACCCTTGAAAATAGGTATTTTAAATTACTAATGTGTTTATTGAGTGAATGAAATAATAGGATAAATTTGTATTTTTGGACTCAATAGAAAAGATCACAAAAATGTCAAAGGTCATTTTGTGCGAGCACTAGTGATGAAGAGGTTAAGCTCAGTCCCAGGTCATGTGCGAAATTGGAAGGTTTTGAATTTGGATGCCTAGTCCTGAGACCGGTTTGGACATGGTCACCCGTAGCAGTAGCCCACATGAAGATGTGGAAGCCTAGTTCCGAAGCAATGTTTTTCGAAACCCAATTTGCAAACACCTGGAGACAAGAGTGCTTACCCACAATGAATACCTAGAGAATCTTTCGGGCAATCTAGTCAAGAGACAAGAATTCAAATTGAAGCTTCACGCGGACGCCTGATCATGAAGTATGGACATTGAGAGCAAAAATCTAGTTAAATATTCATGAAAGCTCATCACCTCCATTGATGTCTCTAATGAACATATCATGGTTGCCTAGATGAATAGTAGTGAGTGACTCGTGCTCAAGAATTTTGAATGTGTTTATAAATAGAAGAACTCACTACTTTGCAACTCACCGAATGATTGCCAGAGTGTAGCCCATTTACTTGCGAACATTTAAGCCTTCGTTATTGAGTAAAAACCTAACTTCTCCCACTCATACAATCGAGAGTACACATTCTTAAGAGTGTTTAGATCTTGTACTTAACTTTTATACACCACATTTTTGTTGATTGTGGAAGCAAAAAGGGTGACACCTGTGAAGAGTCACTAAGGTTTGATTAACACTTGCACATTCAATCAAGGTGAAAGGTGGTGCTCTGAAATGGTTGTAAAGGTTTGATTGACACCTAAAAGCTCAATCACTTGTTACCAGAAACATTATTGGGAATGGAATCTTCAAAGAGGAGTCTTGAAGCGGGAACATAGGCAGTTTGGTCGAACCACGTTAACAAATTTGTGTGCTTTCTCTTTCCCTCTCTTTTCACTACTATTGTGTTTACTTTCATATTAGACCAGGCTCATCTAATTAAAAGGGAAATATTTAAGTTAAGGTAGCAAACTAAAAGAATTTGTTAATCACATGAAAAAGTTAGAAAAATTAATTCATCCTCACTTAGGTTACATCATTCCTACAATTGGTATTAGATCGGGTCTTAAACTTTTGTTGGTATTAAAAATTTTCTAAATATTTTTTTTTGAAATTTTAAAGGTGGCTATCAATATAAATGGCTCAAATGTTGAAGGTCAATTTATTTATAGATATCTATTTTTTGATGTAGTGATTATTGTATTCGAAATCATGCAATTCAATCATTAGACTATGATTTGTGGTACATAATTGAGAACGGTATGTATATTCCAATTAAACAAGAAGGAGGTATGAAATTGCCTAAGCTGGCTTTAGAGTTTGATGATAATGATAAACAAAAACTATGTTTAAATGCTAATACAATGAATACTTTATATTGTTCCCTAATTAGAGATGAATTCAAAAAGGTTCAAGGTCGTGATAATACACATGAAATTTGCAAATTTCTTCAAATCACACATGAAGACACAAATAAAAGTTAAGGAAGGTAAAATGAGCTTGCTTGTGCACAAAATATGAATTGTTTGTTATGAATAAAAATGAAATCATTGGTCAAATATTTATACAATTTACTAAAATTACTAATGGTTTGAAAGCTCTACCCCAACATAGACTTGGTTAGAAAAATTCTCAGGTATCTACCACGGTCATGGCAATTCAAAGTAACAACAATTCAAGAAGCTTGTGATGTTAAAGTTTTGAAGATGGAGGCGATTATCGGATCCCTCATGACTCACAAAATTATAATAAAGGCTAACAAAAATGAAGTGCTAAAGGAGCAAGAAATCTTTAAGAAGAAGGACGTTGTTCTCAAAGCCTCATCGAGTCAACAAGTCAAATTAAAAAAAAGAAGAAGGTGATGAAGAGATTGCCTTCATCATAAGGAGATTCAACAAGTTCCTCCAATGAAGAAAATAGTAAGGAAAGAAGGTCACGAAAGCAAAAAGACCTCAAAAAGAGAAGGAACCAAGTTGCTTTGATTGTGGGAGCCGAGACACTACAAAGCTGATAGCCCCAAGCCAAAAAAAACACCAAAGGACTTCAAGAAGAAAGCAATGAAGGCCACATAGGATGATAGTAAAGAAGATACATTGTCCAACAATGAAGAGGTGAGTAACATGTACTTCATGGTTGAGGACAAGGAGGTACATGACTCTTTTAGTAATCTAGATGAAAATTATGATGAAAATGAACTATTGGATGCCATTGAGGAATTACTTGCCATGCATGTAATAAAATAGTTCATAAATCACTTGTAAGTCCTTTAAAATATAATGGTCATAAATATTTGAATAAATTGAAATAGGTTCTTAAGGAAACAAGACTAACTCTCAAGGAGCCAAGAAGAATTGAGTACCTAGGAAAAGTACCTAATTTTGCTTGTAGGTTGGAGAATCTCCCTTGAATGATGAATGGTACCTAGATAGCTGGTGATTAAGACAGATGACGAGAGATTACTCAAAATTCACCTCCATCACTAAAAAGAAATGAAATGTCACATTTGGAGGGAACCAAAAAGGCTAGATTATAGGTAATTCATCAAACCCTATCATTGAAAATATGTTATTTGTTGATGGTTTGAAGCATAATCTATTAAATATTAGGTGTTCAAGAACAAATTAGATGAAAATGAGATAGTTATAAGGAATAAGGCTAGGTTGGTTGTAAATGATTATAATCAAGAAGAATGAATTGATTTGGAGGAAACCTTTGTAGTAGCTTGTTAGAGTCCATTCATATGCTACTAGGATTTTCATGCTATAAGAACTTCACCTTATATCAAATGAACGTAAAAAGGGCTTTCTTAAACATATATATTATGAAAGAAGTATATGTAGGATCAGTAATAACCTCAGGGCATGATTGAAAACTAACTCTTTCGTTTGATATCTTTATATGAATTTTCTCTCTAAATTATATGAACTCAAGCTAATATACTAACAAGTCAATAATATAAAGAGAGAAGGGAAAAAGAATGCAAATGGTTTGTTAAAGTGGTTTGACCAATTTTGCCTATGTCTGTGCTCCAAGGCTCCTCCTTGAAGATTCCTTCCACTACAACTTTTTTGGTTATAACCAATTGATCTTTCGGGTGTTAATCAAACCTTACAGTGACTCTTCAAGGGGGTCACCCTTCAATTGTTCAATAATCAATGTATGTAGGAGTTTTGAAGGTTCAAAACAAAAATTTAGATGTCACAAATGAAAATCTCAAGTTAAGGGCTTAGAGGATATTTAACTTATGTTTAAAGGCTCAAATATCACAAATGAAATTTACAACACTTCATTGTAGATATCATGTAATACCCTGATAAATTTCTCCGTTTATGTAATATGAAGAATTTTGTGAAATAAATATATTTAATTGTGAGACGGTACATTGCGGACGAAGTAATACCATGTAAATGTAAGGAAAATATTGTGGGATGATTAAAGTATGAATTTTTAATGGAAAATGCACATTTTGGGTTTTCAATCGCTGGGTGGTCTCGGTCGTGGTTGAGCTTCTCGTCTGAAATACATTGCAGGCTGCATTTTGGGTTTTCGGTCGCATTGCGATTGATGACGTGGTCGGGGTTTGCATCCGAAATGCATTCCAGATCACGTTTTATGGTTTTCGCATGCAACACGGTTGAGTTGCGACGTGATTTGTGATAAAAAAACAAATAGCAGGTTTTGAATCAGTCAAATTCGTCAATTTTGGGGTCGAGTCATTAGTCGGGACTTGGTTGTAAGGTTCGATCGAAAACGCAAAACTGTAGCAAAAATTGGTTTTTTGGTCACAACGCGGTCGACGATTCATTCGACTTCCTCGATCGCAAAGTCCAATTTTAAGAAAATTGCAGCTTTAGTTGCCGCCATTTTTCTAAATCTCCTCCCGATGCTTTCCTTTTCTCCCGAGGAGATTACGTGGTTTCCCCGTGGCGGTCTTGGAGTGGACCTCCTTTGTTGGAGTGGGTGATTGTCCTCTCACCTGGCAAATCCTCTTGGAAGCTTTGCTCCTTCTGTCTATAAGTGGTGTGCTGCGGGTATGTGTGGTTACCACTTTTTGGAGAAGCTATATTTTCAGAGGGCAGAGTGTTGTGTGTGTGAGGTTGAAGCAAACCATGAGCTTGTTGCTGGGTGGGATTCAACAGCTTGGAAATCTTTTGGGAGGTAAGGAATTGAGTCGAGTCTTGTCCAATAGAGGCCCTACACCACAAGTAGTGTCATTCTTGATTTACTGCTTGAATGTTACATTTTCTGCATAAATTGGTATAGTTTGAATGTTGGTCGTTCTTTGGTTGCTAGTTTCCTGTCAATGGCTCTTAGGGTTGTTGGTTGATTTCTTCGCTTTAGATCTTCAGCAAACTCTTGGTTATCTCTTAGTTACTTGAATAATTTGCTGCTGTTAAAGAACATCAGATTCTATAGCTTGGATTTTATTGCTCCTTGCTAACGTTCATCATCTCTGCACAATATTATTTACTGTCAAATAAATGCTCACGTTAGTTGACTATTAGTTTATGAATTTGTGAAACTAAGCCATATTGTTCCTAGCTTATGAATTAAAGTAGTATTGTTAGTTTGAACTCTCACTCCATTCTTGGTTTATATTGGATATTGGTTGCTTCCTCTCTTTTGACTTCTAAGCATGTTAAAATGTTAATTCTTGCTGTATTTTCTTCAATTATCGAGCACGTTTGGTATTCGTTTCACTGCTATCTTTCCATTCAATTTTAAGCATGATAGCACGTTGTATATCACTGCATATTCTTCATGAATTACCTGCTATTTTTGGTCGAATTCTGAGCATGTTAGTACTTTGTCTATCGCCATATTCCTTCAAATATCGAGTATGATTTTACTGCTGTTTTTCTATTGAATTATAAGCATATTAAAATGTTAATTCTTGCTATATTTCCTGCAATTATCCAACACGTTTGGTATCCATTTCGCTGCTATCTTTCCATTCAATTTTAAGCATGATAACACATTGTATATCACTGCCTATTCTTCATGAATTCGCTGCTGTTTTTGTAACGACCTGCGTTTTTGAAAACCTTTTTATCTTTATATTTTCAATCATAATTTTTTTTTCTTTTTCTTTTATCCTTAAAATGTGTATGAGGAAAACATATGAGAGTATTATAAGAGGAATAATTCAATCAAAGTTTTGATACTTAAACCCCAATAGTCCATAGTTTCAAACAATAGTCCAGTTTGCAAAAAGTTCACTGAATTTAAAGACATAATTAATTATAAAAACAACTAGCATTTTTCTCTAGCCATAACCCATCAAGTTGAGCTTGGTTGGTAACCCAAGAGCTCCACAGGCAATGCCTCCTCCTCTACATTGATGTCATCAGCATTATCAAAATCACCTACATCACGGGTAAGAAAATGAGCCTAATGCTCAGCAAGAATTAGGATGAAATGCAATGCTTATACTCATGCTTATGCTTATGCAGTAATTCTCCAAAAAAGAACCTATCTTTTATGTCTTTTTGTTTTCTTTACATTTCCTTTATGTTTCATTACCAGAGAAAGGATATATCAATTGGTATGACTTAACCAACTCCATCCCTACGTGGGTGAAGGTTTCCATTAGGGGTATCACCATTACCATCACCTAATCTTTGTCTTTTTAGACGTTTGAGGACTAAGAGCAGGGATACATCTGTTGGTCGGTGTGGACTAACTGACTCCATCCCTACGTGGGTGGAGGTTTCCATCTGGGGTGTTCCCACCTACGACCGTCACCCTCTCTCCCGAACCCTCACACGCCTATTTACTTATTTTCATTAATTTTATTAATCTTGCTATGCACAAGGAATTATAATCATATTGACATAGGGGTACAACATATCATACTTCATCCAAAATAATTCGTTTTATCTTTTAGCACTTATTAACAATTTACAAGGAGCAATAAACTAAATGTTTCTCAACTAAGGGAGAACTAACAATTCCACAAAGCAATTATCTATTAGTTACCCCACGGCAGGTTGTAAGTTATTCAACAGCAATAACACATCTTTATATTCAAGGGCATTTCCTACTTATTTTCACAGGAACCAGCTTTACATTAAATTTCAGGAAGATCATTTATGCTTTAACTAACAACAAAGGCTCCAATTTATGTCATAGGGAACATTCTCAACAACATGGTAGATTATAGTCCAATTCATTCTTCCACCTATCGTTAACAACATTTAACCTCTTTCCTCAAAATATAAGCATTTTCTCAGCACATGTTCATAACCATGTTTGATTCTCAGCACGTTAACAAATTTGCAGCAAGTATTTAGAGCAGAGTTCAATGCAAAGAAACAACATTCATTTCAACAGAGTACTAATTCCGCCATGAAACCCATCAAGTAAAACCAGAGAGCAAAAACAACCCAACAGAACAACGATTTCATCCAAGCCAAACGAAATCAGAAATTAACATGAAACAGTCAGAAATTTAACCACGACAAGTCTTGTGATGCATGGCCTCCACTAGCCAACTTTGCATCCAATATCTTACCTCACAGAAGTTGTGACTGTAGAATTTTCCTCCCGAGCTGCTGCATCCAGGTGGGTTCTCTCCCTCCTCTCCATCGTCTATATTAGGTAAGCCTTCTTCCCTGTGTTCCTCTCTAGAGAACTAGGTTGAGCATTTTGATGTGAGAGTGTTGTTATGCTGTGAAGAATCTAGGTGAGTGTTGTGGTAAATTGAGTGAAGTGTTACTTGTTAGCCTAAGTGTGTTAGGCAAATTTATATTTTGATGATGAGTAATATAATTAAAGTGTAGCAGTTGTTTATTCGTTGAATTTATAAATCTCGTATTAATCACTTAAATTGGAAATACCCTTGATAAAAGGTATTGGTAATGTTTAATATGTTGTTCTAAGTCTATGCAGTAGAAAGGAAGGTTTGTGTGACTTAGAGGATGCGCCTCGTGTAATTCCGAAAGTGTGCTTGGTACATGCATACTATTGCGGACGGCGGGCAGACGACACAGAGTCGTCCACTAGAGGACATTTCAGCATCCTCAGTTTGGACTGAGGACGCCATTCAGCGTCCCCATATGGAATGGCGTCCCCATATGGAATGTATTGGTGCGGATGGGGCGGACGACTGCGGACGAGAAATGCCAGCGTCCGAATGAATCTGTCCATTTTGATGGACAATTCGGATGCTACATGCGGACGCTGCGGACGACGAATGGCGTCCGTAACCCTTCAGAAGTACGGACTCGAAATGGGACTGAGGACTATGTTTTGGCATCCCCAAGTGAAGCATGATGATGCGGACGACTACGGACTCATACGGATGACATAGACCAGCGTCCGATTTGAATCTTGTCAAATTTTATGGACAATTCAGACAATAGGGCAGACGATTCGGACGAGGACGTGGTGTCTTCAAATGCCCAGAATTCTACAATGGCTACTTTCCAACGTTCGGATGTGGACGATCCTAAAGGAGGTTAGGACGTCTGCACTATGCAGATTTATAAATAGTTGGACTTCGAGGAAGACCACACAACGAAGCAATATTTAGCGAAGCTCTGCCGAATTTTTGACTCAACGATTGTACACGAATTTGAGTAGAAAAAAAATCCTCCAAAGTGCTAGAGTGTGATCATTTGTGTTGTTGTGAGGATTGTTGTATTTGTAAGCTTGAAAATTTTCAGAGAGAAAATTGTATTCGAGAGAAAAGGGTAACGCCCTAAGAATTTGTTATTTGTAACGGTAAAATTGACACCCGTCCAAGATCAATCACTTGTAACTGGAAGTGGTTGTGGAATATACCTTCAAGGGAGAACCTTGAAGCGCGGACGTAGGCGTGTTTGGCCGAACCGTGTTAACAACTCAGTGTCGAATTCTCTATCCTTTCTCCTTACATTATTGTTATCATTGAGTCTACTAATATTTCCTTATTGTGATAAATTTGCTATTAGATAGAAAATTTATAATTGTACGAAAAAGTTTATAACCCTAATTCACCCCCTACCACCCCCCCCCCCCTCTTAGGTTAATTTCGATCCTACATTACTCTGTTGGGAAGCTTTGCTGATCATACGTGGATTTTAGTAAAGGTAAATGTTTGTCCTTGAGGAAATATTACATTGGTTATGGATCTTTGAATTGGGTTACACTGGCTATGAGATTGGAATATTGATGTTGTTCTTGTCTAGGAACTGTTGGAAGATTGAAGGAGTGAAGACTAGCTGTTGGTTAAATTCTAAGCTGATTATTGAGGTAAGAATTTGGAATATTGTTTTGGCCAAAGGATGGCCCTATATTACAGGTTGTTTGTGGATGTTGTTGAACTGCTGTGGATTGATGACTTGAGCATGAACTGAACTGAATTGATGCTGATATTAGGACTACGCACGTATGAGTGTCTAAATTATCTATGACCTGAACTACTTAGAAGTGATAAGTGTTTTCTTGGTTACAAGTGAAAAGCATGGCTGTCAATATTGAGTGTAGAACTATGAATTGCCTTGAATACCTTGTTTGATTTTCCATGTTCCATTAAACTGTTGGAATTGGTGGCTGCCTTGCTTTAACTGTCGAATGCTAGAATTCGTTTTTAAAGGATAAGTATGAATTTTGGAAGTTAAAATCTCTGTCATCTATGAATTGTAACTTGAGAAATGGAAATGGGCGTCAATTGTGAAATATGACATATCTTGGGTGATCTACAAGATATGAATTCGATAACAACTGTGTTAATTTGGATTTTCCCCTCGAGTCGAATCTGGAATGTAGGATACTCACTTGTGCATGTCCAACAATTTAATCCCCTATATTAAATGTAGGAATTAAAGGATGAAAATGAAATTAACATATTGTCTTTAAATTGTGTGGTATTCAGTTTCATGTATTCTTACAATAATTGTATTTTTCTTGTATTCTGTTTCTACGATTGTTTGGTGGCATTCATTCATCACTCTAGAGCTTATGAACTTGTTTACACGCTGTATGTCATCCTAATATACGTAAATAGGCATGTGGGGATTCGGGTGAATTGTGACTGTCCATATGGTAGATTCCTCCCACATAGGGAGTGGTAGATTTAGAAGTAGCTACGTGGATTCTAGGGTTCACCATTACCCCATTCTGAAACCCCCAATGTCTTCAAAAAAAGTGAGGATACTTGCTTGTGGTAACACCCCTAATGGATATATCTTCTCGTCGGAGTGACTGGTTAGGCCACAAGGCTCTAGAGAGTATTCCACTTTAACCTCCAGAAGAGAAACAGTTCTCTTTTGTATTGCATTGTATGTATATGCATCATTCGCATTGCATTAATTCTGATTCTTGCTGGGTGTTAGGCTCATTATTTTTCCCTGTAATGTAGGTGATGATTTAAATGAAGAATATGTACTAGTTGAGGAAGAGGCGTTCCAGGATGATCCCTCATGTTATCAGCCGATTTGATTTGTTGGGTGTGGCTCATGTGAGATGAGCGGTGTTGGTATTTTGTTGGTATTTTGAGTGAGGGGTAGTTTGGTCATTATTACTATTAGTGTTTTGAATATTTTAAACGTTGTTATAGGGACTTTGGTAATTTTTGTTAAGAACACTTGAAAACTATGTTTTAAATTTCTATTATTATTCCGTAGAGCTTACTCTGATTTCTGTCTCTTTTTAAAATGAGTTTCAAATGTTAAAAGAATTAAGCGAAAAATTTTATGACGTATTTCTAAAACGAGAAAAATGTTTTTAAATTAACGGGGCGTTACAGACTGTTGGTTTGGATTTAAGTGAGGACCATGGGTTTTTGTGTGGAGTTTTCCAGTGCTGGAAATCCTCATCTGCTGGTTATTGAAAGGTAAGGAATTGAGTAAGTCTTGGCCATGTGGAGGCCCTACACCACGAACAGTGTCTTGGTTATAAATTTCATTGAATATATGCCTTCTGAATGATCTGCTAATGCTTCTGTCTAAGTGTTTTTCTTACTTGATCAATGCCTAATGTTATGAAATTGTGATACTGCCCTCCTTTAAGTTGAAGATAGTAGTTGATAACCGATTGCTTTGCTTTTGGATTTCTAGTGAATGCCCTGTTATTTCTTAGTTGTTATTGACACTCCGTAATTCTGCTAGAACATTAATTTGCCGAGATAAATGCCTAATCTCATTGGTTTGTTAATGTGGCTCCCTGTTAAACTATAGTCTCCGCGTGAACTGGAAGTTTGGATTTTTCATTTCTCTCTGGATTGTTAACTTAAAATATTCAGTTGTTGGTTTAACTCTTAAATGCTAAATTTCTTGGTTGGCTCTCTGTGGTTAGTAAGTTCGTAGTTGCTCTGGACTTATTTAGCTAGTTTGTATTGTTGGCTATTTCATAATTAATACACAACCTGCATGTAGTGCCTAATACTCTAATTAGTTAACACATGGTTATTAATTGTTAACTTAATACTAGTGGTTAGTTTTCCTACTTGTTTATGTTGTGAGTAGATTTTGTTCTTTTAAGATTTAATCTTCCCAGTATATCTAAATGTTGAATGATGCATCTGCCAATGTTGACATGTTGATTAGACTCTGTAATAGCAATTTATGTCATGAGTATTGTGAAGCTCCTGCTGATTTCTCCTGTGCTCATCTCACGCTTGCTTGATCTAGCTTACATGCCTCTGCAAATGTTTAGCTCACCTTACTTACGATGTCACTTCGCTGACCTGTAAATCACGTAGTATTACCCTGTTAATAATGAAATAAATTGTTAGGTTTTATTTAGATAGTCTTGAAATATTTCTTGCTGAATATCTCTTCATGTTATGGCACACTACTTTTTCATGCTATGTCTGCACGGTTTTAGTTTCAGTAATAGCTTCGTGATTTAAATTCCTGTTGTTAATTATAACGCTCTATTATGCTCTACATCACAGTTTTCCTCCACTGGATATTATGCTGCCCCTTGTTGTTTTGCCTATATTCATTTCATCTCTTTTTAGTTTGCTACCAAGCATGTTTAGCATATTATTTCATCGTTGTTGTTCCCGTTAATTTCTAAGCATATTAGGATGTTAATTATCGCTGTATTCCTTTTAATTATCGAGTATGATAACGTTGTTATTTTTTGTCAAAATTATAAGCATGTTAGGCTGTTGAACTTCGCGGTGTTACCTTTAATTATAGAGCATACTTAGTATTCCGATATCGCATTGTATTAGTTCTTCTTTAATTAATTCTCTGGTTTGTGGATTTGAATATCTCTCACATCATCCATCATATAGATTTGCTTAGTGATATAGATTTGTAACTTCTTGGTGATTGGATTGAATTGTTTATTGCTGTAATTCTAGTATCGCATTGACATGCATTATATTAATAGAAACTAATAGGAATGCTACGCGTGGGTTGGTATTTATTTGTATGAGGAAAAAGATAAAGTAAATAATGTAAGGGGAATTGGAGGTGGGGAGGTGGTTCGAATCATAACCAGGTAGACTCGAGATTATACCATTCCGCTCTGTTTTGAGAAAAGATATCTTATAATTATAGTTTTCCACTGCTCATAACGAGTCTAAGAAAAATGATTTTTAACGGTCCGACATTTTGGAAAAGAACTCTAATAATAATTTAAAAAGGGTTTTCTATGATTTGATAAAAGGAAATAAAAAGTTTTAAATTTAATGCAATTTTTGAAGTAAAAAAAATCCAGGTAGTTACAACTATACTCCCAGAAGAATCGATTAGTAAAGAAAAGGCTGTGGATGGCTACAACCACAACACATTAGCTCGTATGGGTATTATTGTGGTTCGTGGCAAATGGGTATTCAAGCTTGATCATTTAGGCTCAACTTTAGCAGCACATCCTTAGCTCCTTCTATTACTTCAAATGTTCCTATGGAGGACATTCCTCACCCCTTTCATTCACTATCTACTATTGAGAAGAAGCTGGATATTCTATCAACTTGTATCTCAAGTTTGACTGCCAAGATAGAATGCGTAGATGCTTCTCTGATGTGCTTCCAGGTAGAAACTTGGTCCAAGCTGACGCTCTTGATAATTGACTTTAGTGACTTATGGATAGTGGCTGAACCATCACTTTCACATTCGAGCCTAAACCTTCAGTTGACCCTAGTACCTCTCCATCTTGTGATTCTGACCCTCTTCAGATATCTAGGAGTAGATTTAGTTAATTTGCAGTTTTTGTTATTGGATATTGTGTTTTGGATTCTCTATGTTCAGTTGTGCTTGACTTGAGATTATTTTGTTTTGATGATTTTGGATATGCCTTTATTTTACTCTGATGCACTTTTGCTTTTCCTTTCTCTCATACCTAATGATATATATTGCTATGGAATTTGTTTTTATGTTCTTCTCTATCCTTTTTTGTTTTGATACGTTGTTAATATTATTGTTGATAATGACAAAGTAGGAAAGAGAATACAAGGGATACTTTGCCTGATTTATTTTAAACGGAGGGGGAGAATATAGAAAGAAGGAGTGTTTAGTATTTGACATGTATTAAAGGAGAGATCATTAGCTTAACAGTTATTAAGTATAATTGTTTCAATGATGATTGTGATTGATTGAATATATTATTCTAAGTTAATAATGATTGGAATTCTAAATGATTGATTAATGTTTTTATGAAAGGATTATATTTTAAAGTTATATTTTGATTGGAAATACCCATGAAAATGACTATTTCAAATTACTATTGTATTTATTGACTCTATGCAACAATAGTAGAGTGGAAACCCAATCTCGAGTCATGTGTAAAATGGAAGATTTTTGCAGACGCTTAGTCACAAGATCAGTTTAGACACAACCACCCACAGCGGTAGCCTATAGGAAGATGTAAAAGCCTAGTCCCAAGGTGATGTTTTTCGAAGCCTAATTTGTGGATGCCTAGAGACAAGAGCATTGACCCACAATAGACACCTAGAGAATCTTGCAGCAATCCATTGAAGATTAAAAAAAAAAAATCAAATTGAAGCATTACACAGACGCTGGGTCACAAAGTTTGAACACCCATAGCGAAAGTTTAGTGAAATATCCATAGAAGCCCATCGCCCCCATTGATGTCTCTAATGGACATATTGCAGTCGCTCGAATGATACCTACGCCAAAGTGCTGCCGTTTACTTGTGAACATTTGAGCTTTCGTTCTTGAGCTAAAAATCTAACAATTTCCACTCATACACTTGAGATTACACATTCTTGAGAGTGTTTAGGTCTTGTACTTAACTTTACTATACAACACTTTTGGTGATTGTGGAAGCGAAAAGGGTGACGTCTGTAAAAAGCCACTAAGGTTTGATTGAAACCTATACATTGAATTAAGGTGAATGGTAATGCTATGAAATAGTTGTAATCAGAAAGATTATTGGAAATATAATATTCAAAGAGGAGTCTTGAAGTACGGATGTTGGTAGTTTGACCAAACTCCATTAACAAGTATGTGAGTTATCTCTTTCCCTCTCTCTCTTAACTATTATTGCGTCTACTTGCATATTAGACTAGGCTCATCTAATTAAGAGGGAAATATTTAAGTTAATATACAAACTAAAAGAAATTGTAAATCACACGAAAAAATTATAAAATCTAATTCATCTCTCTCTTAGGTTAGTCAATCCTACAAACTAGTCCACAAGTTTTGCAGATGTAAAACCAATTTTGTGTAGCAGAAGATTTGTTTCAAAATTGAAATGAAAAGGTAAAGAAGAATGAAAAATAATTCTCAAACTAGATCAATTTTTATTATTTGCCAAAATTATGTTTTTTAATATTAATCACAACCCTTGAAATAGAGTTCGAGTTATGATTTGAAATCTCTAATAAGATGAGTAAATCTCTAAGAAAATGTTTAAAAAGATAAAATCTATTTAAGAAATTAAAATAAATAAAATAAATACTAATTAATAGATAAAATTAAATATTAATAGATAGTGGGTTTATGGGCTTGGGCCACAGTTGTGTATTGTATCAGTCTCCTCTTCTTAAATGAAACTCATCCTATTTTGTAGATGTAAGAAAACTTCTCCTGGATCGAATATGAATTTAGGTTTTGCTCCTTTGAAAATTAAGTTTGATGAATATCACACCACACATTTTTGAACTTTGGTAGAGACCTCAATAATTGCTTCAAAATTGATCACAAATCATAAACACTATAATATAGTTTGGTTTTTTAAATTGCTCGAGTAATTCTAATCTTGTTTTGCCATCTTCGTCGTCTATGCGATTTTGTGTTGAACAATCATATGCTTTTGAGGCGAAAAAAACTCATTGTGTGTGTAAAAAATATTAGCAGTATTGTCCAACACTCTAAATGTCTCTTTCAAAAAATTATCACTAGTCTCAAATTCACCAATCTTGGATTTAACATCGTCATATGCTAAAATCTTTTGTTGAAGGTAGTGACCATCGGGTTGGAATGTGTGTAAAGAAACATAATCGCATTTTAGGATTTGAATTTCATGATTTGGTTTTGGAATCACATTAATCATTAATGTGCAAGACCCACTTGTGGCTGGTTGGTTATTTTTCGGGCTAAACGGCAGTTGTTGTCGATCATCGTTAGAGATCAAAAATGATGGCTTGTCGATATGATTGTGGACAATGGCTGGCTGATTGTAAGGCTAAATTCATAGTTGTCTGCCACATTAGGGGACTAGCAAGATGTTTTCCATTGACTGTTGTTTTCTTCTCTCTTGTAATTGTCTGAGTAAAGGTCTCTAATTTTCAACCATTGTTTGGCACATTCATATATTCTCTTAGCAACTAAGGCAATAATAATCTACTTCATGTCACAAAGACTTCCTTCTATTTTGTTAAGTTGTTGGTCATCGACGTCAAGTCTCCATTCATTGTCAGCGACTTTTTATTTTAATGCAATCATCTTTGATCATCAGATTGAGGCAAAATCCTTGTTTCGATACCAATTTGGTGCAACAGAATATTTATTTCAAAATTGAAAGGAAAAAGTAAAAAAGAACAAAAAAAAATAATTCTAAAACTAGAGATAATTTTTATTATTTGTCACAAGTCTCTCTCTCTAATATTCACCACAACCCTTTTAAATAGAGATCAAATTATGATTTGAAATCTCTAATAGATAAGTGAATTTCTAAGAAAATGTTTAAAAAAATCTACCCAAGAAGTTAAAATGAATAAAATGAAATACTAAAATAATAGATAAAATAAAATATTAATAGATCACAAACTTACGAGTTTGGGCCACAGCTGTGTAAGACATCATTAGGTCTCCATGAGGAGTGTAATTATTTTGTCGTTTGTTTTCTTCTTCAAGAATGTTAGCTATAACGTCATTGAATACCAATATAGTTTTTTCACCACCATTAGTCAAATATATAATGAGATGATCATATAAGTCAAAAAAACTTTGAACCAGTAGTTTTCCTTATTTTTGCTTAAATTTTGTGCATCATTATTTTAATAAAGAAAATAAGGTGTGTAGTGTGTCGGCACGATCAATTATTGTTGTTGTTCTGAAATTCTTTCTCTGTAAGAAAATTGTAATGACTTTGCTCCGTACAATATTGTTTGTGTATCCTAAATCAATTTTGCAATTGTTATTTTTGAGAAGCTTAACAATATTTTATCAGCTAATACAATATATAGATTAGCGATAACATTTATGTCTGCTTTACTATATTTTTTTTTATCTTCGATACTTGTTATTCTATAACCAATAGTCATAACACAACTATATTTTTGTGCCTTTATTTTTATTTCCACAGCAAAAAATTATTTCCATTGAATTTTTCATTTTCTCATCATAACAAAAATATGATACTAATGTTGGAAAAAAATAATAACACGATAAAAACATAACTAACATGCTTCAAAAATTATCAAGAATGAATTTCCTCACTGTTAAAATATAATAGACAAAAGTAAGAGATATAATAGATAAAAATAAGAATGAAGAATTTTAGGTGGAAGCCAAAATCAAGAACAACCACATAATCTACATTAAAAAATACCACTATGAAAAATAAGATCATAATAATTTTTTCTAGAAAATTATTATTCTAAAAAATATAAAATATGAGAAACTTACCAGTATGAAAACTTATTTTGCACACAAGTGTACAACACCTATTTTCATCTCTCTTTTTTTCTCTCACACTTATTATTCTTCTATATGTCTCATTTTTTTATACATTCTCACTCCAGAGCCTCTGGAAGACCAACTTCCTAATATCACTAGAAAAATGATTTTATTTTGAAAATTTTTCTCGTAACTATGAAATTACAGTAGAGTGGTTTCTTTACTACTAAGAAATAATAGATTTCCAAAAAAAGTATATCATGTAAATAAATACATATCAATAAAAATACATAGGTATGAGACTGTAAAAACTGCTAATTTTATGTAAATAATTTTTTTACTTAAACCTTCTATGTCATTTGTGGTCAATGTGTTCCGTGTTGACTTGAACAGGTCATGACCCACTTATGTTTGGCCACATGTGAATTTTCAGTCAATTGATCAAACAGGAGGAAGTTGTGAGTTACCGTGTGGTGATGATTGAGAGTGATGCTCGGTAAGTAGGAATTACCATAGGTCAAGTTAGGTAATGTTTGGAACTTAAAATTATCGAACCAAAAGATTTATCTAATATAATATATATATATTAATTTATTTATTTAATTTAGATAAATGTGTTTTATCTATAGGAAGGGTGAAATCCCTATTCTATTCTTCATTCGGTTGACACCCATGGGAAGAGAGAGAGAGAGAGAGTAAGGAAGAGAAAAGTGGAATGAAGCTTCATGAAGTGAAGTGAGTCTTCGATGTTGGAACTAAGTGTGTGAACTCTCAGGTTTTGTCTTTGTGAAGGCTCTTATAGGATATGTCAACCCTAACAATATTTTCCCATTTTGTTTCCATTTAGGTTGGATTTAGATTTCGAGCTTGAAAAATCTAAATCTTGGCTTGTTTATGAAGGACTGATATATGCCTATTGGGGGGGGGGGGGGGGGGTGTGTGAATTACGTGTTCTAACTTTTTCGTGCGATATTATAATTCTATTCCGTATGTGTTTTATCACAAATATATATATTCAAGCAATCACAAATATAAGAGTAAAGGATAGAGAGTTAATACTTATTTGTTAACGCAGTTCGGCCAACCTTACCTACGTTAGCACTTTAAGATTCCTCCTTGAAGATTCCTTAATCAACTAACCTCCACAGTTATTGATGATTGAACTTCACGGCGTCAATCAATCCATTACACTACTATTCGTGGGTCACCCTTTTGCTTTGACTATTCACTTTGTGTCACCCCTTTTGTAGATTCTAAGTACAATGATGAGAAATGACAAATTACAATTGGGAACCTATCTCTTAAAAGTATAAATTCAAGTTGAGGGTTGAGAGAGTTAGGCCTTTGCACTCATTCGTTGAGGAGGAATGTCGTGTGAATTTGGCAGCACTTCATTATGGATTGTCCTTTCTTCTACTTTTCAATTCAGAGTGACTTCTATTTGTAAAAGCAGCTCAACGGTCGACCACTCAACATTTTTGGTCACCCGCATCCGACTGTTGAAAGGTTACCATTGTGATTTCTATTAGTTTGGTTGTCTGCTTTATTAGCCCCGGTCGATCGCATCTATGCAGTCTGAAACAAAGTCTCCTCATTGTCTATTTTTTGGTCAACTGCCATTCATCTGGTTGACCACTCTTTTTCCCTTCAGCATATGTCAAGCAATCTTTAATATTTCTGGTAGAAAACTTCTTCGTCTCTGGTCGACCACACTCTGCTATTCTACTCTTTGTAGCAATATGGTCGATCGCTAAGTCAACATATACTCTGTGTTTTGTGCTTCTTGAAACTTTTAAGTCCCAAAACTTAACCATTAGCTACATAGACTTAAACACATACGTTAGAACATATAAATGCCCTTATTAAGGGGTATTTCCAATGAAGATAAAATATAAACATAATAATAAACATATTAATTACATTCAATTCATAAACAACTTATCAACAAATAAATCACTCATATCAAAACAAATAAGCCTAAAGTTTATTATACTAATAGTTTCTACATTATTTTTATCGATTTAGAGTTTATGTAGGGTATTGTGCCGATGGGGGTGAAAATTGGTAGGAGAGGGGTGCATTTTTTGTGTAGGCTTGTGCTGAAAATGTCATCTCCAGTCAACCTCTGGGTGAGCCTGGTCAACTGCATAAGTGTCTTTTTAGATCACTGGAGAATGACGTAGAGTCAAACGCCCATGGCAAACCAGGGCGTCTGCACTGGTCGTTCGCTACTAGATTCGGACGACTATGGCAGATCTTTTGGGTCAAATTTTTGTCTCCTCGGTAAAGTACACAACCATGATTTCTTTCCTTCCGGTTTGGGTTCCTAGTTACGGTATATGACTCACTCCCTATTATTCCCCTTGAGTTTAGATAAGGACTTATTATGGTTGGTTTTGTTATAGGTTTAGATGAGTTTGCTGATTGTAGCCTGTTCCTGAGATAGTTGCTCATGCTGGAAAAAAGTGTAATCATCATCTAGGTAGGGATTTTATTCTAGTTTGCATTGTATCATTGTTTTTAAAAACAATATTGTGTGAGTTATCACATATGAAAACTCGACGTGGACTTGTTTGTGAAAAACTACACTCTACACAAGTGCATGTGTCGCAAATCAAGTAATAATAGTAAATAAAAGTCGACCCCATGAGTACAAATTCATCATAATTTATATCTAACCAAAATAATGAAATAAATGAAATATATTTGGAATGATAATTTATGTAAAATCCACAATTTTTGAATTTATATTTTTATGAGTAAATTTTTTGCTTTAATTGAGGTAAATTTGTTTGTGTTGATCAGGTCTTTGGCGCATGTTGTGGGCCTTTAGCCACGTGTGAGGGTTTGGTCAAATAGTCAAACCAATAGATTTGGAATTTGAACTGTGAGATTATGTTCAGTATGTTTGTGTTACCATAGCTTGAGTTTCATATTTTGTCGAGAAATCATTGAGTTAGGATTTAAAGATTTTATTTAATATTTTTAATATATATAATTTATATTTTATATATTAAATACAATAATTAAATTAAAATTTTATTTTACCTTTCCCTTCCTTTAAGAGGAAGTGTGTAGAGGAAGTGTAGGATCAAAATTAGCCTAAGAGGGGAGTGAATTAGGCTTATTTACACTTTTTGTGTGATTAAATAAATTTTATTTGTTGGGTATCTCTAAGTGATTTTTATGTGAGTTTAGTAATTACTAAATTACAAGCGCAATTGTACAGGCAATGTAAGAAAAGGGGTGAAGAAGTGCAAAAAGATTTGGTAAAGCAGTTCGGTCAAATACGCCTACATTCGTGCTTTAAGGCTCCTCTAAGATCTTTTCATTTCAACCTTCTCGGTTATAGTTGATTGAAATTTCAAGTGTCAATCCAACCTTACAAAGACTTCTCTATCACTTACAAATCGATTGCCAAGATACAAATGAAGGTTTTTTGGAAATGTTTAACACAAAGAGACCTTACTCTCACTAAAGACAACTCAAATGAATAGAAGGAGAGATTAGGTTCTTATGCTTGCAAGTGAAAGCTCAAAATACGTAAGATAATTTGGCAGTACTTCGTTGTAGATAGCTCATTCGGTAAACTTCCTTGTGAACCTCTCTTCTATTTATAAATTTCTTTAGAGAATTGCGTCCTGGTCGACCACCCAACCACATTGGTCAACCGGTTTTATGACCGTTACAAAATTTTCTATGAGCATTTGGTCGTCCAAGACACTTTCTGGTCTACCGCACCCGTCGAACACTCTAACGTACATAAGAAATTTCAGTGCTCTCTGCATTTGCCCAGTTGACTATTCTCTGCTATGGTCAATCCCATTTGTGTTCTCCAAAACTTTATACTCTCTATAATACTTCAGGTCGATCGTGACCCCTTCTGGTTAACCGCTTTCGAAAATTTGAAATAATGCATGTCATCTGTATATTTTTTAAGCAATTGTGACTTCTCTTGGTCGAAAACTTTATGCATTTTGAAACAATGCTCACTCTCTATAATTGTTCAGGTCGACTGAGACTTCTTTACATTGACTGATTTATTTACTTTTAAGAAATTTTAGAGCACTCCCTAATACTTCAGGTTGACCACGCAACTGCCCTGGTTGACCCGCCTTTGTTGATCTCCAAAATTTCATCATCTCTGTAACATTTTTGGGTGGCTGGAACTTCTCTCGATTAAAAGCTTTCTGCATTTCAAAACAGCTCAAGCTCTCTATAATCTTCTTGGTCAACTGCCATTCTACCTTGGTCAGCTTCCACTTTGTATTTTTTTTTTAATTAAAGCTTTTGAGACCCAAGAATTTAAACATTGACTACAAGAACTTCAACAAACATGTTAGCACACTTAAATACTAATTTTACAAGATATTTTCAATAAAGATAAATAATATGCTTAATAAGAAACATATTTTTAATTTATAAACAACCTAGAGATAATTAAATCATATATCATCAAAAAAACTACGTTTAATTCTTATTAAGCTAACTAGAAGGAGGTGAGGGAATAGAGAGGGAAAACTAGCAAGAGAATCTCATTGCATTCATGGTGTTCTGTTCTCTCACTTTTGTGTAGGAACTTCGTAGGTACATCAATTTTTGGCTTTGTTTTTCTATTTGAATTTTCTATTTTGTGTCGATCTTAGATTCAAGCTTGGAAATTTGAATCCTTTGGTTGTTTCTGTGTTGTTGTTTTGGATTTAGAGTTTAGGCAAGAGTTTGAGTCGAATAGGGATGAGAATAAGTGAAAGAGGTATGTTTTCCTTGTGATTTTGCGCTTAAAATGTCTTCTCTAGTTGACCGCTATTGTGGTTTTGATCGACTGTAGGAGTGCTTTGATATGCATGTGGACTTCCTTAATGTTCCCAGTTTCGACATTGTTATGCAGGGTCAGACATTTGTGGGACAGTTTGGACATCCACGACATCCATGAGAGCACTAGGCATCCGCTCTTGGGCCAATCATTCATAATGGGTTTTGCTTATGGTCTGGTTGACCATGCTTGCCATCTGCTGTATGGTTAAGATGATCGCAATATCCCTTTTGGGTCAAATTTTGTCGTTGAGGCACTAGTTCACGGCCATGGCTTCTTCCTTCCAATTCGTGTTCCTAGGTGGTCCTTGTTGACCGACATGGTGTGTAATACCCGGATAAGCCTCCATGTATTATGTAAACGATTTTATAAATAAATATTTATAAAAGGAGATATGTTCTGTAATCGTTAATTTAGGACTTGATGCAGTGTAATTAAAGGAAGAAATATTTTGGAAAATTATAAAGTGAAGGATGGTTACGAATTTTTGTACTTTACACATTCGGTCGAGTTGAGATCGCGGTTTGGGTCAAATGTTGAGACCGAAATGCATTTTGGTATGTTCCTTGACATTTTCGGTTGACCCGTGGTTGAAGCTAGGTCTAGTGTCTCAACCGAAATTCATTTTGGCCTCCTTCCTATGTTTTCGGATGAGTCGAGGTCGAGACTTTGGACAAGTATCTCGATCAAAATACGTTCCAAGTTATATTTGGGGTTTTTGATTGCACTGTGGTCGACAGGCGATCGAGTGCGGACGTGAAGAATTTGAATCTGTTAAATTAATTAATCTTTCGGTTGATGTACGGTCGCATGTTTCGGTCGAAGTTCTCGACCGAAATCCATCTCTGTTTGTATTTTTGACATATCGATCGAGGATTTCGGACGCCTTCCTCGACCGAAAAACCAAATTAAAGTGAGAAACCCATTTTCTATCAGTCATTTCTCTCTCCCTCCTTCGGCTCTCTTTCTCCCCTACGACACTTCTTCCTCCCCCAAGAAGATTGAGAGCTTTCCACGTGGCCATTGCCTATTGGACCTTCTTCCTTGAGATAGGAAACTGTCCATCAATCTGCAGCATTCATGTGGGTATTCTCCTGCCTATAAGTCGATGGATGACTGAGTGGGTAATGCTGTTTTCTGTCCTGCTGATTTCTGCGACTGATTGAAGAGAAAAGGTGAGTGCTACGTTTTGTTCTGTGAGTGTGGTGCATTCTGTTGGTTGAGTGGGAAAAGGGAGGTGAGCTTTGTTTGGGTATTTCTCCTGTGTGTTGCTGCACTATGTGGTGTTACGGTTGGAAGGTGAACATGTTGCTAGAGTGACATTCTGCTTAAGATAAGGATTGAGATGTATGTTGGCCAGTGGAGGCCGATCCTCCATCGCGGGAATGTTTGTTAATTGTTACTGGACATTGATTGGTAGTAGTTTTGGATTGATTGTTTGATTACAAACCATAATTACTTGCTCAATTTCTTGCTGAATACTGTTATTATCCTATTATTCTGAGATGTTATTGTGTAGTAAATAAACGTAGAAATGCCGGTTATATATATGTATGAAAGATTGGCTCTTGCAACAGAACTTAGTCAAATTATGAGTTGGTTCTTTTACCTCTATGCTGGTTGTTCAAATTGTGATTCCTGTTTGATTTACATTGGAGGCCTTTACTGTAATATTGATAAGAAGAGTTAGAGATGGCTAATGCCTTTGGGTTTGATATGGTGAAATGACTTGAACTAATGGGTTAATGGAATTTTGTCTCTGTTAGGAGTCTAGATATTGCTTTTACTGAATGTTACGATTTGCTAAGTTGAATTATGTCCATGGTAGCCATTACTTGTTCTGTAAAATGATGGATGAAACATGAATTGAACCTATGAACCCACACGTTATTCCCTGTTAATAATGGTAAAAAGTTGGGATTTGTAGTGGCTTTGGTCTCTGCCAAACAACACACATGACTTACTCCTTGTAGATTTCAACATTACCACTGCTAGTAATTGTTTAACTTGATTAACAATCTCTCTTGATTTTTAAATTACACTCCATGATTTATGGCTAAATGTTGTGTTTTCCTCTTTACATATATTGTGAACTGTATTTGACATTCATGCATCATACTTAGGACTTATGAAATTGTGAGCATATTGCATGACATGCCTAATGTAAATAGGCATGTGGGAGTTTGGGAGAATTGGTGACGGTCCATCAGTGGTGACACCCCGAATGGATATATCTCCTCCCACGTAGGTAGTGGAGTGACAATTAAGCCACATGGACCATAGGATGAATCCTCTTCTCTTGTATGGAAATCCCCAATGTCTTCAACAAAAGAGTATGGTGACAGTATGTGGTAACACCCCTAATGGATGTATCTCCTCGTCGGAGTGACGGTTAAGCCACATGACCATAGACGTATCCATCTCTTGGTTTACTAGAAAAGATAGTTTCTTTTCTGTAACGCATCGTATGACATGCATAGCATCAGCATTGCATTCCATTCTAATTCTTGCTGGGCATTAAGCTAATTGTTTTTCCCCGTAATGTAGGTTGTCCTTATGATGCTAGTGACGTACTAGTTGAGGAGGAGACATTTCAGGATGATCCCTTGGGTTATCAGCCGGGTTCGACCTAATGGTTATGGCACATAAAAATAGTATTAGTTATTTTGGAATGTTCGCTTCCCTTTTGATATGATAAACTTTTTGTAAGCATGGACTTTGTTGGGAAAATGTAAAACTATGTTTTGAAAATTTAGTATCTATTTCTACTCAATTAACTCTGACATATTTTCTAATGAATTTAATTACCATGATTTACACATGTTAAAAAGAATTGAGCAAAAAATTTTATATCACTAAATTTTAAAATAGAGAAAAATGGTTTTAAGTAAAATGGGGTATTACAGTTGGTATCAGAGCATAACAAGGTCAAACTCAGTTCTGTAAACTATTGATAACACAAGGCTCATCGTGGAATACTCCTCCGATTGTAAGTTTAGTTCTACTTGAAATTTTAATTATGTTCCTTGAACTTATTATTCCCTAATTTGAAATGTTGAAAACTTTAAAAATGGCACGAACACGAGAAATAATATATCAGTTCTAATGAGAGAGACGAGGCCCTTAACCGTATCGCCGATGTAGTTGAACGTCAATCCCAGTTTATGGAACAACAAGCCCAGTTTATGGAAAGGTTCATGGAGCGTGAGAATGGTAACAAGAACGGGAACCATCGTGCCGTAGTGGTACCTGCGGAAGCTGGCTGAGAAAGATTCCAGCTACTCAAACCCCCTAGCTTTGAAGGCAACATTTCTGATATCGCAGGAGTCGAAGAATGGATACCCTCTCTGGAAAAGATGTTTAAATATGCTGATATACATGAAACTGAAAAAGTGAAGTGTGCTACTTACCTACTAATCCACGAAGCACAATTTTTGTAGGATTCTATGAGAACGACGCGAAATATCCGGACTCTCACATGGGAAAATTCAAGGAAGTGTTCAATGAAAAATACTTCAGCTATACAGTCCAGAATCAAAAGTTAGCAGAGTTTATGAGATTATGCCAGACGGGGACTGTATCTTAGTATATACGGAGATTTGAGTCATTATCAAGGTTTGCTCCACATCTGGTAGCTGATAATGGACACAAGGTCCAACATTTCATCCAAGACATAAAGTGGAAATCTTAAGGGATGTCAGACTAGCTGGTACAAGAGGTGTTCCCTATGCACAAATTGTGGCTAGGGCATTTGATGCTGAGAATGTCGAGACAATTGCGGCAAGACAATGGGAGGTAAGTCAAAGGGTCTGGCAGAACAACCAGAGCCTGCAACAGCGTGGTGCTCCACCAACAAACCGTGGAGTGAAAAGGCCATCAGGAAATGAAGCGCTGCAGTGAAGAGACAAGCGCCCTGTAGTCGAAGCAACTGCTGCTCCAACAAATATGTGTGAAATATGTCGGAATAGTCACTTCGGGCCATGCAGGGCAGGCACTGGTGGATGTTTTAAATTTGGGAAGCCCGGACATGTATCGAGACATTGCCCAGCTGTGACTGGCAGATTTGGCAGTGTAGCTTCGCGTGTGTTCTCACTATACGGAAAAGACGAAGAAGAAGAACTACCAGAAGTCATATCAGGTACACAACTGTTATAAAGTTAGTACTCATGTGCTTTTACATGATATTGGAATTGTCTCCGTAACCTTAGAAATTTTACACTTAAATAAATAACTCTTCTAATCACCCTAGGTACTATATATGTTAATAATGTGGCCGTGTACACTTTGTTTGATACTAGGGCTACTCACTCTTTCATCTGAACCCAATTTTGTACAAAGGAAAATTGTCCCCCTAGTATTTCAAAAAGTAGGTATAGAGTACTCGTACCTTCTGGAGACTATATGACGGCTAACAGTATTTTGGAAGCTTATGCAGTTAAGATAAACGGTCGGTAATTCTATGCTAATCTGATAGTTATGGACATAAAGGAATTTGGTGTTATTCTTAGCATGGACTAGTTGGCCCAGAACCAGGCAATTATCAATTGTGCAAGATGAGAGGTCTGCTTACATCCTCTTGGTGGTGAATAACACATCTTCTGAGAAATCAAGGAGAAAGGCAAGTGGGCAATAATTTCTGCTCTCAAGGCAAATCAACTGATGAGATACGGATGTGAAGGATTTCTTGTGAATATTATAAACACCATGGTCAAGTTTGAGACAAAGATTGAGGATGTAATGGTTGTTCGTGACTTTCCGGGGGTTTTCCTGGATAATCTCCCTATTAGATGGTGCCCGCAGAATTGCAAGAATTAAAGACCCAGCTTGAGGAATTAGCCGTTCGATCTTCTCACCCTGAGGAGCTTCAGTTTTATTCGTAAAAAAGAAAGATGGATCGTTACGAATGTGTGTAGACTATTGAGAACTAAATAAAGTGACGATTAAAAACATATACCCCTTACCTCAAATTAATGATCTATTCAATCAGCTACATGGTGCTTGCATATTTTCAAAAATTGACCTCCCCTCGGGGTACTATCTTTAACGACCCAAATTTCTCATTTTTCTTAAAAGCTCATACAACTTCTAATTTAATTAACAACTTTAAAGAAAACATTACTTTAAAAACGTTTGACATTTAAAATTAGAATACTGCAAAATTTCGAGTGTTACCAACTTTTCTAAAACAACTAATTATTTCAAAGGAATCAACCATACCTAATCAAGTTCACGGAAACGTAAATTTGAAAATGCCATAAACCAACATTAATTAAGGTTCTAAAAATTCAAATACGAAATCAACTAAACATGAAAAGGTTAATTAAACGTTTACAAACCACGTTTGACGTTAAACCCTTATTATTAACAACTTCCCTTCCTTATCTGAGTGCCATACTACTACTACTCTACTTGCGTCTCCAACGGATACGCCACAGGCTCCACCGGAATAGCTCCTCATCAACTCCTGGCATAATTACTTCATTACCTACACTACAAGTAAGGACGTGAGCTTTTGTTCAGTAAGGAAATGGGGAAAACAAAATGCATATGTCTCTCTTTTAGTTCCTTTGGAATGGGGGCCACTCAAACTAATTCTTTCTTTACGTTTTCTTTCTTTCTTTCTTTCTTTACTCGTACTTCGAGTTAGAGATTGGAAGACCCATATGGGATGGTATAGTGGGTCGAACCTAACCTCCTATGGGCAACTAGTCCCATTCCTGATAAGGTAGAGGCATTTCCTTATTGTCAGACTAGGACCGCTACCCATCCGCCTCCCAACTCCCTTAGTCCTTTCTTTTGTCTTTTCTTTATCATTTTACTTCCCTTACCATGCATGTGAGTACCACCCCGAGGGGATACTCCCTACTTTGTTTCTATTATATATATGTATGAAGACACTCCTAAAAAATCTAGCACTTACGAGAATATTGACCAATGATACTTAAAGAATTAACAGTATATTGGCACAACTTCATATATAAAGAGAATAGAGTGAAGAATGTTGAAATATCATATTCTCTACATGAAATCCTGTTATAAACAAAGTCATGCGACAACCCATGTTATGCTATTGAACAAGTTAAACTACTAAATGAAAACATACTAACAAGCAATTTAAGCAACGTACAATTATCTAATATAACGGCGAAATTAAATGATGAAAACAACGATATCAATTTATTCAAGTCAAAATGAAAAGAACAAGTGTCTAGTTGCTAAAACAACATTCTCAACGTCCCTCAATATCTGACAAAACTTATTCTCATTTCTCATTCATTTCCATATATTCTCTTTATTCCCTTTCTATCTTGATGTAGTGAGCATTGTATATTTTCAAGCAATAAGAGAACACACGAGTAGTGGCAAGAAAACAACGAACAGTGAAGAATTTCAGGGTATTTTAGAGATATACTAATCATTAAAAACTAAAATTTATGGTGTGCTGATATCAATCATAGATGCTATACAATTCAACAATGTAATACACACACATGCACTCTTTAACTTGGGTGTAGGGCCTCCACCTGGCCAAGACAACCCAAATCCTTACCTATTGAAGACTTCTTCCTCATGGACAGCTGCACTCCCATCAATTCCAACCACGCAGGAAACCCAACTCCTCTCCGTAGGATCCAAAAAAATGGAGAAGAAGGGAAGGAGGGCTGAAGAAATAGGGATCTCACCTCCCTGGGTCGTGTCCTACGTGGGTAAGTGGAGGCGTGGATGACTCTAATCGTGGGGAAGACGACGTCGTGTGTGATCCCAACGACCCACGTCATTTTTTCCCCTTATTTAAATCTTATAAGTAGCTGAACTGATACGATTCGGACGATGGGGGATGTCATTCTTGCGTCCGCAAGGCCTGATATCTGAAGGCTAAAATCCGACTTCGGATGGCAGACGACGTCCCCAACTTCGTTCATACCATCCACAGTTGTGATTCAGACACTAGTTGGTCTCCACATGCGTCAACCACGAGGGGAATTGAATAAGACAGATTCAATTCGTACGCCACTTCTCGCGTCCTTATATGTCGTCTGAATGTGTCCAGGAATTGGACAGATTCAATTCGGACGACTCTGCTCCTCGTCCGCACTCATCTGCGGTCGTCCTAATGTTCCCAGACTTAAACAGATTTGTTGCGGATGCATTTTGTCTCATCCTCCTCGTCTGCTTTCCGCATCTGCAACACCTCGGAATAGCAAGGTTGGGACGCTGGAAGGCATCCTGAGTCATCCCAAATGCATGGACGACATGCTAGATGTGTTGCAGATGATACCTCTCGTCCGTAACATCATCTACATGCGTCCTAATGACCAAAAGTCCATCTTTCCTTCGAAAATCCAACTAAGTTTCATCCAACTCAGATATCTGACAAAATTATTAAGCCGTGGCCAAGGAGTATAGAAATGAAATGCATTACATTAAATTTCATCTTGGAATAAGATTACATCGTTTATGGGAACTAGTTTCGGGTTGTTACATCCTACCCCCCTTCCAAAAATTTTGGTCCCCAAAATTAGCCACTAAACAGTTCGGGGTATTTAGCCCTCATATCATCTTCTTTCTCCCATGTGGCTTCTTCATGGCTATGATTCTACCACAGAACCTTGACCAATGGAATATCCTTACGTCGTAGTTCTTTTACTCTCGAGTCGAGGATCTGGACAGGCTTCTCATTGTAACTCAAATTGGGTTGTATCACGACATTATGATCAGGATTAGCCAACACAACCGCTTCACCGAGACGCTTCTTAAGCATGGATACATGGAACACATCATGCACACCAATGATGGACTCCGGCAACTGTAGCCTGTAAGCGACCGGACGCACTTTCTCCGTAATCACATAGGGACCCACGTATCTTGGATTCAGCTTTCCCCATCGAACAATGCCCTTGAAAGGAGATACCTTCAGGAATACTCTATCTCCTTCATTAAATTCCAAGTCCCTTCGTCGATTGTCTGCATAACACTTTTAACGACTTTGCGCTGCTAACATCCTCTGCTTGATTAGCGCCACTTTCTCAACCATTTCCTGAACTATCTCGGGGCCATAAAGTTCAGCTTCACCAACTTCGTCCCAATACAAGGGAGATCTGCACTTCCTCCCATACAGAGCTTTATAGGATTCCATACCTATAGTGGCCTGGAAACTATTATTATATGCGAACTCGATTAAAAGTAGCATCTTACTCCACCCAACATGAAATTCAAGAACGCAAGCACGCAGTATATCTTCGAGTGTCTGAATAGTTCTTTCACTTTGGCCATCTGTCTACAGATGGAATGCGGTACTGAATTTCAACTCTGTGCCCATAGCTTGGTTCAAACTCTTCCAAAATGCAGAGGTAAAATGCGGATCACGATCCGATACTATAGAAACTGGAACACCGTGAAGCCGAATGATTTCTTTGATGTATAGTTCAGCTAACTGATTCAGTGTATCCGTCATAGATACTAGCAGGAAATGCGATACCTTTGTTAACCGATCAACAATTACCCAAATAGCATCATACCCCTTAACTGTCTTGGGCAAGCATATGACAAAGTCCATGGTGACGTGTTCACATTTCCACTAAGGAATTGGCAGTGACTGGAGTACACCACCACGTCGCTGATGCTCAGGTTTAACACGCTGGCATATTTGGCATTCTGATACAAATTCCGCAATTTCATACTTCATCTTTGCCTAGTAATAATGAGTCTTCAGATAAATTGGAAGTGTGAGCTTCACCCAAAATCTTCATCCGTAACGTAGTGTCGCTTGCCACATACTATCGGTTCTTGTACTTGACAATACCATCAGCGGATGTAGAGAAATTCTGATACTTTGGAAGGGTCGGATCCAATTTGAAACCCTTGCATACTGCATCATCTTGTTGGGCCTCTTTGATTTGTTCAAGAATGGATGGCATTAAGGTCAACTTGGCCAACTCTATATCCAAAGGTGCTGGAATCATTTGCATCCCTAACCCCTGAAGGTCTTTTCGAAGTTTTGTAGACATTTCTCCACATATAATACTCATCACAGAAGTCTTGCAACTAAGAGCATCTGTAACGACATTAGCCTTCCCTGGATGGTACTTAATTTCACAGTCGTAGTCCTTAACAAACTCGAGCTACCGACGCTGCCGCATATTCAACTCTTTCTGGATGAAAATATATTTGAGGCTCTTATGATTGGAGAAAATCTCACAGTGCTGTCCATACAGATAATGTCTGCAAACTTTGAGAGCAAAGACTACAGCTGCGAGCTCTAAATCATGAGTGAGGTAATTCTGCTCATGTACTTTCAACTATCGGGATGCAAAGGCAACAACCTTTCCATGTTGCATAAGAACTCCACCGAGTCCTCTTTTGGATGCATCACAGTAAATGCAAAAATCACCCTCCTCAGTAGGCAATGTTAACACTAGGACCGTAGTCAGTCGGCATTTCAACTCTTGAAAGCTGTTCTCACACTCGCTGGACCACCAGAATCAGACATTCTTCTTAGTTAAGCCAGTGAGTGGTAGTGCTATCTTTGAAAATCCATCAATAAAGCGCCTGTAATACATAGCTAATCCGAGAAAGCTTCTCACTTCTCCAACATTTTTCGGCTGCGTCTAGTTCACCACTGCTTGTATTTTAGCTGGGTCTACAGATATACCTTCATCAAAAATTACATGACCCAGAAAACTGACCTTGTTCAGCCAGAACTCGCACTTGGAAAACTTCGCATACAACTGGTGTTGGCTACGAATAGATAAGGTCATTCGTAGATGCTCGTAATGCTCATCTTCTGATCGAGAATAGATTAAGATGTCGTCAATGAAGATGATAATGAATTTTTCCAAGAAATCTCAGAAAACGCAGTTCATCAAATCCATAAAAGCTGCTGGAGCATTAGTTAGTCCAAAAGACATAACCAAAAACTCATAATGTCTATAACGAGTGCGAAAAGCAGTTTTTGATATATCCTTGGGCTTAACCTTCAACTGATAGTATCCTGATCGGAGATCAATCTTTGAGAACACCCTGGCACCGCTCAATTGGTCAAACAGGTCATCAATCTTGGGTAATGGATACTTATTCTTGATGGTCACCTTATTCAGCTCCTGATAATCAATGCACATTCTCATAGTCCCATCTTTCTTTTTAACAAATAATACTGGCGCGCCCCAAGGGGAATAGCTGGGTCGAATAAATCCCTTGGTGACTAGTTCCTCCAATTGCTCTTTTAATTCTCACAGTTCAGCGGGTGCCATCCGATACGAACATTTAGAAATGGAGTCCGTATCAGGCTGTAAATTAATCTCGAACTCGATCTCGCGGTCCAGGGGTAGACCAGGAAGATCGACGAGGAAGACATTCGGGAATTCACGCACTACAACAACATCCTCCATTTTGATCTTAGTGACTTCGGTAGTGTCCGACACATTGATCAGAAACCCGTCGCACCCACTTCTCATTAACTTGTCTGCTTTAAGTGCCAAAATAATTGTAAATTTCCCTTTCTCCTTAGTCCCACAAAAACTGTGCCGCTCTTCATTCGGAAGGTAAAGGTAGACTTCTTTCTTCTTACAGTTGATAGTTGCATGGTGCGATGACAGCCAATCCATCCCAATTATAACGTCATATCCTTTTAAATCCGTAATAATGAGATTGGCCCAAAATAAACGGCCATTTATATCCACCGCATAATCTTTGAGTATTCCATTAGAAATTAATCGTTCGCTAGAGGGTAGTAAAACACAACGTGTGAAATTTGTGCTTCCAGAGAAACAGTTTGCTTGCTCGCAGAACTTGGTAGAGATAAACGAGTGAGTAGCACCCGAATCAAATAAGACGTATACTGCCCACTTATTTATGTAAATTGTACCTGTTGGGTTAGGCAAGTTGTTTATCTTAAGGTAAATCTCCTATTTTCTAATAATAATACAAAATAAAACAATTATAATTATGTTTGCGCAATTAATAATTAATTAGAGTGTGTACCTGCTACAACCGAAGGTTGGTCGTCCTCCTCATTCCTATACATTGAAAAAACTCGTGGGGCCACAACTCCTTGATTTCCATGTCGAATTGGGCAGTTTCTGGCTATGTGACTTGGCTTTCCACAGGAATAACACTTCTCAGAACCCGCCAGGCATTCGCCTCGATGAGCTCTCTGACATTTAGGACAAACATTTTGTGGAGGGGTGTGTGATGTCCACATCATTGGATTTTTGTCCTGTCTCTGTTGTATCTCGGACTCAGCTGGATGTTTGACTTCCTGAGTCATGGGAGGACCATTCTTTGACTGCTGGCCAGGATTAGGCTTCCATCCCTTCTGACTAGCCTCCCTATGTCTAGCCACAGAGAATTTCACTCCTTCGATGGCTAGGGCCTTGGACACCATCTTGGAATATGCAACACCTTCTATACCAGCCCCAATAATTGCCTCTTGAATTTTTGTTTTCAATCCTCGTAGAAAATACTGAACCTTACTTTCCTCGACTGCCACGAGATGCGGGGTATAGTGTGATAGGGCCTCGAAATGCTGAGCATACTCTGCCCCAGTTCCCATCTGACGTATGCGCATAAACTCGGTTTCCTTTTAAGTTCGAACAATATGATTGAAGTGCTTATCATTGAACAGCTCCTTAAATTCATTCCAAATGAGAAGTGTTAGATCTCGAGAGGCTTTGATCCTATCTCACCAGAAACAGGCTCCATGACTAAGATAATATGACACACATTTCACCTTCTCCGCTACAGTGATCTCAGCATAGTAAAACTTGTCCTCCATGGAGCGTATCCACTCCTCAGCTCCAGAAATATCAGATACATTCCCATTGAAACAAGGCGACTTTAATTTCTGGAATCTCTCCCATCCAGCACCCCTATAGGCTGGTTGCATAAGCATATCACGATGGTTCCCGTGGTCTAGACCCATAATCCTTTTCATTCACCGGGATTGTAGTTCCATGAATCGATTCTGGCTCTCAATCTGCTATGACTGTTGTTCTATAATTGCAGCCATGCGTTCCAAAGTTTCATCACGACCAAGATCCTCTCGCTGGTTGGGTGCCTAAGGTACATCTCCTACACCAGGCATACCTCCTCTTCCTCTTCTAGCCATTTCCAATCTCCTAAGTTTTCACATTATATTGCAAACAATAAGTTCAAGGGAACTCATTAAAAGAATACATTTATTAGTTACATTCCTATATACTCCTACACTATGGTGTAATTATCCTAAATAGTTTAGAATAAGCATTAGGAATAACAGGAAAATCTAGTAAAATTCTATACATCTTTCATGTTATTATTCAATAAGTTCTCATAGGTAAATTGGAAATTTATTAAAGAAATTACACTTATTATTCACAATCCTAATTACACCTATGCTATGGTGCAGTTACTTCAAATAATTTAGAATAAGCATTGTAGTAGTTATAGAAAAGACTTAATGCAATTCTATACATTTTCATACTACTATACAATAAATTCTCATAGATAAATTAAAAATACTAAAGGAAAACTTACAGTCGGAGATCATTACCCGTCGAGTCCGGGTTATCCATGGCGGAACACAAGAGTAGTAGTATTGCTCTAATACCAACTGTAATGACCCGAATTTCTCATTTTTCTTAAGAGCTCATGCAACTTCTAATTTAATTAACAACTTTAAAGAAAACATTATTTTAAAAACGTTTGACATTTAAAATCAGAGTACTACAAAATTTCGAGTGTTACCATCCTTTCTAAAACAACTAATTATTTCAAAGGAATCAACCATACCTAATTAAGTTTGCAAAAACGTAAATTTGAAAATGTCATAAACCAACATTAATTAAGGTTCTAACTAAACATGAAAAGGTTAATTAAACGTTTAAAAATCACGTTTGACGTTAAACCCTTATTATTAACAACTTCCCTTCCTTATCTGAGTGCCATACTACTACTATTCCACTTGCGTCTCCACCGGATACGCCACAGGCTCCATCGAAATGGCCTCCTCATCAACTCCTGGCACAATTACTTCATTACCTACACCACAAGTAAGGACGTGAGCTTTTTCTCAGTAAGGAAATGGAGAAAACAAAATGCATATGTCTCTCTTTTAGTTCCTTTGAAATGGGGGCCACCCAAACCAATTCTTTCTTTACATTTTCTTTCTTTCTTTCTTTCTTTACTCGTACTTTGAGTTGGAGATTGGAAGACCCATATGGGATGGTATAGTGGGTCGGACCTGACCTCCTATGGGCAATTAGTCCCATTCCCGATAAGGTAGAGGCATTTCCTAATTGTCAGACTAGGACCGCTACCCATCCGCCTCCCAACTCCCTTAGTCCTTTCTTTCATATTTTCTTTATCGTTTTACTTCCCTTACCATGCATGTGAGTACCACCCCGAGGGGATATTCCCTACTTTGTTTCTATTATATGTATGTATGAAGACACTCCTAACAAAACTAGCACTTACGAGAATATTGAACAATGATACTTAAAGAATTAATAGTATATTGGCACAACTTCATATATAAGGAGAATAAAGTGAAGAATGTTGCAATATCATATTATCTACATGAAATCCTGTTATAAAAAAAGTCATGCTACAACCCATGTTATGCTATTGAACAAGTTAAACTACTAAATGAAAACATACTAACAAGCAATTTAAGTAGCGTACAATTATCTAATATAACGGCGAAATTAAACGATGAAACATGCTTTAGCCATAAACTTAACAGCAGAACAGGTGACCTATCATGCTTTCAACCAATTAATAATGCACCAGAACAATAAATATAAATCATGTATTTAATTTAGCTAGTAAAAACAGCGATGATTCACGGTTTTCTAAGTTATAGATCATGCTTTTGATTAACTGAAACAAAGGTAATTATTCCCAATGAAAAACAACGAGTTGAGTCTACAAATCATGTTACTTAATGATAGCGAATAAAACAAAACAGTGAAAAACCTACATTCATCAACCGATGCATAATCATAATAATTGAGTGTTAATCATACTATTGAATAGAATCATGCTCATAAATGAAATCACACTATTGAATGAAAGCGTAATATTAAGTGAGGTCATGTTATTACATAGATTCATGCTATTAAGCACAACTGAGTAGAGTACTGTAATCGATGAAAAATAAACATGAATCATGTTCTGTAAAGAAAAAATAGACAGCAGGAATTTACATAGAAAATTTAGCAAAGACGTGCAGTTTACACGATTAATTACAGCGGAACCACAACGACTAACATGCTTCTAATTTGACTATTACAGTAAAAATCATAGACCTTAGGCTGTGATTTTTGAAACTTAGTATGAACAAAACAGTTTTTGCGATGCATACTAGCATATAACATCCTTCGAGTTAATATGATTAAACTTTTAACATACATGTCAGCATGCATAATAGGGAACTAATATCTACGAACAATAGAAATTTCATAATTCATACATGCTTGTTATTATAAATATAGCAGTAAATTTGATAAGGAATTAGACAGTGCAGTACGTCTATAAAAAGCAGGGATAAATATTAACATGACTATAACAGAGAGAGCATACTTTTGATATTAATAAGTGGAATAATACGAATGGAATAAATATACATGCTTTCATAATCAAGGAGATATAGCCACAGAACATATTTATAACAAAACTGTAAACAATGAAAACAACGATATCAATTTATTCAAGTCAAAATGAAAAGAACAAGTATCTAGCTGCTAAAACAACATTCTCAACGTCCCTCAATATCTGACAGAACTTATTCTCATTTCTCATTCATTTGCATATATTCTCTTTATTCCCTTTCTATCTTGATGTAGTGAGCATTGTATATTTTCAATCAATAAGAGAACATACGAGTAGTGGCAGGAAAACAACAACCAATGAAGAATTTCAGGGTATTTTAGAGATATACTAATCGTCAAAAACTAAAATTTATAGTGTGCTGATATCAATCATAGATGCTATACAATGCAACAACGTAACTACATACACATGCACTCTTTTACTTGGGTGTAGGCCCTCCACCTAGCCTAGACAACCCAAATCCTTACCTATTGAAGACTTCTTCCTCACGGACAGCTACACTCCCATCAATTCCAACCACGCAAGAAACCCAATTCCTCTCCAAAGGATCCAAAAAAATGGAGAAGAAGGGGAGGAGGGCTGAAGAAATAGGGATCTCACCTCCCTGGGTCGTGTCCTACGTGGGGAAGTGGAGGCCTGGACGACTCTAATCGTGGGGAAGACGGCGTTTTGTGTGATCCCAATGACCCACGTCATTTATTTCCCTAATTTAAATCTTATCAGTAGCTGAACTGATACGATTCGGACGATGGCGGATGTCAGTCTCGCGTCCGCAAGGCCTGATATCTGAAGGCTAAAATCTGACTTCGGACAGCTGAAGGCGTCCCCAACTTCATCCGTACCATCCGTAGTCGCGATTCAGACACTTGTCGGCGTCCGCATGCGTCGTCCGCGAGGGGAATTGAATAAGACAGATTCAATTCAGATGCCACTTCTCGTCCGCATCGTCCGCATATGTCGTTCGAATGTGTCCAGGAATTGGGAAGATTCAATTCAGACGACTCTCCTCCTTGTCCATAGTCATCTGCGGTCGTCCTAATGTTCCCAGACTTAAACAGATTCGTTGCGGATGCATCGTGTCTCGTCTGCCTCGTCCGCATTTCGCGTCCGCAACACCTCGGCACAGCAAGGTTGGGACGCTAGATGGTGTCCTGAGTCATCCCAAATGCATGGACGACATGCTAGATGTGTTGCGGACAACACCTCTCGTCCGCAACATCGTCCGCATGCGTCCTAATGACCAAAAGTCCATCTTTCCTTCGCAAATCCAACTAAGTTTTATCCAACTCAGATATCTTCCAAAATTATTAAGCCATGGCCAAGGAGTATAGGAACGAAATGCATTACATTAAATTTCATTTTGGAATAAGATTACATCGTTTATGGGAACTAGTTTCGTGTTGTTACACTATCAGTTGAGAGTTAAGTAGAAAGATATACCCAAGATGGCGTTTTGAATCAGATACGTGCACTACGAATTTCTGGTGATGTCTTTTGGGATGACCAACTCCCATGCGACTTTCATGGATTTGATTAATTGATATTCAAAGACTATCTAGACAAATTCATTATCGTCTTCATCGATGATATTCTTGTATAATCCCAGTCAGAAGAAGAGCATCATGAACATTTGAAAATTGCCCTATCTATTCTGAAGCAGCACCTGTTTTATGCAAAGTTTTCCAAGTGCAAATTCTGGTTAAAGGAAGTCAGTTTCCTTGGTCATGTGATCTCTAAAGATGGCATTGTTGTGGACCCGGTGAAGATTCAGACAATTGTTGATGGGTAAAGCTGAAAAGTCTGAGCGATGTTAGAAGTTTTCTCTGATATTGAATTTTACAGATGATTTATCAACGGATTTCCAAAAATTTCTATGCCTCTCACATGTTTGACTAAGAAAAATGTAAGATTTTGGTGGTCCAGCGATTGCGAATAAAAATTTTAGGAGTTGAAACGTCAGCTAACATCAGCACCAGTATTGGCTCTACCTGTGGAAGAGGGTAATTTCTGTATTTATTGTGATGCATCCAAGAGTAGACTTGGTGGGGTTCTGATGCAGAATGGAAAGGTGATTACCTATGCCTCGAGACAACTTAAACCACATGAGACTAACTACTTTACTCATGATCTCGAGCTTACTGCTGTGGTCTTCACACTAAAAATCTGGAGGCACTATCTTTGAAATATATATTCATGCATAAAGAGTTAAACATGAGGCAGCGGCGATGGCTAGAATTTGTGAAAGATTATGACTGTGAAATCAAATACCATATGGGAAAGGCAAATGTCATGGCTAATGCTCTAAGCAGGAAAGTTGCTATGATGAGCATAATATGCGAAGAGATGCTTGCGGGATTGTAGAAAGACATGCAAGAGTTGGATGTACAACTAGCTCCTGCGCAGTTGGCAAATGTTTTATCAACCTTGACTCTAAAGCCCTCTATACTTGAAAGAATTATGGAAGATCAGCAGAAAGATGCTTAATGTGAAGATTTCAAGTTAAATTTGACTCTGCCTAAGTTTCGAGACTACTCTTTATCTCTAGATGGGATTGTGAAATATAAGAACAAGTGTTACGTACCTACTGACTCACTGTTGCGAGTGGCAATATTGAAGGAAGCCCATTCTTCTAGTTTTTCCATCCACCTCAGGTGTAATAAAATGTATAAAGATATTAAGGTGCATTACTATTGGCGTGTGATGAAGTATGACATTGCCGACTATGTTACAATTTGTCAAGTATGTCAACAGGTAAAGGACGAACATCAACGACCAGGTGGAACAATTCAACCAATGCCTATACCTGAATGGAAATGAGAGCACATCACAATGGATTTTGTTACTGGGTTACCAAGAACTACAAAAGGGCATGAAGCGATATGAGTGATTATTGACAGATTGACGAAGATTTCCCATTTCTTATGAATACAAATGACCTACAAAATGAATCAATTCGCAGACTTATATGTTAAAGAAATTGTATGACTATATGGGGTCCCCGTGTCCATCGAATCTGATCAGGATCCGCGATTCACATCTATGTTTTGGAAGAGCTTGAACAAGGCCATGAGTATAGAGTTGAAGTTTAGTACTGCCTTTCATTCGCAGACTGATGGCCAAAGTGAATGAATGATCCAAATATTAGAAGATATGTTGCGTGCCTGCATTCTGGAATTCCAAATCAGATGGGGAAAGATACTACCATTGGTTGAATTTTCCTACAATAACAGTTTCCAGGCAACTATTGGTATGACACCTTATGAAGCATTGTATGGCAGGAAGTGCAGGTTCCTTATACACTCGAGTGAAGTTAGTGAAGGTGAATATTATGGGCCAGACAGGATACAACATACAGCCAAATAAGTGGCAATAATCTGACAAAGAATGTTGGCTACTGAAAGTCGCCAGAAAAGCTACACTGACCATCATCGTCGAGACTTGAAATTCAATGTTGGAGACCGAGTTTTTCTAAAGTTATCACCGTTTAAGGGTGTTATGCAGTTTGGACAGAAAGGAAAACTCAATTTGCGATATATTGGCCCCTTTGCGATTATAGAAAGGGTCGGCAAGGTGGCGTATCGATTACAACTACCGGCTGCTATGGCAGATGTGCATAACGTATTTCACGTATCGATGTTGAAGAAATATCTAGGAGAGGCCATTCAGATTGAGCCTCAGGCACAAATTGAGGTTCAAGCCAACTTGAGCTACGAGGAAAGACCGGCTAAAATTCTGGACTTTAGAGTAAAGAAGCTTCGGCATAAACGGATCCTGCTCGTCAAGATATTATAGCAAAACCAAGTCGCAGAAGAAGAAACAACATGGGAAAGATGGGAAGACATAGAAGCCAAGTATCCAGAACTATTTACTTAGCCAAATTTTAAGGACAAAATTTTGTTAAGGAGGGGTGATTGTAATACCCAGATAATTCTCCATGTAATATGTAAAAGATTTTATAAATAAATATTTTATAAAAGGAGATATGTTCCGTAATCGTTAATTTGGGACTTGATGTAGTGTAATTAAATGAAGAAATATTTTAGAAAATTATAAAGTGAAGGATGGTTATACATTTTTGTATTTTACACATTCGATCGAGTTGAGGTCACAATTTGGGTCGAATGTTGTGACCGAATTACATTTCAGGACGTTCCCTAGCATTTTCGGTCGACTTGCAATCGAAGCTGGGTCGAGTGTCTCAATCGAATTTCATTTCAGGCTACTTCCTACGTTTTTGGACGAGTCGAGGTCGAAACTTTGGACAAGTATCTCGATCGAAATACATTCCAAGTTATATTTGGGGTTTTCGATAGCACTGCGGTCGACGGGAGGTCGAGTACGGACGTGAAGGATTTGAATATGTCAAATTAATTGATCTTTCGGTTGATGTACAGTTGCATGTTTCAGTCGAAGTTCTCAACCAAAATCAATCTCTGCTTGTATTTTTGGCATTTCGGTTGATATGTGGTCGAGGATTTTAGATGCCTTCCTCGACTAAAAAACCAAATTAAAGCGAGAAACCCATTTTCTATTAGTCATTTCTTTCTCCCTCCTTCGGCTATCTCTCTCTCTCCCCTATGACACTTCTCTCTCCCCCGAGAAGATTGGGAGCTTTCCACGTGGCCATTGCCTATTGGAGCTCCTTCCTTAAGATGGGAAACTGTTCATCAATCTGCAGCATTCACGTGGGTATTCTCCTGCCTATAAGTTGATGGATGACTGAGTGGGCAACGTTGTTTTCCGCCCTGCTGTGTTTTGTGACTGAGTGAAGAGAAAAGGTGAGTGCTACATTTTGTTCTGTGAGTGTGGTGCATTTTGTGGGCAAGTGGGAGATTGTTGGGAGTAATATACCCAACAAGCAAATGAAATAGAACAATTTTATAATATATGAATAAATTTATATTGATTGATATTATGTTAATATTTTATATTATGTTTTATAAAATTCATAGAAAATTCCTTGGTTATTTATGCTAACTTTATATTAACATATATATTGTATATATGTGGAATAAAATATAAAGAGTAATACCCATAATATGTTCATGACTTATATTTGAAGTATGGAATTTTTAAATAGTTCATAGTCATAAACATAGTTTATCTCATTAAGAATGTATAGTCATATCCTGACTTAATATGTAGTGACATAAGATAAATATATTTTATATAATATGATTATATAAGACTGGACCAGATAAAGTTATACTGTTTTGATAATTTTCGTTAAATATAGAACAATTAATTTTATCATAATGATGGTCATATATGCATGATCTTAATTCATTGTATTTAACAAACTCCTATTTTATTTTAATTTATTCTTTGATTTACTCGGTAAAGTTTTGTACAAGTTACGATTCGTATACCTTGTATATTGGAAATAAATTAAAATGAATAGTTGAGAATGTTAATATCGATACAATGAAATCCATTTCTACAGATTCCCTTGTTTGTTAGTTCAAGGATCGAATAATTAACGCACAATTCATAATCGTTATGAATTAATTATTCAATCAAGAACTAATGGTAGTCAAGGAAAAAGATGCAATATGAGAGGTTAACGGATTATAAACATAGCTCTATTACGAATCTCAATGGAGGGTTAATACATATATAATGACTATATCAATAGACATTGCTTATAGTAAATATACTATATAGTTTTTTAGAGTGTATCTCTAAGTATTTAGTGGAATTACTTTAGAGTTAATAATTATGTTAATTAATATAAAGAGTTTATATTAATTAACGAAATATTAGTGGAGCTTAACACTATAGGTCCATCAGTCCCTTTGTCACCTCCTATCATTATTCGAATAATAGAAAAATAAACAAAGAAGGAATTAATTATTTAATACATTCAATAATAAGTTTATTATTTTTCATTAGATGAAATAATTGAATTATTGATTATTCAATTAATTAAGACAAAATGACAAAAGTTGTCATAGTTAATATGTTTGTTATATTTCAATAAATAAAATAATTGAATTATTGATTATTCAATTAATTAACAAATATAAAGTAACTTTTGAAAATAGTTTTTAAAATGAATTTTGTCAAATTTGAGTTAATGTCAAATTTGAGTTGATGTTAAATTTGAGTTAATGTCATAGTGCCAAGTGTTAAGCTATGGTGACAAGAACTTTTGTTTTCCATAACATTTTTGTTATAAATATATTATAACTTAAATGGGAGATTAATAAGTTAATGTCATAGTGTCAAGTGTTGAGCTATGGTGACAAGACCTTTTGTTTTCCATAACATTTTTGTTATAAATGTAAAATAACTTAAATGGGAGATTAATATTTGTAGTGGTTTTCTCTAAATGTCATAATGACCATTATGGAGGTGTTCCACTATAAATAGAGATCCAAACTCATTAGCACAAAAGATTGAAGTCTTTGAGATTAAGGAATCTATTTTGAGAGCAAAATTTGTGTCTTCTGTGTTGGCTTTAGAGAAGTGTTTTCTAAATCCAAATAGATTGTCTCATGTGTTGAGAATGCTATCTATCATAAATTGAGTGTGATCTTGTCTCGTTCATCACGCCCACACGTGCTTATTCGAGGTGAGGAGGATTGGCGGAGAAGATCGAAGGTTGATTTTGTACCTATGTGAAGTAAGCTACAAAGGTAATATTCTTCATTTTTTAGATTAAATCTAAATAAAGATTTTTGAATACATATTATTATTAATATATTATAACAACGATTCGTTTTATGTTCATATTAAAATTATTTTTCATGATACATAGGTTACGCACGTTACCGTTGTTATGAATTTCGGTAATTCCGCCGTGCGTGAGAATCTAAAACCAACACTTATGTAAGGGAATACCAGAGTAAAACAAAGGGGAAGTCTTAACCATATAAAACTATACAATTCACCAGATTGAAAACACTCAAAGTAAACCAACATTGATACTTGAAAATTACCAAAAACATTTGTCTCAATTAAACATTACTTAAAACAATTGAAATACTTGCACATTAAAAATCATTTCCTGAGCCATAACCCACTAAGGTCAACATCACCAACAGCACAAACAACTCAACCAAGCAATACTCCATCAATTGTGTCCTTTATAAGTTTTATTCCATCATGGGCTCCTTACCTACATCATAGAACCTAACTATGAGCCTAAAGCTCAGTAAGCGATATAAATATATAATATGAAATACACATACAACTTTTAAAGTTCGTATGCAGTTTTTCGTTTTGTTTATCTTTTATTTATTTGTCTTTTACTGTTATTTATTTTGTTTCTGTGCCGGACTTAACCAACTAAACCACAAAAATGTCTATTTATTTATCTTTGATTTCTGTGCTGGACTTAACCAACTGGACCACAAAAATAACTATTTACTTATCTTTGGTTTCTGTGCTAGAATTAACCAAATGGACCACAAAAACAACTATTTACATTTATTTCGTTTAATTCAGTTACATTTGCATTTTCGTATACTTTAAGAAAACATTGATGCAAGCATACAATTCTATCTACCATATCCTTAAAACATGATCTATTCTTAACTAAGGACCATAACTTAAATCTAATAAATATACAATTCACACCAAATTATCAACAATACATGAAGTAAATGCAAGCATCAAACAAACGCTAATTCCCATGATGTAGGCCCTTTCAGACAAAACACATGCAGTACCACTTACTTGGAGTTCTTAGCTTTAAAGAGTTAGTACTTAAAGTTTCTTCTCCTCAATACCTATCCATACTTAAGCATATAAGCATTAATAGTAGTTCTTCAACCAATATGTAACGACCCGGATTTTCTTCGTAAATTCCTTTTAAAAACACGTTAAAATTTATGAAAGAATTATCAGAGTGCGAGCCGGGCCGTTAGAAAACACTTAAAAACATTGCATAAATAATACATATGCGGAAGCGTAAATATTGAAAGAAATAAACTCGCCATTTAATTACAATTTAGGAAAACTTAATTAAATCACATTACAACACAATTATCTTTGCTTTTCGTAACCTAGCCAACCACAAGCCCGCTCGCGTGCAAAATCACTCATCAACTGTGTCGAATCTGCACACTATCTTCTCCTGCGGGTACCTACACCACGAGTAAACTGTAAGCCTAAAAAGGCTTAGTAAGGAAAGGGTTAACATAATTTAAATAGAATTAAATCATCTAACACAATTAGTAAAACAACGAATTACCAAACAGGAAATTACTGAACTAACAAAAATCACAGAACTAACAATCGCAAGCTAACAATCCTCCAGAGTTAACAACCAAGGGAAATTAATGAACCTGCACTAATAGCAGCCAAGTAATGAACAAGGAAAGTAGCACTAACAACTCATTCAAAGAAACAGAGTAGCCAACAACAGAATTTAACAACAGAGCTAAACATTCAAGTATAGATGAACATACAGAACAACCATAACAAAACAACCTATTCTATACTCGTGGGTAGGGCTTAGACGGCCAATGCTACCCTTTCCTTACCATCGACGAAGATACACGAACATGTACAGCACTCTGACACCGGTAGCTTCACGGCAACAGCTCCAGAAGACCGCACTCCAACTCTTGACAGCTTCTCCAACTCCTGGACAGCAGCTCACACCAGCTTCAAGACCACCCAAGCCTTCCCCTCTCATTGTCTCGGCCTTCAATAATTCCAGAGAAGAGACTTTGTCATCTCCTCTCACTCTCTGCCTCCACGCTATTTATCCTGCATCCAAGAGACATAAACTCTCCTTTTGCACACCCGACCAAACTGCAAGCCCAGCTTGTATGAAGTGTCTCCCACGCCCGACAATTCTTCCAATTTTTCTTCAGTGGGTCGACAGCCTCTTGATGAGGACTGTCTCCTCTTTAATTTTTCAACAACCTATCCCCATCGTTCGTGTCGGCAGGACACAGCTGGAGAGTGGACAACAAGTGGACCAACCCGCAGCTGGACCCAGCCAAATTCGGGGTCGCGGTTTGCCGTTCAAACCCGTTGGCGAACTCCCTGCCCACCGCGAGTTCGCCACTGCCGGCGCGAAATCAACGATACATCCCGTCGAACGTCGAGCTCCAAGCACTCTAGCCAACGCCCGACCATTAGAACACAAGGGGAAGAAAACCCGACCAACATACCTCCAATTTATCGCCGGAAAATGCCATGGCAGGAGCTCCGATCCCGAGCCCCCAATCGTGAGCCCTAGCCGCGAACCGTGCCGTCGCCGCCGCCTCGCCTGAACATCGCAGCTCGTCGTCGCCTTCGGTCGTCGTTCGTTGTCCGCTCGCCGTCGACTGTGAGCTCCGATCGCCCAGCGAGCTCTCTCCCTTTCTCGTTCTCTGCTCGCGAACTCGAAACATGGAATGGCCTTTTGGCCATTTCATCATTTTTGTTTTAATTAAATTCTAATTCTATTTAAATCTAATTTTTAATTAAAATATTTTCATAAATTTAACTTTAAAATACCCCATTATTAATTTATTTTATCAAAATAAATCAATATACCCCAATTTATCATTTCTAACCCTATCCTATTCTCGATTGATTTAATTTAGCAAATTAAATCTAATTTATTTCTTATCACTAAAATACTTGTAGGCCTAACGCTCCCAATACGTCCTGTAATATCCCAATAATTAAAAATATCGGGGTGTTACACAATGTGCATAATAATATTCTTTAAATTATTTTCTACACTTATCACTTCACTTATTGCTAACAAGTCTATCCAAATTCTAACTGTAGTATTATTTCCTAACCTATTATCTTAAACTATAACATCAAATATAGCAGAGAATAAAAACCCAAGCATATATCATGAACCAACTCCATGAAAAATATGCAGATTCTAAACCATATTCCTTAAATCATCCCAGTGACCGAGTGTGAATACTTGAGGTCACCCAGATAATAACAACAGTGATTAGATCCAAAACAGAGCATCTCATCCAACAACAATAAACCTAGTATATTTAACTCATCTTCATGCTTAATTCACAGTTGTCATGAAGACAATACAAAAACAACATAGTTTATCCAAGATAGATCAAATCAATATATCCAACACTATCACTCGACAAAACCAATATCTTACATACATACTTCTCATGTAGAAACTAAACTGAAGAAAAACATCAATTCATACTCACTGTGCAATAACCGAAACTGAAGAACACATACCTCTAGACTTCCATCACGATTATCTCTCTCAGTCACCAAATGCTTGCTCCTCAACAACTCAACAACTCACAGATCCATCCAGTGGTTCCCTCTCTTTCACCAAAACTCCAGAAGAATTTCCCGAGAGTCAGAAGCTTAATTCCAAAAGACTCCTCCTTCCTCACTGCCCTTCATTCTTCCAAAAACTCTCACTCACCATTGGACTCCTCACTGACTGCTCTTCCTCTATCTCAAAACTCAAAAATCCAACTCCTCACCCTCACAATCTCACAAAATTAGAACTTCACAGCCACACTCACGGTTTTCTTCTCTGTAAGTTCCCATTCCCTTCCCTCTCTATTTATAGGCCACAAATTCGACCCTTCATCATCTAGATGAAGGTGGAAGGCCAAAGGATGGACACTTCATGATCCAGACGCGTCCAACGTCAAATCCCATGAATTCCAGGCGACGACTTTCCATTTCCAGATGACTATCCATTTTGTCGGTCCATCGATCCCTTTGGACAATTGACCACCAAACACTATAATACAACCACCAGTTTTGATACTGGTCGATGATGTCGATCGATCGATTCCTTTGGACGATCGACCGCCAATCCAAATTCACAGCTTTCATCAGCGTCGGTCGATCGTCGCCTTAGTGGACGATCGACTGCTAATCCATAATTTTACAACTCAGTGAATTGTCGGTCAATCGATTCCTTTGGAGGATCGATCGGTGCTACGTTGTTCACAATCTGTGTATTTCCTTCTTCAGAGATCGACCACCAAGTTCCTCTCGATCAACCGCGGTATTATTTCTTCTTCTTCAAACTAATATATTCCAAAATCAATATATATATATATATCCATATTAAAACACATTACTCCAATTCACCTAAACTATCCTTAAACTTTTACTCCTATACTTTAAGGTATATAATCCATATTTTCTCCATCACTTCATTCTTTACTAAACTTAATATATCCTTTCATATTATCAACTTTATTATTCTCCACAATTTAGGTACTGTAGTTCACTATTTTCCAAATGTATTTTCCCTTAACCAACAATTAAATTATCCAAGTCAGTTCTTAATAAATCCTTAATCATCCTCCTAAGCTTAGTATGAACATAATTCGGGGTATCATAATTCACTTATTCAATTATGTTTATCTTGACCAACACTTTAATCGTCCATGTCAGCTCCTAATACCCCAAAATTATTACTTAAGTCGTATGCTTAACATTACGAAAATTCGAGATATTACAATTCATCTACTATAGGTTTCTCTCATTTGCTCATATGAGGAGAATCCCTAGCAAAGCTGTAAAAAACTCAACACTCATAAAGTTGGAGAGCTTCCTTCTTGAAGGTAGCCATTGAACTTGGAGGTTGTGAATAGGTAGCCTTTCGAACCAATTTGCACCTATTTGAGTATATCTCCTTTGTCCATGTGTATTTTTTCCATCAAATTTGGAGGAAGTCTGCTATACATATTGGACACAAGGCTATCCAAAATACATGTAAAGAGTTGTCAATTTGATGGAGTATTACGTTGCACATTTCAATTCCAGAATCTGTGAAACAGTTAGGCACCAAGCATTGTAACCCTTTGATGTTTTGGTTATAAATTTATCATCCTTAGGAATTTGATAGTGACATTTTGAGGGCTTGTTCTTCACTTATATTTTGTTGAGCTGTTAAAAAATTGTGAGTAAATTCATTCATTAAAGGTGTTTTTATTCTATTCAAAATTTAACTTCAGAAATTGTGAAGAATCTATGATGCTTCTCTTATTTGCGGTTATCTCTCAATCAACTTGTCCCTTTTTATATCACCAACACTCAACTTTCTCAGCCATATGTTCTTTCCAGTTATTGTGGCTTCTCAGTTTTGATGTGAAGGTTCTTGTGTTGGTTTTTCCAATCTGATTTTGAATCACAGTTTGGGACTCGTGTTTGTCCATAGTGTTGTTTTGGGGTTTGACAACTATTTGGTTTTAGGTTCCGCTAGTGTTCTTGGTTTCGGTACCTATTTTTGATGGTGTGTGCAGTTGGTCGATGCTCGATTACTATTGTAAAATCCGTGAAATTTTTAATAAGAAATTTCACGTGTTAATTTTTCTCGTTGAAATCTATCAAAGTATGGAAATCTTGATCCGATTTGTAGCAGCCACATATGATTTTTCGGTCAATGGTTAAAATCGGTAAGATTGGATAATTATCAAATGGTAAATAAATATGGAAGGTGAAATTGGAAACTTATTCAGGTTAAAAAAATACTTTATCGGCTAGTGTTGAAACAAATCGGAATTAAGTTGAGAATTGGAAAGAGTTTATTCGATAAATGATATGTATATATATATATATATATATATATATATTATTTATTAAATAAATAAAATAAAGAAAAGAAAAAGAAAAAGAAAAAGAGATAGATGCCGACACACGCGACACAGAGAGAGAGAGAACGCCAGAGGTCAACGAACAATTCGTGATGATCCGACTCTAGAAAAACGTTCACATCGACGAGACGAAGAACTTTCGTGAAGACGACCAAGGCCTGTACTTTTCCCTTATTGCTGAAGAAGAAAAGGCAGAATAAGACTGAAAATGATAGGGAAGAAGGTGAAAGAAAAATTGACGTGACTTTTTTGAAAAAAATTAAAACTACAAGTACTCTACGAAAACCTAACCACAAACTATAGGGACCAATAACATATTTTATGCTCAATTTTAAAATAGTCTTCTTGTCCAGTTTTGTGAGAAACCTTGCAAACTAAACTCACACATGAATTTATGGAAATTCTTTTTTTTTTTTTTCACATTACAACCCCAAATCTTTTTCGAGAAATAAATAGAGTAAAACTAGAAGATATAAAAACTTTATTTGTTTAAAAAATATTAGATTAATGATTTTGAAACCAATTTTATATTATAGACTAATGAGAAAAAACTATAAAGATAATTTTAGATTTTAATGTTACATCTTGATCTTGTGTTCACCTATCACTAATTTACAAGTAGAATAGTTATGATAGTTTAGTTTAAGAAATTGGTTTCACCATTCAATAAATGACAAGTACGAGTTACATTGATGTGTAAAATTAAAAAGTAAAAGTAACAATACGTTAATGAGTAATACTATATTTATCTTCTAATTTACATTTTAATCTTACTTATTGATGAAGCATTATTAATTGGAGCAATTAATGTTTTATTGTAACTATTTATAATTTATCTTAATTGTTGCATTAGTTAACTAGTGACACGTAAATGTCATGTTATAAAATAAGTTTAGAGTAAATAACATTATCTTATCTTAAATTATGAACAATTATTTGTATGATCTTTCAATCTACCTATTTTACAAAACAATTTCTTCAAAAGTAAGTAGAGTTCTCATTTCATTTTGCAGCTTATTATGTATATAGTGCATGCAAATGGCAAAGTTTCTTCAAGCATACCCAGTATTGCTCGAAAGATTTGCAAGAGAAGCATCAGTAAATTTGGACGATCCTCTAAAAAATGGGTCATCAAAAATATCATCGACAAGAAAATGACCAATGCAATACCAAATCCATCGAACATAAGTCTACCAAGATGTCTCATGTTATGGAGTGGTCACCTTACAACTTGAGGTTTCAAGACACCTTTCCATCATAAGTCTCCCAAGATGTCTCATGTCATGGAGTGGTCACCTTACAACTTGAGGTTTTAAGACACCTTCTCAAATGGTCCAACTAAGAAGCAGGGTCTGGTGAGTTTCTTTTAGAGTTGTCAATCGAGCAGGTTAGACCGTTACAGTATCTAACCTAATCCAGTTTTGCTCACAAGTAAACGAGCATAGCCAAGCCTATATATTCTAGGCTCACGAGCCAATCTGGACTGGCCTAGGCAAATAGGTAAGTAGTAAATGACCTGGTCTAGCCAGTCCAAGTAGACAGGCAAAGCCAAACTAAGACTCTGGCCTGACGAGGCAGTCCTCAACTATGCGAACTAGGAGTTTTTTTTAGTTGCCTCACTAAGCCCGACTCGTTAGGTGAACCACATTCTTTCTAGCTCATTAGGCTAGTTTGCCACCTCTACTTTCTTCCGGCAGTGCAAGAAATAAATGCCTCTTTTAGTCAGCTAAATCTTATGGACCATTTTGTCTTATTTTGTACATGTTTTTCTTCCTATGATTCCATGTTCATACCATCAATGAGAAGAAAATTAGACTTGAAACCTCAATACCAGAGTGACTTCAAATTCATCTTTCAATCATTATGTTTTTATTCAAAAAACTCTAGTATCGAGAGAAGGAATGTTAAAGACTAAATAAAGTAGCATCACAAGAGCTAGAGATCTTGGAATTAGTGCAAATATTATAATATAGTTATTTTAAAATACAGAATAATTCAAAGCATAAAAGGAATATACAGAATGAGAAAGAGAGAGAACAAAGGAGCTATAAATCCCAAGATAAAACATGGAAAATCAGCTCTAGTATGTGAATTAAACAACAATTGTGTACCTCAGGTTTTCCGAAGGCACAGCTGCTCTGCATCATTACTTATGCGAGGAGTGGCTCTTACCCACGCTTCTATACAATGGATGATTCAGGTTTCCAGCATGATCCTCTTCGAGACTTTCATGCCAGGTTGACTAATTTGCCTGAATCGAAAGGACGTTTGAAAAAACAGCTAATAGAACTATAGTGCCTTTCAGTAATTAGAAATTTAAGTAGACTGATCGTCAAGGTCAACTCTTTCTATCTCTCCTCTCTTTCTCTCTCTAACCTGGAAAAACTTTATCATCCTCATGCATATTGACTAATGCTTCCCTATTCAGTGTCAATTCACTCCTTTCTTATTGAAGTGAATTTTGGATTTAGCTATTAATTGTCTTCGTCCTTGCTCAAGGTTTTTTGGCAAACACAAGACGATGGAAACTCGTGGAACTCCCCTCGGCCCGGTCTCATCTCATCCGGCTCACCCATGAAACCTCTTTGGTAAGATTTCACTTTTCTTGAAAACAGATCCCAATCCATACGATTCCTTGCCATGAATAAAGCACTGAGCTTTTTCGTGTTTGGTCTGATGGTCCTCTTATGACCCATATACCTCCTTCAATAAAAATAAATAAAAAAAGACAGAATGTCATAAGGCCAAGAAAAACAATGAAAACAAAAGTAAAAATATTTCAAGCAACATTTGTCAAGGATTTTTGTTCCTAATAAATGACAAAATTATGCTTCTGCTCTGATTGAATCTATTTCAATCTATTTTGATAGGTTAAATACCTGAATATGAGTTGATAAAAAACAGAATAATAATTTCAAATTTTGTAATTCCTCGTACAGTTATTCATTTTTATGTGATTGTCCCATATTTAAGGTTTTTTTTTGTATAGTATTGGATACTAGCTCTAATCTAATCTCTACAAAGCTAGGACGCAATTTACCAATCAAAGTGTAAATAAAAGACTTAAATTCTCTTTATTTTCTCTCCTTACTTTCAAAATTTATTCTTCTGTTTTTTTTCCTTCATAGTTAATATAACATAACTTTAATTCACTAATTCGACTGCATCTACATTGGCAGTAAGCAAGAAGTCATACCTGCGACCAGCAAGAATTTTCGCCATATTTCCATTATTGTTAGTAACAAACACATCACTTTCATCGGATACAATATAGTCGATGGCAGCGAGGCGGGATGAGAATGGAAGATATGGCTTCAGTTCTTCATTGGCAATCATTTCCTTTGTATAAAAGTTTGGAAAGAGTTCCCTAAGAGGCCTCAGAGTTTCTTCTCCACCATAGATATCTCCAGATGCAACGTAAATATAAGTGTCATTCGAAAAACCAAGAGCCCGCAGCATCAAACCCACTTCATGAGGAGTAAGTGGGCATTTGCCTCTGCTTCGTTCACCTTCAGGGCTTAAATCCTATCATGTTAAACACAGTTAACCTGAGATCAGAAAATGCACTACACAATTTACAGCATCTATCAGTCACTTAATGGCAACATATGGAGGAGTTCAAGGACAGTTGGAAGAAGCAGAATGTCAGAAGAATTTACAATCAATGACAAGAACAAAATAGGAAAGTTATCTCACAGGCAATGTTGCCCACCGCTTTCGTATTTCACCTAGTTCATTTCTCTCTTTTTCACCTCCTCCATAGTAGCACCCAGAGAACGCTAGCATATCAGGTTCAAATCTGTAATTAGAAAAGTTAATATTCAAACAGAAATTTTGAAAAATTTATAAATTTGAATGTAGTAAGTAGATTGCACTTAAGTTTGAAATAATAGAGGCTTGTAAACGCATAACAGGCCCTGAATGTGCGGGGACAATTTTGGCAGTCCGCATTCCTCATTATATCAACTTACAATCATAAAACAGAGCCCAGCCAAAATGAAAACTCAAAAAATAGATCCCCCTCCCCCCTCTCCAATGCAGTTATAGCTTCGTGGCAACAAGAAGGACCAAAAACAGTATAAGCATCTACAAGTAGATGAGATGAACAATATAACTTGTTGAAATTCAAAAAGAAAACACAAGCCCAATGCACAATTTTCAATTGAATACTAAGAAATTTACAAACAGAAGTGGCAACAATATTTTCATGTACAAAACTTACTTAATCAACATGAAAGTCAGATCATCATTAACCAGTAAGACTTCAGTTTGAAAGTACAAGAACAAACCTCAAGTGAACAGCAATGTATCTTCGTGCCATCATCCTCATCTTCGTGACAATTCTCTGACCAAGATCTTCTATTGGTTTTATAAATTTTAAAGCATGATAATTAACGCGACAGCGCAACTTTTGTAGCTCTTCATCAAGCCTATTTGCAAGCCTGTAGTCAAACTTCGTCAATTGCACAACCTGAAAAAAAGCTATAGTTCAATGGCAATATGACAACCCATATAATCAAATCAACAGTTGAATCTAGACCAACACCAAAAAGCATGAAAACGCCAAGAAATTTATTTTTGATCAGTGCAAAAAGCATAAATAAAAAGATCATAGAATAGGGAGAAGCACAAAAGTTAGAGTTCTCCTTTAAAGAATTCAAGAAGAGCAGTGCATTAAAAAATAGTCTTCTACTATCTTTGCATATTATCATCTTCGTTATCATAAAAATCGCATGCTCCTTACTCCATATCAAACAAATGAAAGTCTCATCCTACTCTTTATGCTAAATACCATCTCTCTATCCAACTTCAATCCAATTATAACGACTATGAAACCGAACAACCCCAATATTAACACCAATTGGAATAGCCGATTATGTAGGAATAAATAAAGTGAAGAGTCCTTGTAACCTTCCATGGCAACTATTTTATTACAATAACACAGGAAGAGAGTCCTGCAGCCCCCTTAAAGAGCAATACAGAAGAACTTAACTGTAAAAGCACTTTTCACCCTTCTCCAGCAGGGAAAACAAAGAATTTCTAAACCATCAAAATACATTTTCTATTATCATGCGGACCAAAAATACAGAAATTTCAAGCCTAAAGGACAACCAAACCTTTATTTAACATAAAAGATCAATGATAAGTTGCAATCTTACACGTCTTCTTAATAGTAATGGCAAAACTTGATCAAGATAATATTCGGGGTCTGATTTTCTAGGGACGCGCATGGTATATGGAGGTTTCTCCATAGAGCGCATCACTTTATCTGGTACTCTCTTTACAATTGTCACATCCTTTGCTAATGAAGAAATGAACCAATCAACATCAAAAATGTTGACAAAGTCACTGCATGCCAAGCAAGAATTTTAGACATAATGATAAGTTCAGATGGTTCATCACAAAGAAACTTTACTAACCTATCATCCTTCCAGTAAGAATTGTGATCCAACTCAGGCACAACAAGTGTCGCATTAAGAATTCGTGCAACAACTACAGCATCTGTTATCTGAATGAAAAAAAAAACCAGCGTAAAACTAACAAAAGTTTGGAGACTATAATTGAAATCCTTGTCGATATTTCTATAAAAACATTGTTGGCATTTGGAAAAATCCAGACTTAAGATTGGACGCAGAAAATCTGATTCTTACAGAGCCCATTCCATGATACAAGTTTAAAGTAATAAGAACAATTAAAAATTTACTAGAAAACATTCATCATATTTCGTCGCAGCAATTACTCCAGTTATGTGATCATGCAAGGTACTATTTGCAATCATTAGCTTTCTCAGATTCGTGTTTCTTTTCTTTGCTCTGAAAAAGAAAATGAATACTCACCCCAGTCCTTTGTTGGTTAAGCCCACCACTTGAAGCAATGAGTAAATAGCCATTGGATGCCCGCTCACGTATAGCACCTATATTTAAAGAGCAATAACAAACAATAAATCATCCAACATTTAAGGCTAGTCATTAAAGATATAATTTGCACGCCCGAAGTAATTGTCTAAAATATGAGAAAAGCATTACAAGCCAAAATGAACAATATCCAAGACAGCTCAAACACAGGACATCTAACAAAGTAAAGGATACCCTTTCAACATTACCAGATGTAAATCAATCATACCGGAACAAGTAATTACTGTGTGATTTGCAACATGGAGAAATTAAATCTGTTAAGTTAGAGAGTTCTAATGCATGTTTGAAGCATCAAATTAAAGAAATCATGGACTAAAAACCTAGGATGAGAACTTACGAGTAAAACGAGAACCTCTTTGGCTACATCCGTAAAAATATTTCGCACTCTCAGATTCCCAAATGTTAATTGGCCGTCGACGAGCCAGATCCTACAATGTTCACGTCAAAAATATAATCCTACGAATTCAGCAACTGATTTCAACAATTAGTGCAGGAAATAAAAGGTTTCATGCAATGGCTTCCAAGAACATCTATTGTTACGCAAACAAGTAACATCTCACCAAAGGACACAGTCTGAAATTACCAGTTTGGAGTAGATTCCTTGGTGGACGAAACGATGCGAGTACCATTCAAGATCAGAAGCAACATGGCCGGTGAATAACGAAATCAAACCTAAAACAAACAGCATCACACCGCACACCATAGACCACGATATATGCTTTCTATGAATAATCGCACTTGCTGATCTCCAAAACACATTCTTATTACCATTTCCATTCTTACATCCATATTTCAGGTGCTGTAACAAAGCCAGGTTGGCCGATATCATGCCAAGCCTCAAGGACTTGGCCACGCCTAAGCCCATCCAGTTCCAAAATCCGGTCCTAAATCCACCGTACAATTACACGGGTCCCGTTGCCGAAGAATCTGGAGCTCCAAGTATCGGTGTGTGGACCGAAAGGAGAAGGAAAGAGGCAAAGCCTGTAAACAATGTGTTAGTGAGGGTGACGAATTGAGGTTGAGTAACCGCTCAATTGCAACAGGAAACCCTAATCAAAACCTTCCATGCTCAGATTACTCTAATGCCTGGTATTGCTTCTTGATGTTGGTTGACGAGAGAGAGAGAGAGAGAGAGAGACCCTTTCCTCCTAAGTTTCCTTGTCTTTAATAAAGTGTTCTTATTTCTTATTTAAACAAGAAAAAACTACTTTTGCTAATATTACGTAAAAAGTTAATAAATAACATTGCTTTGTTTCCATTGGGTAATTACCAAATAAACCCTCCACTTTGGCATCCATGCAAATCAAACTTTAAAATAAATTTGCTAACAACTAAAATAATGAATTGTAAAACTTTAAAATATTGTTAACAAATAAGCACAATATTGTTTTCCATTGAAAAAAGTCTCTCCGACATCTCTTGGTGTTGAAAGACGTCTAATGATCAACATTGAATGTCCCTAGGCATTGGAGGACATCTAAGGATTAGTCTTAGACGTGAACAAGTTTGTGGGCAACTTTATATTGCAATTGTGGAGATTTATTTATTTTTCAAGTGTCGAGAAATAAGTTCGTGGATTCTTATTTTTTGAAGAATGGGTGATCACATGTGAGATGTATTTGTGAAAATGTTGGTGACCGCAGATGTATTTTTATCCGTAGAAATATTGTTATATGCAAATATTTGGTTTAAAAAGATTACGTGATCACACAGGAGTGGCGTTGGAGAGAGATTTTTTTTTGTGTCTTTAATAAAGTGTTCATATTTCTTATTCCAACAAAAAAAAAATTACTCTTGCTAATATTACATAAAAATTTAATAAATAATCTTTTTTTTTGCTTCTTTTGGATAATTAACAAATAAAATTCTGAACTTTAATATCAGCAACAAACTAAACTTTAAATTAAATTTGCTAACAACTATAACTCTTAACTATGAAGAATGAATTATGCAAAGCTCGCAGTCACGTTTTCTATTAAAAAAGTTTTTCTAGATGCCCCTTGTTGTTGGAATACCTCCAAGGATCAACTTTAGACGTTTTTCGATAGTAGAGGACATCTAATGATTAGTCTTGGATGTGAACGAGTTTGCGGGCGATGTGATCTTGCACCCATGGAGATTTTTTTATTTTTCAATCGCTGAGAAATAGGTTCGTTGATACTTAATTTCAAAAAGATGGATGACCATGCATAAGATGTATCTGCAAAAATGTTGATAACGGGAAATGTGTTTATGTCCATAGAAGTGCTAGTGCTTGTAGGTATTTGGTTTAAAAACGAATATGTGGCTGCACATTAATGGAGTTTGAGGAGTGATGAGATAATTTATATTAGGTATATTATCTAAATTTATATTATAATCTTATTTGGTGACTTATAATTCATTAACAATACTGGTTGACTTGATGTTACTTGTCATATAAAAAATAATGAACAAAAATTGGGAAAAGATAAAAAATTAATGAGGATGAACAAAAAGTTGAAAATAATAAGAGATAGAATTTCGTTAGCTACACTCATAAATGCCCAAGATCTTTGTCTCCTAATTTAATTACGTATTTTTAAAATTTTGAAATTGAAATTTGAATTTTTTTACTTTACATTGCAAACAAAACTGTCATGAACATCTAATACGTAAAAACACCTGACCTGGGTCACCCTTAAAAGAGAGAGGGATCACGGTGGTGACACCCGTAAGCCACTTCACAAATTAATGAGAATGCCAGCCAGGTTAAGGTATTCATGAGAGTGGACGTCGATGAAGTACACTATCACTATTTTAATCAACATGGCCTCGTTCATATGAAGAGAAATTGGTTGTAATTTCTTCAAATATCCATTCACCTTTTCCATAAAATAACCAGACCAATCATTCATTCATTCATATCACAGGGTATTATTATTATTAAGGTATCAAGTGGTCCCAAATCTTCCTTTTTTTAATTTTACCTTATTAAAATTGTATGTCATTAATTAATTAAATAAATTACATTTTTACTACAATCTGCTTGAGCCAAAGAGAATTCTTATTCTAATAATTAAATAAAATAAAATAATAAATTAATGCTTTGCTGGTTCATGATTGAAGGATACGTTGTGCAAGGCCACCACCAAGTTGAAGAACAAACATTGAAAGACACCTATGCATGAAGGAAGCGAGAGTCACGCTGCTCCCTCATAAATACAATAATAATTATTTTTTTATTTTTTTATAATCTCTCTTGCCTATATTATATTTGAAATCTATAAAATATTTGCAAAGGATACGTTTATTTAAAACTTACAATGGATGGCTAAATCGTGCTAGTTCATTAAGAAACTTTGCTTAAAATGAACATGACAATAAATGGTTTGACTTATATTTAAATATGCCTTAAAGATAAGCCAACTAAGGATAGCTTGATTGTAAATAAAAAATATTAATTACATATTTAAATGTATTTTACATTTCGTATTTTATATTTTATTTGAAAATAGAGAAATCAATTACCATAGAAAGTTGAAGATCAAGATAGTAGGAAGCTTACTTTGAAAATTAAATAGTAGGAAGCGTCCTCTAGAAAATATCTTCTTCCATGCATTTTAAACACCTTATTTTGATCTTTGACTGAATTTTTTATAATGTAAACTAGAGATTCCGACATATTTATGTTTAGAGAATCATTTACGAATACAAACTTTTTTCTTCTTAACAATTTTAATATTCTATTGTTATCTAATTTAAATTTAAAACAATAACTTAAGAAAAATAGTGTAATTTGATGTTTCTCTTTTCTAATCTACTATTTTCTTTTATTCCTAAGGATTACTCTTCGACGACCGGGTTCAACCCAGCATTTCTCACTTGACCTGTCCTCAATTACGGGCATTTTTGGACTTTATAATATTGCATTATCATTTATATTCTTTGTAATAATTATGGAAATTAATAAATTAACTAATGTACTATGAAATCAATGATAAGTTAACCACTTAATAATTTTTGCTAATAACTTAAACACGGAACTATGGAAAATGGATGGAGTAAATATCGCGATTATATTTTCCGTTAAAAACATTGTCGTTCTACTGCGAAACGGTAGATTTTCGCATCAGAACGTTATCTTTTCGTTAAAAAATTCTTTCCGCAGTGGAACGATTACTTTTCGCTGCGGAAAGAAAACATTCCACTGCGGAAAGATTACTTTCTGCAGCAGAAAAATGACTTTCTTAGGATGAAAGTTTACTTTCTTCTACGAAAAGTGAAACATTGGTGATGAGAAATTGTTGACGACGATGAATAGGAAGAGAAAAGAGAAGATGACAATGAGAACTGGGCGGTGAAATTGAGAGGAGAGTGAGTCAAAAGAAGATGTTCGGAAAACTAAAAACATGATAATTGTTTTCGACGACAAGAAGACCATGCCGAAGATTCTTGGAATCGTCATCGCGGTAAGATTGTTTCTATTATTCCGATTTTAGCATAAAACAGAGATGTATTTGAAGATGTTTTTTCGCGGGTTCAATTTTATGTTGAAGATATTTTCTTCGTAAGTTCAGCACAACGACGATATTTCCTTTGTTTATTTTTCATAGATCAGTATTTAAGTTGTTAGCAAATTTTTTTTAGTTGTCGACTAATTATTGACTCCATGATACATTGATTTGTTAATTTCCCTAATAATTAATGTCAAATCGGACTATATAACCACATTAAGTTATAAATTAAATTTAGGGAAAATGACAAATCAACCATCATACTTTGCATTCAATGACAAACCAACCATCATACTTTTTTTGCTAACAAATTAACCACTAAACTATGAAAAAACGTCTCTGCAAACATCGCTGTCACGTTTGCCATCAAAATTCGTCGACTATAACACCACGATCACGTTAACGCCAATGACCGTCAAATGGAGACGTCTAAGGCAGCAACAACGGACTTTCAGCAATGCGGGGGACGTCTAACGCTAATCAAACAGACTGACGAAGAACATCAATTATCGGGGGATGTCCGTCTTGCCTGTTGGAATGAGGGACAGACGTCCCTCGATCAGAATAGACGACGATGATAAAGTTTATTATTTTTCAAAGGCGATGGCAGACGATGGTTCATAGCCGTTGGATCGAGGACAGACATCCCTTGATCGGAATGGATGGTTAGGATAGAGTTTGTCATTTTCCAAAGGTGATGGCGGACGATGGTTTTTGGCCGTTGGATCTAGGACGGAAGTCCCTTGATCAGAATTGACGGCTAGGATGGATTTAGGCCATCACCCAAATAAGGGTCACGTGCAAATCACCCACTTTTTTAAAAGGTAGACTATCTCAATTAAGACAGATGTCCCTCGGTCCACAATGGACGTTCCTTTCCCCATATCGGACCTCCCTCTTATGGAAACGGACGTCCCTCAACTTGAGACTACGTCGTTCTGCTCATAATGGACGTCCCTAGTCTCACAACAGACATCTCTCAGCTTAAGACTACGTCGTTCGTGTTGAAATAGATGTCTAACTTTAGCAGAGGGATGTCCATTTTATGTTCAAGGGATTTCTTTGAACGTTAAATCTGCCTATATAATCATGAAGGATATCCCTCGAACATAAAAACGAACGTCCCTATAATTCATTGAACTTAGCTTGCCGAGGATTTCATATTTCACAGTACTTATTACGATAGATGGAGTTTTGTGAATGTTGCTAAAGCTAGCTGAACGTTACATTTTCGCTGTGGCGACAGATTTTGATTGTCAATATATTTTTGCTGCAGCGGTTAATACATTTCGCCATGGCTGTCAATACATTTTCGCTGTGGTAGACGAAATTGACAGATTTTGACGGTAAACGTGATAGCGATGTTTTTTTATAGTTCAATGGTTAATTTGTTAGTGAAAAAAATATAATAGATAGTTTATCATTAATAGTAAAGTACAATGGTTGGTTTGTCATTTTCTAAGGCTTAAGTCTTTTTAGCTAATCATAAATCAAAGTCTTGTCAAGTGGTTAGATACTCTTGGTAAGTCAGTCAACTAATTGGAGCATCCAAAGACAAATACATTGCACCTGTCACACCCCTAAATTTTTGCCTTGCGGAATAGGGCGAATAGGTGTGCGGCGCCGTGATCTCCAATCTCGACCAGCCTTCCCCGATGCGCTTGCTCGTTGCGAACACAAGAACACCTCACTCGAGCGTTGCCTCCTCGCGATGAAACTAGATCTTTACGGGAGCCCCGCCCCCAACCCGCTCTTTCGATTCCAAATCAAAGAACCTAGGATACAATTCTTCCACTGGGATCACCACAACTGCTCAAGGAAGCTAAACCTCGTGCTTAGCTCTCCCCTTCGACTCAATTCTACTCAATTGATCGAATGCCTTGGTTTGGTGTCTCAAGGGTCTTATTTATAGGCAATAAGCAACCCTAATTCAACTATAACTAGGACTCCTAATACAACCAGAACTATAACTAGGAATCCTACTACAACTAGAATTAGTAATCCTTGGGCAACTAGAACTAGGAATCCTAGGGCAACTAGGAATCCTAAAATCCATAAATTCTCATCTGGTCCACTGGGCCTCGGGCCCAGTTGGCGCGTTGGCGGCCCAGTCTGCTCGGCCCAGTCCCCACTGGGTCCCTTTTGCGCTAGTTGGGCGCGTTGCAGGCCCAGCCCGTGCAGCGGCCCAGTACGGCACGCGCGCTGGGCCCGACTCCCAGTCGGCCCATCTTCTGCTTTGGCGGTTATGCGGCCCAGTTGCTCTGCAGTCCAACTCCTGGTGATGGCCATCCTCGTGCGGCCCAGACTCCCGATGGACCCTCCCGACAGCTCCAAGCTTCCTGGAAGGTGCGTTGGCTTGTCTGAAAACCGTTGGTCGTTAGCTGTTGGCTGTTGCCTGTCCAAATAACTGCCTGCTTGGCGCCCTGCCAGTCTGGTTGGCCCGCTGCCTGTCTGGCTCGTGTGCTGACTGTCCAACGATGCGCCAATTTCCCCTGCTGCGCCCATCTTGCTTGATGGTCTCTCTGCCTGGAGCGCGCGGCCAGTCTGCCTAGTGCACCCAGTGCACTGTTGCGAGGCTTCTCGGAAACCTCCTTTCGGGCGCTGCGCCCGTTCACGCCTCTTGAGAAAGGGGGCATGACAGCACCGCTCAATCAGTCAACTAACTTTTGTGCTGATCAATTATCCCATAATGATCTATACTCTTGGTAAGTCAGTCAACTAATTGGCTCATCAAAAGACACATACATTGCACCGCTCAATCAGTCAACCAACTTTTGTGCTGATCAATTATCCCATAATGATCTATTATATATTTCACTCTCGTTCTTCATTAAAACATAACGGAAGTATACATTTCACTCTCATGCTACATTTACAATCCAAATACAAACTCTATGTGCAACACTCAATATAGTTATGTTAGTTTTGTAGACCCAATAAAGAAGAGAAATAAACAATCATCACCAAAAAAAAAATTGACGCTTTGAAAGGACGAAAAACAAATGGGAAAAGAAGAAACTCCACGAATGCGACTATTCTTGGTCTTGGTTCTTTAATGGGAAAAATAGGTAATTTTTTGGAGTGAGCAAATCAATCTCAATAGGGATCCTATCATTGTACTCAATGCATAAGAAAACTAGTTTTATCATTTATCAATTAAAAACTTGAGCTAGAGAAAAATATTAAAATTATTTACCATTTAAAAATAGGTTCGATGAGGCATCGGTGGGACGAGTATTGAAAAGAGTGCAACATACTATACCCTAGCTGTAACGACCTAGATTTTCATACATTTAAAAATACACGAAATTTAAAATTTTTATAAAATAATTAAAATTCTTTATAATTAGAGTGCAAATTGGGCCGTTAGAAACTATTTTCTTCATTAAAACATAGCGAAAGCATAAATCGTTTATAAAGAAAATCTTTTATTTTGCTTTACTGCTACAAAATTAAATATAATTTACTGACGTGCTAGACAATTAAATACAATTTAGAAAAAACTTAATTTACATTACAAACTATTTCTCTTTTACCCTCTTTATGTCTGGCCAACCACAAGCTCTGCTCGTGTAAATTCTCCATCAACTGCTTTGTGTTATGTTCATCATTTTTCTCGTCATTCACGTATACCTACACCACAAGTAACTATAAGTCTAAAAAGACTTAGTAAGGAAAAGGGGAAAATGCATATGCAATGCCTCTCTTTAGTTCACTTGGAATGGGTCCGCCTCAAGCCAATCTTGCATTACGTTCATTCATTCGTTCATTCATTTAACTCGTACATCGAGCTGGAAGTTGAAGGAACACGTACTAGATGGAATAGTTGACCGATCTCTAACCTTATGTAGGCTAGATCCGGGCTACCCATCCGCCCAACAACTCCCCATCATCATTATCATCATCATCATCATTCGTTCGTTTCATTTAACATTTTTCCTCACTCATGCATGTGAGTACCACACCAAGGGCACTCTCTACTTGTTTCTATTAACATGATGCATGTTGACATAACATAAAAAGAATTGACAATTAAACAACAATGAATAATAATAATGGCACGAATATTAAACAACGACTAGTAAGCATAACATTAATGAAAAGTAAATACAGAAGTAATTGAAAGCAAGATAAGATATAACAAAAGGAATATACTATTAACTACTAAGCATTTAGGCAGATTTAAATATGCTTAACGATTAATTAATGGAAACATATTCAATAATTTAATTTGACAATAATTATGCTAAATAAGTTTGTACTAAGAAGCACATGAACAGTTATAACTAATATCATGCAATACCTAAGATAAGACATTGTTATTGTTACAAAAGATTAATCTGATTAACTATGCGTGCTCAATTATTCGAATAGATTAGCATAGTACAAAACTTATAATTTACACATGTTCAGATTAAGGAGTTTAGGTAATGCAGAAATTTAAGCAATGATAATTGATTCGATTAACATAGTGGGTTAATAATTTAACATGGTATAAGTCTAGCTAATTGAACAAGCTATCCTAATTCATTACACATGTTCAGAATTTAAAACCCAATAGTTTTTAATAATTTTAAGTAATAACAGTGATTCATTATATGAATTATAACTCTTAACCAGAACCAATAATTAAATGATACGAGAAACAGTAATTAAGGTAGGTATATCCCAAAGTAAAACATACAGAACATGATTCATCGTGAATTAAATCATTTCTCGTTCGTAGTTGTCTTATCATCTTACGACCTTATATTTATCATTCATCTTTTCTCTTGAGTGTCTTATACAGTAAAGAGTTTACATTAAATAATACTACATAACAAGCATTTGTCATTTCCAGGAAGTTCAGCTAAATTTAACAGATTCAACAATCAATAAAAGGAATACTATAGTACTCTAACCATCAATAATTTACCACACTCACGCACACTACTTGTGGGTAGGGCTTTGACGGCCAGACACACCCAATTCCTTACCTCAAGTTTTGATGCGGATTAGCGCTAGATCTTTATCCTTTATCTCTTTCTGGTACCTTCATAATTAAACACCACAACTTATCAATGACGTATTCTAACTTGTACAAATTCTAAGAACTTCTTCGATGCTTAAATGGGTTATAAGCTATTTCAATTTCAACCATAAGCAAACAAAATCCCAAACCATTAGCCGAACACATATTCGTAGCAAAACTAATTTCAATCTTGTACTTGCTTCCATTAATCACAATTTAACAACCATTGGTCAACCTGCTGAGTAACACTTCTCCTCAACGATTGCTTTACAGATTATTATCATACTTTAAAATCCATCCATTCTTAACAGAATAGTTCAACTAGTCTGACTTAAGCTCGTGACCATCGTAAGCTTCAACTACATATATAATCAAACTTCATTGACAGCCTAACAATTACAGATTCAGGTTCATCAACTAAGAAAACAGTTTATGATCATCACGATATCCCCATCACAGTCTGACCCAATCACCCCTGGCCATCGTGAAACGCCACTGACGATCACTCCCAATGGCATATTAGACATATACGTTGATATATGCGGAAGAGCTGAAGATTAAAGACCTACATCAGAACAACTCCTTCTACACTAGAATACTGAAGTGTTGGAAGATATGACAGCTGGATGCTTAGCGGTTATTTTCAGTTTACATTTCACTTTCTGTATTTTCAGTTTTTCTCATGGAACTCTATAATATATAAAGAGTTGCCAATCTTCTGTATCAATTCAATTCTCTGAATAAAAACTTCTTCTCTTTTCTGTTCTAATATGGTATCAGAGCACTTTTTGCTCTACCTTCCGCATTATCTTCAATGACTCGAGGTTGGAATTCATTCAAAGCAGCAGTTGTGGGACCTTCATTGGTAGGAGTACCTCCGATTGTTGAATCTTCTCCCACAACCAAACCTTCTTCTTCTTCAAGATCAGCAGCTGAAAATTCATCTGATTTACCTTTTAGTACATCAATGGATGATCCTAGAAGTCCATTTTTCTTGCACAATTCTGATCATCCAGGATTGATTTTGGTTGCTCATCCTCTTCACGGTTCCAATTTTCATACCTGGAAGCGAGCAATGACGACTGCACTCACTACCAAGAATAAGTTCGCCTTCGTCGATGGATCTATTTCTCAGCCCTTCCCTTCCAATGTTAAATTCAACAACTGGAAGTGCTGTAACAGCATGGTCATATCTTGGATATTGAATTCTGTAAGAAAAGACATTGCCGATAGCCTTCTATATTTTGATTCGGCACTGGCAGTTTGGAACGACATTACAGATAGGTTTAAGCAAAGTAATGGACCTAGATCCTATCAATTACGCAAGAACTTATCTGCTTTTTCTCAAGGCTCCATGGATGTCAGCTCTTATTATACACAACTTAAAATCTTCTGGGATAAACTGCAAGAATTCAGACCAATACCAACCTGCAATTGTGGAGGTATGAAAACTCTAATTTCATACCAACAACACGAATGTGTTATGCAATTCTTGATGGGATTAAACGATTCTTATACTCATGTACGTGCTCAAATTCTAATGATGGAACCCTTACCTCTAATTGGTAAAGTTTTCTCCCTTGTTATTCAAGAAGAACGCCAAAGATCTGTAAGTGATCAAACTGTTCCTATGGCATTCTAGTCTACCACCTCATTGCAATTTGCTTCTTCTTTTAAATCTAAGAAAGAGCGTCCCTATTGCACTCATTGCAAGATATTGGGTCATACTATAGAAAAATGTTATAAATTGCATGGATACCCCCCAGGTTATAAGATTAAGACTGGAGGGAAGGTTTCTGTCAATCAAACAAGTAGTGACTTTATGACAACCAGTACTGATGCTTCTGCCATAGGTTCAATATCTACTGATGGCCCATCTGCAGATCAATGTCAACATTTTATTGCACTTCTGAGCTCTCAACTTCAGCGGAATTCTTCCTCTCTCAGTAACAACTCAGCTTGTTCTTCTTCACCTTCTTCATCCAATTTCAAGGGTATATGTTTTCCCTCTTGCTTCAATTTTGTTCTTTCATTATCTTCTACTTTTTCTTCACATCAATGGATTATTGATACTGGTGCTACCCACCATATATGTACTTCTCTTGAGAATTTTTCCACTTCTACTTTGATTTCAAATCAGTTTCTCACTCTTCCTGATAATTCAAAAATTCAAGTTATAAGAATTGGATCAGTCAACATTTCTCCAAAATTCTGTCTCACAAATGTCCTTTTTGTTCTAGAATTTCGGTTCAATCTACTCTCTGTTAGTGCATTTACTTCTTCTTTACATTGCTCCATTCTTTTTCATTCCGACAATTGTTATATTCAGGACCTTACCTCAGACCAAACGATTGGGATGGGTGAGAGGTGCGGAAATTTGTATGTTCTGCATCAAGCTATTCCGGACAGCACCCTACCTGTCAAAAACAATTCATTATCAGTTCCTGTTATTTCTAGTTTTTCAGATCAATGTTCTACTGTCTATGATTTGTTTGCTTGTAATCCAACTCTTCTGATTTTTCTCTTTGGCACTATAGACTTGGCCACCCCTATACTACTATAGTTCACAATATTAAAGACAGTATATCACTCTCTGTTAATAACAATACTTCTATTCCCAGTACAATTTGTCCTATGGCTAAACAACGCCGCCTACCTTTTATTTCTCATAATATCTTGTCTGATTCTATTTTTAAACTCATTCATTGTGATGTTTGGGGGCCTTTTGCCACACCCACACATGAAGGTTTTAGATATTTTCTCACTATTATTGATGATTGTTCAAGAGCTACATGGGTATATCTCATGAAGGTGAAATCTGAAGTTCGACATCTTATTCTTCAATTTGTACAATTTATTGCTACCCAATTTCAGATTAACATCTGTAGTATTCGGACTGACAATGCTCATGAGTTTTCCCTCAATGATTTTTATAAAACCAAAGGTATTATGCACTACAAATCCTGTGTTGAAACTCCTCAACAAAACTCAGTTGTTGAGCGTAAACATCAACATTTATTAAATGTTGCTCGAGCTTTACTTTTTCAATCTAACATTCCATTACAGTACTGGGGTGATTGTGTCCTTACTGCAGCCTACTTAATCAATTGATTACCTTCTCATATTCTTTCTAATCAATCTCCTTTTGAAAAATTATACAAAAAAGCCTCCATCTTACAATCACCTTCGCTCATTTGGATGCCTCTGCTTCGTTTCAACCTTGACCAATGGTCGAGACAAATTTCAACCAAGAGCCCGTGCTTCTATTTTCTTAGGTTATCCTACTGGATATAAAGGATATAAAACTCTTGATCTTCAAAACAACTCAATTGTTATTTCCAGGAATGTTGTTTTCCATGAATTGATATTTCCTTTTGCTTCTAAATTTCCATCTGATTCTGTTCTATCCATTTTTCCAGTATCCTCTGAACTTTTACAGAGTTCTACTTCCAGCTTTCATCATTTGATTCTGTTATTGACAATTCTATTGTTGAACATTTCGATCATACTATTGACACATCTCGATCTATGTCATGATCTCCTCCTGACAATTCTATGTCACGATCTCCTTCTGACAATTCTATGTCACGATCTCGATGCGTTAAACCTCCATCATATTTACGAGACTATCACTGTTTTTTATCTACTGCATCAGATACTTCCCTGTTGTCTTCCAATTCTAACTATCCTCTGTCCCAATTTTTATCATATCAACGTCTCTCTCCTTCCTTCAAGACCTTAAGCCTTGCTATTTCCTCTCACATTGAACCAACTACTTTGAAACAAGCTGAGAAGTTTTCTGAATGGAGAGAAGCAATGCAAGCTGAATTTTTAGCTCTTGAACGCAACAACACTTGGTCTGTTGTTCCCTTGCCTCCTGGTAAAAATGCCATTGGATGCAAATGGATATATAAGATTAAATATCATGCCGATGGTTCAATTGAACGCTACCAAGCTATACTAGTTGCTAAGGGCTTCACTCAAAACGAAGGTATTGACTATTTTGATACCTTTTCCCCTGTTGCAAAACTAGTTACTGTTAAGTTGTTGTTAGCATTGGCTTCAATTCATGGATGGCATTTACATCAACTAGATGTTAACAATGCCTTTCTCCATGTGGATTTATATGAGGAAGTCTACATGGTTCTGCCTCCTGGTTATCAATTGCAGAACAATTCTTCATCTTGCAACAGTTCTTCAACTCTAGTATACAGACTCCATAAATCTTTGTATGGCCTCAAGCAAGCATCACGGAAGTGGTTTGCTAAGTTTTCCACTGTATTATTATCCCATGGATTCAAACAATCTGAATCGGATTCTTCTCTTTTTGTTCGATTTCAATCTGGTTGTTTTCTTGCCTTACTTGTATATGTTGATGACATAATTTTGACTGGCAGTTCCATTGATGATATGATAGCTTTCAAGGCTATTTTAAACAACAATTTTATGCTAAAGGATTTAGGCCCTCTTCATTACTTCTTGGGTCTGGAAATTGCTAGAAATTCAAGTGGGATTTCTTTAAACCAGCGTCATTATACATTACAGCTTTTAGAAGACACTGGTTTTCTTGGTTGTAAACCTGTTTCTACACCGATGGATGCCAACTGCAAATTGTCACTTGAAAGTGGTGATCTTTTAGATGATCCTACAGTTTTTAGAAGACTTATTGGTAAGCTTCTCTACTTGACTATTACTCGGCCAGATTTATGCTTTGCTGTCAACAAACTGAGTCAATTTTTGGTGAATCTGAGGACTTCACATTTGCATACTGCCTATCGTGTTTTGCGGTATCTTAAGAAATCCCCTGGCCGTGGTCTATTTTATTCTTCCTCTTCTACCTTGCAACTGAAAGCATTTAGTGATTATGACTGGGGTACATGTCCCGATTTTCGCCGCTCAATTACAGGTTTCTGCATTTTTTTGGGGAATTCGTTAATCTCTTGGAAATCGAAGAAGCAGCACACTGTTTCAAAGTCGTCAGCAGAAGCCGAATACCGAGCCATGGCACTTACAACATGTGAAACAATTTGGTTGAATGCTCTTCTTGCTGATTTTCGCATATTTCCTTCTCAACCAGCTCTTCTATTTTGTGATAGTAAGTCTGCATTACATATAGCTGCAAATCCAGTGTTTCATGAACGTACGAAACACATCGACATTGATTGTCATATTGTTCGACAGCAACTTCAGCTCAAGACTATTAAAACTCTTCATGTCTCCTCCAAACATCAGTTGGCAGATGTTCTTACCAAACCAATGCTTCCTGGTTTGTTCCATGCTCTTATTTCCAAGATGGAAATGCTTGATTTTCATTGTACATCTTGAGGGGGCCTATTCGACATATACGTTGATATATGCTGAAGAGCTGAAGATTAAAGACCTACATCAGATCAACTCCTTCTGCATCAGAATACTGAAGTGTTGGAAGATATGACAGCTGGATGCTTAGCGGTTATTTTCAGTTTACATTTCACTTTATGTATTTTCAGTTTTTCTCATGGAACTCTATAATATATAAAGAGATGCTAATCTTTTGTATCAATTCAATTCTCTGAATAAACACTTCTTCTCTTTTCTGTTCTAATACGGCATTCAATCATCAGAAAATTAAAGGAGGATGAAGAAATCGACTGAGCTTACCTCACCTACCTCGCTCGATGTCGGAAAATCGCCGGCAGTCCGATCCCGAGCCCCAGTTCTCCTCGCGACACGCCGCTGCTAGCTCGCCATCCATCTGCTCACCATTTGTCTGCTCGCCGTCGCGGAGGAGCGAACCAGAGCCGCGCCGTTCGTGGCTCCGTCGTCGTCGATCGTCGCCGCGATCTCCCTCCCAATCGTCATCCCTCTCACTCTCCTCGCCTCTCGGTTTTCACTCTCTCTCTCCCTCTCATTTCTTCTCTTTAACTAAAAATAACACTTTAACCTAATCTTTTCCCTCCCTTTATTAATTAAATTATGAACTGGACCAACATTAACATTGAACCCGCATGAACCGGCTTGTTGAATCGGTTCAACTATCCAAGTTTTCAATAAAATTTTCCTTTTATTCTAATTTAATCTTATACTTAAATCTAAATTTAATTATAACTCTACATTCCGATTTTAATTAATCCTAGTAATACAATTTATCTCACATAATGATTTATTTCATAAATTAATATTTATTCTAGTTACCTTAATTTCTCATAATTTAAAACGTTACGAATACGTCCTTAGTAACACACTGATAATTATTCAATTAATCAAAAATCTCCAAATTATACTCCAATTATATTTATTAAATTCTAATAAAAATTCGAGGTGTTACACTAGCTATATTAGAAAATAATGCCACTACTGTTTTTCGTAGACACAGCTTAAGTGAAAATATAGTCAATTCATGAACCTTGCAAAATGGTGCATGAAAGTGCATAAGAAAGAGAACTAACTATCTGGAGACCAGTTAATCCATAATGAACACCCTAGTCAAGTTTAGGGTGTAACACTCACGTTAAAAACCTTTTCTTGCCATTTTAAAAAAATAATAATAATATGTCATTTATAAAATTTATGTCATTACAAATCATTTGCAGTGGAAATCTATAAATAAAATCTATTTAAAACGAATGTAATAAAATCTAATTAAATGAGCCTCAATATTCATAAATAAAACTAAATGTTAAAGTGTAAAAAGAAGAAATAAGAAAAGTCTTTTCTTTTGAAATTTTATTAGCTTTCTTTTCAACACTCATGGTCAATCTCGCTTCAAACAACAAGACAACTTTCCCATGAGTATACACTTTCAATTGCCATAGAGATGCATAAAAATATATAAATATGAACCTAACACTAGGCAAGATATGCATAAAAATATATAAATATGAAAACATGAAATGCAGTTTATAAGATAAATCATGTTATTTTTAGTCAACAATCTTTCTTTTGCTTTCATTTTACAGTCTAATCATTGTGGGTAACTCAGTTTAGGGGAGAGAGTGACACCATTTGATCCACCTCATGCATGACAGTCAACTCAAACCCCTCCCACAATGACCATTTGCGTTTATTAGATTTCTTATCTTTCTTAAATAAATGCATTAAATGTACGAATGGCATGAAACATAAATCTAGCATGCACAGTAGCAAGAAAGCAAGTCCTTAATCAACTTCATCAATTATGAATATAAATCAAATAATAGACATGGGCAGATAGGCCAACAATATTACAACGCAAATATGAAACAATCATCAGTATGCATATCCTCAATTCATAGTTCACGTAAATCACTAGGTAACAATCATGAACATATTTTCTAACCAAACTATGCATAGACATCTCAGCATAATAATATAGTTTCTACCTTACCCTAGCACATTGTGATGTAGGCCAAAAACTAAACACAACAAAACATCTCTTACTTGTAGTTTTCTAGCTGAACCCGTAATACTCAATTCTTCAAACCAGCAATTATCCTTAACATTAAATAGGAAATAGGTTATTAATGGGTGATCGTAGACACGTTGTTTTACTTTCTGAAAATAATCTCATGATTTTCATCCTATTGTCCTTCCAAAACTTAAGATTTTAAACATAAAACCTGCCTCCAGAAAGCTTGAAGAAATTCTCTCAAGGTGAGAGCAATTTCTTCGTCCAAGCAGTTGTAGAGAAATTAGGGTGTCTTTCTCATAACGTTCATATATATATATATATATATATATAGATGGTCAAACGTGGGATCCCACGGAATAAAAAATCCCATGGAAACCGTATCCTATGCGTGATTAGTTCTTAACAGTGCAGAGAGTCGGATCATAGCTCACACGTAATTTGAAAATATCATGTTTAAAATCTCTTTGCTAAGTAGTGGACGTGTAAACTGCTGTAGGGGACGTCCACTTCAATCAATTCGACCAATGACAGAAGCCACGTTAGCCCTTATTCTTTAATTTGTGGTCTCCAAAACTATTGGAGATGCCGATCCTTCCACAAAAGGCTACGCTGCCATGGATTACCAATGTTTTCGTTAAATCCTTGCTTCTAAACGATGATGTTCCATCGCTTAAGTTTGTTGCCACGGGCATGTTCGCTACAGCGGTAACACGTTATCCCATAAAACAACGACGTTCAACTTAAACATCTTCCTTCCACACAACATCTTTCCCTCCCTCAGAAAAATCTTTTCCTAATCTAATGGTTCATGTTCTATCCTTAACTACAAATCTAACGGTCCTTCATCCTCCTGCATCCTTGCAGCGTCCAATGCTTCCGTGGCAGCATCTTTTCCCAAATCCAACGCTCCGCATTCCTTCCTTAAATCCAATGCAATGGTTCCTTTTCCTCCTGCATTCTTGCGCCATCTAACACATCCGTAGGAGCATATTTTTCAATCCAACACGATCTCAGTCATTTGATGACTTCATCCAACAGCTGTTGACTCTTGTGTTCTTCTCTCCAATTGCTGCATAAATAAACCTCATAAAACAAAGACATATTCCTTCTATAGAATAATCGCCGCAGCTAAGTTTCCATCCTTACCTACCTGCCTTATAACAATTTGATTCCTAATTGGTTTATTTATTTACTTATTTATTAGTTTACTTTATAATTTATAATAAAATTTTAAAATACTCAATATGTAAAATTCTCTAAATAGTGACACAAAATATTTTCTATTAAATTACATAGTTAAAATTATTGTATGAGAAATCAAGTTGTTACAAAGAGATTTTCACACAAGGACAGAATATAGAAACCCTTCTAATACATATATCATGCATAACAAACAACACCTATTTGCACAATAGAAGGTGAACATCAAACAAATGACCCAAATCATGGGTCTAATACAACTAGAAATTCCATCTAAAATATAAAGTGAAAATACCATGCAAGTCAAAAATAAATATGTAGAACTAGTGTATATATACATACTGTGAGACAAGATATATAGGGATTCTCAGTGTGACATATTACAAAATAAAAATTTTGAAAACTATGATACATGTGAAAATATAGTAAAATAAACTCCTAACTTGACAGCAGAGAGTTTTCTTATTGTTGGGAATGGTATGCTTAGGGATAGGTTCAAAATCAGCAAACTTGCTCGAACCTACAACAATACCGATATTCGAATAATTTCTAAAACCCTAGGGATGATGGTTGGATCCTCTACTAAGGACAAGAACACAAACTAGACACGGCCATACAATTGGTGTTGCGGCCCTCAAACGGCAGAGCCAAGGCATCCAAATAGGGCCTCAAGACATGGACCTAGAATTCAGGGCCATGGTGGCCGAACAACGCTAGCTTCTCAACCTCAAAGATTAGGAGTTACGTGTTGCTCTACTAGACACTATCGACATTGTGGCGCAATGTTCATTAGCCCCAAGATGTCTTTTTGATTTCCAACGATGTCTAGGTGTTAGGAACATAGCACCATGGTGTTGCCTTAATTTGGTGGTTCTCAGTAAGAAATACGATCCTTCCATATTTTTTTTAACACCAATTGATTTAGAAACGAACCTAGCAGCATTTAAACATGATTTTGAGGTTTTCAACTTGAAACCTTGGTTTTTGACGAAATTTAAAAGATTTAACGCAAATTAAAGAAAATGACTTAGATTTAATGTGCCCTCTGGACTATTGTTAGACCTCAAAGATCAACGCCTCATCAACATTGATCAGACACGAAAATCTCACTCCGTTCATGTGATTTCTTTCTACCTCACTTGTCTCTCTTCTGTAATGAAAAACAAAGGAGGTTCACCTCCTTTTTGAAAAATTTTTTTATATTATTTTGTTATTTATTTAACACACACACACACAAACATTATGGGGTCAGCGACAAGCTGAACTTTAAACAAATTTTGCTAATAAATTAAACCCTGAACTATGAAAGAATCTTAAACAAATTTTGCTAACAAATTAAATCCTAAATTATTTAAAATGAAAAAGAAAAACTTTGTTATCATGTTTTTCGAGCTGAACCTTAAACAAATTTTGCTAACAAATTAAACCCTAAACTATAAAAAATGAGTAAGGAAAACTTTGTAGTCATGTTTGCCATTAAAAAACAAGTCTGGACGTCCACATTGAACGAGTACGTGTTTACGACCCAATTATATAAGCCCGAAATATATAATAATATTGTGTCTGTGGACATGCGGTAGGGATCCATAGAGGATGAAAACGTGTCTGCGGACGTGAATGTGTTTGCAGCGATCAACCGAGCCTAATTACTATATAAATTTATTGCTTTGGGAACACGCTCACGTCGGAACCCTAAAAGTTTTTATCTGCAATGGATTGCTGCAAATCCAGTGATATAAGCCCAAAATATATAATAATATAGTGGTCATTTCTGTGCAAACCCGAAATCTTTTATGAAGCTGAAGTCAACCCCATCCAAGCGAAGCCATTATTTGCTCTTTCAAATAATAGGTATAATAGTCAAACACCAATTTTTTGGGTAAAATGAAGTTTGATCTTTTAATTTGTGCATTTTTGTTCATATGATTGTTGTTTTATGTAGGAGAAATTGAAGTATTTGATTGTTGCATAACGAATGGCGTCGAGGTGAGGTAATTTCTGTTAGAAATTATTTTTACCAACTTATTATGTAATGTAACTGGTATGTGAATACTTTATTTTTCAAACATAGAAGAAACTAACGATCAAGAATCTATTAACTGCGGAATGGGGATGAAGCATATGTTAGCATTTCAAGGCAATGAGCTTCATGCATTCGATCATGAAGTTGCTATAGAGGTGCATTTAATCTTGGGATCTCTAGATAATAAAATTTGTTCATTATGTGACTTTGTAGATGATGATTTTGGGAATAGACCTCAACTAGAATGTTCTTCCTCGAATTTTTATTTGGGGAAGAAGTACAGTTCGTTGAATATGGTTAGAGAAGTCGTGGATTATGCATTGAAGAATGAGTTTGAGATAAAGTTCGTCAAAAGTGAATCTCTTCGGTTGACAACCGTGTGCCAGGAAGGATGCAATTAGCAGATTCACACTTCAAAAATGCAAGGTGAACTTACGTTTCAAATAAAGAGATATAATGATGTTCACATCTATTCACAAAAGATGAAAAATTGTCATATCTCTGCCAATGGGTGGCAAACCAATACTTGGACGTATTGAAAAGTCAGGCCAGTTGGGATGCTCCTTCTATCATTGACATAGTCAGGAAGAATTTTAATGTCAACATTACAACAGTCTTGCCAGGAGGGCAAGAAATAAAGCTAAAAAATTGAATGAAGGGGAAGTTGATGAACAATATCAGCAACTCTGGTTGTATGGAGAGGAGATTTAGAGGTCTAATTATAGTAGAATATTGGTTGTTAGCATAGATAGAAATGATTTAACGCTCTATTTGATATTTAAAATGATATACATGTGTTTGGCTGCGTGTAAAAGAGGTCTGGTGAAGTGTGGTAGACTTGTCATTTGCTTGGATGACTATCACTTGAATGGCTCGTGTCCAATAAAGTTACTCTCAACTTTCGACATTAATGGAAATGATGAAATTTATCCACTTGCTATAGTAGCGGTTGAAGCAAAATATAGAGACTTTTGGTCCTAATTTTTGCAATTGTTACTTATGGATTTAGACAGTGATTTAGGGTTGGACGTTTTGTTTTCCACTAACAAAAGGTATGGTGCATTGTCTTTGTAATGTCTGCTTATGTTATGTGTTATATGGCACCTTTTGTCTCATTATGTCTGTTTTTAAGGGTTGGTGCCTGCTATTGAAGAGTTTGCACTGTCAACCGAACATTGTTTCTACCTTACACACTTGATGCTAATTTCAAACAAGAATTTTGAGGTAAGTTGTATAAGGATGCAATGTGGAATGCATGGCGGGCCACAACATCAATGTACTTTGAAAGTGAGTTCAAGAAATTATTTTGGTTGACTAGGTAGTACAACAATATCTACAAAGCATCAAACTGCAATTTTGGGAGATACATGCTTTCAGTTCGATCCCAAAATGTGGCATAATCCTAAACAAATTGAGTGAGTCCTTCAACGCCTGCATCCTACCAACCCGGTACAAACCAATTATGACTATGTTTCTCATGAAGAAACATCAGAAGTTTGCTGAGTCAACAAACCTATTGTGTCCTCAGATCAAAAAGAAGGTTGCCAAACTACAACTTGCAATTCCAAAATGGTGTCCAAAAATTGTAAGAGCTGTTTTTTTTAGGCCAGTGACGATAACAAATAGTACGATGTTGATTTAGACAAATGTACCTATAATTGTTACAGGTGGGAGTTGACTAGAATCACATGAGTGCATGCAATCATGTGTTTGCATTTTATGAGGAGATCAGTGGAAAATTATGTTCATATATGGTATCACTGGGAAGCATACATGACGATGTACTCCTTTGTCCAGCCTCTCAATGGCCAGTACATGTGGCCTAAAATGGATCACGATCCAATTTTTTCATTACTGATAAAGAGACAACTAGGGAGGCCTTGAAAATAAAGAGTGAGGGATGTTGATGAGCCCCATAGCCAGGTAGTCCTGAGCAGGAGAAATGTAACCATGACATGTAGCCGGTGTGTAATACCCAGAATTTTTGGGTCATGATAAGCTTAGAATAAGATTGATAATAATTGAGGATAATTATAGAAAATGTTTTAGTGAAGGTTGAAAAAGAATTAAGGGTATATTATTTTATGATTACGAAAAATTAATTTAACAAATAGAATTGAAGAATTAAATTGGACATGTAAACATGTTAGGTGATGTTCGGAATAAGTTAGGAATTGGAGTAAGTTATATAATATATGTTATGTATAATTGGTATATATACATTTTTATATTAAGTAAAGGAATTAAGGAATTTAAATAAAGTGAAGAGATTAAGAATAAAGAAAATGAAGGAAAAGAAGGAGATTAATTAAATATAAGAATTAATTGAAGAAAAGAGAAATTGAAAATAAAAAGAGAGGAAGGAAATGTTGGCATTTTGGGCATCGAAGGCAGAGACAAAATATGTGGGACCGGTTGACATAGATATCGAACGAGCATTACTAGTCGACAGGAGTATTGAGCGGTTCCACATGAAATGCAGAGTTGTGCGGTGGACATGTTGACATGGATGTCGACTGGGAATTGGCAGTCGATGGATGCATCGTCCGCTCCCATGTGAAACTGCGGCCCAAGAAGGAAAAGTTGGAAATCCCAAGGCATGATATCTTCTATGATTCCTTCACGTCCTTCCCCTTTCCAGATGGCATATAGTTAAAGGGGTTAGGTTTATGGGAATTATGTGAAGGAGGTTATAAGAGACGCCTCTAGAAGAAACAAGAGAGACGGAAGAGGAAGTGAAGGAGAGAAGCAGAGAAAGAAAAAGAGAGGAAAGAAACAGAAAGGAGAGAAAATGAGAGAGTGGCAGAAGGGAGGAAAGCTTCTGGAAATAAAGAAAAAGAAGAAAGAAAGCAACAAAGAGAGAAGAGGAAAAGTGAGAGAGAGCAAGTGGGTCTCTGGAGCAAGGAAATGGCAGGGGATGTGGACCTGCTCCTCTGATTCTTCTCTGGTCTCCCTCTGGTCAGGGTTCCCTCACTTCTGTTTATGGCTTTTTTCGTGAATGTAGTGGAAGGTAAATGATGAGTTTCCTTTCCTTGGTTTACTGCTTTGAAGGATTAATGGATGTTGTGATCTGTTAATGGATGTTAATCATGTAATACCCCGATTTCCCGTAACGGAATTAAGTGAGAATAATTGAAAAATTATTTGGGTGTAAAGAAATTATTGGGATGATTATTAAAGATTTAATTGATGGAAATTAATTTAGGAAAAGGAATTGAGAATTTAAATTGGACCCATAATAATCGTTAATCGATATTTGAAATAAGTCAGAAATTGAAATTTGATCGATTAATATATGATATATCTATATATCTATATATATATATATATATATATATATATATATATATATATATATATATATATATATAATTTTATATTAATCAGATAAATTAAAGTAAAGTAATGGAATTAAAATAAAAAAAGAAATTATAGAAATGGGGGAGTTGTTGGGTGAACCAGTTTTCATGTTGAACCGGTTTGTCATCAGTTCAAGGTCCGGTTGAAGACAAAAGAAAGGGGGAAGGAAATTGATGAAGGATCGTAGCTAAAATTCAAAGAGAGAGGAGGCAGGGGAGAGAACGCGGGCGAAGGAGACAAAGGTCTTGCGGAGAGCTGGACTTTGATCGAGGCTTCTCCGCAAAATGGGTGTAATGGACGAGTGGTCGGACAGGCGTGGATGTCGCTACCTGGTCCGTTGGACCGTTGAGCTAGGGCTTGAGGTAGCTGAGCCGCAGGAACAAACGAACAGAGCTCTCGTGAGCTGGGAATTTGCAGCGCCAAACCAAGGTATGTATTGCAATGGAATTTATGCTCTGTTCATTCGGTTCTGTAATTGACGATGGGCATGGAAATCACAGAGACAAAGTGGTAGGGACGAACACCGTGGGTGATCAGCTCATGAGTTCTGCATTGGACCTGCAACCAGTTGCACCTGGGTTTTCCCGACCTGTGTGGAAGTGCTGATCCCTAAGCAGCTAGGTTCTTGTAATTCCTCCACGTTGGCTTCGTTTACAGATGGCAATTGCTAAGGGTTGTTAGGTGAGAAATATGGAGATTGCTCATGCATGCTGGAGAAGAGGAATAAGAGGGGAGAAGTTGTGAGCAGTGAACAAGAGATAGAGTGAGAAGGATGGAGGCCGAGGGACATTGTGGAGCTGGAGGAAATGACCGAGAGGGAAAAAATAGTAGGAAGAAGGTAGTGAGCTTCTGGAGGAACTGTCCTCTACTCTCAGGCGCTAATCTTTTGGTATGAAGGATTTCTTCCCTCCTCCGTTTATGGATTTCATAGGATTATTAGAACATAACAGGAGGGAAGATAATGCTTTGTTTATTCTCTATTGAGTTTATTGTTCGATGGCATTTATTGTTGTTGGATTTTGATGATTTCCCTTTGTCTGATTACTGCGTTGATAAACCATGAGATTTAACTGTTTAATGCCCCTGTTGTTTAACTGCTCCTTGCTCCCATGAGATATTTAAATTAGATATTAGTCTGTGCAAATACATTTGTGGTTGGGTGATAGTAAATGTTCTCAGTTTCGGTTAAGGGTATTTCAGATGAAGTGTGGTTTATTAATGGAAGGTTTATATTATGTTGGATGGTGCTTTCTGTTGATGTTGCTTGGTTTATAAATAATCAAGAAATGAAATAAATGGTGAGGCGTGTGTTGTGGATTGGTTACCGCCTTGTTGGTCTGTGCTAATTGAAACTATAAAGTGATTTATTGTATTTAGATTATAATGTTCTGTTGTAAAATGGATGAGAAAGGATGGTATCAAGGCTGGGGTTCTTGTTTGGGCGATAATTAACAATTAAATGTTTTAATTGTAAAGGTATTGTGAAGGTGTTAAGGGAAGTGGAAGAACCTGCTAAACCCGCTATGGACCTCAGGTAAGAAATATGATTGGCCAGTGGAGGCCTACACCATGCAAGGATTGTTGTGTTTAAATTACGCAATCTGGATTTTGTGGTATGTGATAGGTTGATAAATTCATTTAGTGATGCTATGTTATTTCTCTCTGTTGATTGTGAGCCTTGTTGTTATTGCATGTATTATTCTCTGTTGCTTTGGGTTGCTAGGGGATTTGATGCATGCCTTTGCTGTGTTTAAATTCCATAAATTGTTATTCTGTTACTCAATAAATTATGTTACATCATTATGATAATATGATATGTTATGGCCCTGCGCATATTTGGTTATTGGTTCTGAATAGGCTCTATTTATTCATTTTATTACTGTTAACATGGAAAAAGGGTTAGAATTAATATGGTACAAAGATAAAAGGGGATGATGATACTTTGCATGTTTTCTTGAGTCAATTACATGGTATTGCTAATATGTAGTGAATCAATTCCATGCTATGGAATTGTTAAATTGCTTCGACATACTGTTGTGATTTAATATTGCAAAGCATTACCATGCATCATGATAATAGACATAAGGGTGATCCCATGTTTGGATTGGCATTCACATTGCATGGGAGAGACCAGACTAAATGAATATAATGGGAATTGGAGGTTGGGGAGAGTAGTAACGGTGATGCTTAGAGACTGTATGATGATGTATCCCTCACATGTAGGGTTAGGTGACCTATTCTGCCAGGCTAAACCTTGAGGATGTATTTATTCTCCACTCCAATGTCCTAACTCAATGTATGAGTTTAATGATATGAGACTATGAGTAAGAGACAGATTGGGTGGATTCATTTATGATAAAATCAGACATATGCATGCATTATACTGCATTTCTATTTCTTGTTGAACATTAGGCTCATATTGTTGTGGTTTAATATTGCAAAGCATTGCCATGCATCATGATAATAGACATAAGGGTGATGCCATATTTGGATTGGTATTCACATTACATGAGAGAGACATTTCATGGGAGAGACTGGATGTAAATGTAACATCCCGTATTTTTCATTCTTTAAAATATGTAAAATTTAAAATTTTCTTTTTGTAAAAACATCAAAGTCTTTTTCCTTCATAAAATCCGATCGCTAAAACTCTTTACTTTCACTTTTCTCAGTTTCCTTTCATCTTTATCAGTTTACGTTTACCTTTATCAATTTACTTTCAAAAGTCATAGCATTCTTTGTATAAAATGTAGCGGAATAAAAACAAAATATTAAAGAACAATAAATAAGTTACAAAACTCTATTTCAAATACTTTTCCTTTAACTCTTTAGCCCAGCAAGCCACAAGATCCACCTGTGCAAATCCTTCATCAACTGTCTTTAACCTGTTCATCTGTTACTCGTTCGTACCTACATCACAAGACCTAAACTAATGAGCCTAACGCTCAGTAAGTGATTAAATGAAATGCAATGCAATGCACGACCATACAATGCAATTTAAGTCAAGAGTACATACATGACAAACACCGTCGGATTATGAGGAAGAATCTGTCAATTCTCTATAAACATATATATCATGGTCTTCCTCATGCCGTATGTACTCTTTTGTTCTGAGAACGTTGGGGATTTCAAAACGGGAGACAATGAACACTCGATCCCATGTAACTCATTTACTTTCTTCTAAATTTTCTCTCTCTATAAATATTCTCTCGTGCACTTTTCTTTTCCTGCCATGGGATGTCATTGTTTTCCCGAACCCCCACATGCCTATTTACATAGATTATTATGTCATACAATATGCAAATGGATTCATACAATCCTGTATGCAATAAATATCTAATAAACACATCATTAAAAGAACCTATCTCTAATAAACACACATCACACAATCCTAATCCTTGCGATGTAGGGTCTGAAGACTAAAACACAATCAATATCAACTTACCTGGCATCCATAACGTGTTTCCGTTTCTTTTCTCTTCTTTGTACCTTCAAAACCATAACGACTATGCATTAATAATAATCCCCTAAACCTTACACTTAATAAATCTCATTAGTCAATTTCATTTCCTAGCAACCCTTGCAATACCAATTCCAAGACCCATATATAACGGAAGAGCAATGACCCATGTTACCCAACTAATAAAAAAACTTACCAGATTTCCAAATCTTAACTTAGCAGCAGAAGCCGAACAATAGAGAGCAGATATCACTTCAACAAACTTTGCAAAGCACAATTCACATAGAGCATATTATAACAAAAGGCTGAAACTACACAATTAATAGAACAAATATTTCTCCAGTCTAAGTCAGGTCCAGCAATGTAGAACTAAACTCTAATCAAAGAAGAATCCATCAGATTCCAATGAATATGCAACAATTCATTTTCCACAATAACAACCTTAGTCACCCTTTTAACAACATCATCAATACATAGATCCCTAGACAGTGACAAATATCCAATTCATTTAACAGCCAAAACTTAACAACATTGTCTCATTCTCCAATATATCTCTCGGCAGAAATTACAATTAAAGAAGAACCAATATTCAACAGAACAAATATCATTACAAAATCCATGAAACTAAAAGAGTGAAGGGAAATCACTCACCCAATTCTGCCACTTCAAAGCCTATAGAATTTAAATGCAGCAGCTCCCAACCATTGAATTCCAGACTTCACCAGAGGAACAAGGCCCAGGAGCTTCTTTTCCCTATTTCTTCTCTTCTATTCTCCCTCTAGAAAGCAGAGAACAAAACCTTCCCTCAAACTCATGTACTTTGAGCACACACCACACTTAGCTTCACAATTTCTAACCTATGAAAAAAGAGGCATGAAGGAGATTTATAAATGGAGAGCAAGAGCACCCTCCTTACTCAGCCTAAACCAAATATCACATGGAGTTTGATCCTTCTCATCCCATAGAGAGGGGTCCAACGAATTTAAGCCAAGCAGAACTTTCCCTTTTTGCCATTTAGACGTGTCTTCATGGCGAGGATCGGGAGAAAACGACGAGAACAGAGAGAAAGACACCACATTTAAATGTGTTTTTCAGACAATTTTGACCTTTCGGACGCGGTGTGTCGTCTGCAGTATCGTCCTCATCGTCCGAAACCAGTTTTCAGACGAGAAAACGCATCCCCAGTCCTTCGTCCATGCCGTCCGCAAGGCATATTCGGACGCTAGGAGGCGTCCGCATGACACGTCTGCTGTCGTTCGAATGTGTCCAGTTTAAGGATAGATTCATTCGGACGCCATCTTCTCTCGTTCGCGATCGTCTGCAATAGTCTGAATTGTCCCAGAATTGGACAAATACAAAACGGACGACCCTGTGACCGTCCGCAACGTCCTTCAGCATCCGTAATTTGACAGGTTAGTGTTTAGGACGCCAATTTGCGTCCCAAGTCATCCCAAACTCCCCATTTTACATTTTCTTTAACTTTTTACATTACATTTCATATGCCACATAACATAAATCATATCCTTACATCACCACATCTTATTTACAACGTCATATACGGATTGATACAGTATTTTCATATTTTTGGGACATTACAGTCCTTCCTCCTTATAAAAATTTCATCCTTGAAATTTGCTCAGTGTAATTATTCCTTCAATCTAACTCAATGTAACTTCTCGTATCCTATGTACACGAAATGTCTAAACGTCCAGAAATTACAGTACCTTTCACTTCTGTCGAGCACATAATGCAGCAGAAATTCCTATTGTACATTTGAGTTATCAACTCATAAACTTCACTTGTCGTCCACGAAATGTTTCTTTCCAAAATTATTTCTTTCATCCTATCGTATTGATGATTTATGAAATGACAATTGAGGTCAAACTAACGTAATGTCCATACCTTTCAATCTCCATTCGTATCAGTCCCATTTATCTTAGGGCAATCATTTCTGTTTTCAAAATCATAGCATGACAATTATTGACAAATAGACCATTTGCATTTCACTGAAAACCTTCTTATTATTCTCCCTGAATTTCCATATTTTAGAAGTTAGAACGCATACATTCCCACGTTAAATGCGCCATACAAACCCTGCATTGGTGTTAACATACCACCGTACATCACCCAATCCTAGCGTTCTCCAACCATTATCGTTGTGAAGCATAAAATCTCAATTTACTTCACTCATTCCTTTAACTGAATTTTCCATCTTCGGAACATCAACCGAATCCATCCCACAACTCTAAGTTAGTTTATTGACTATTTCATCTCCGTTGCCGTTTCCATTTCTGAATCAGCATCTGTTTCTATACTTGTTTCAATCTTTTTCTGTATCTATTCCCGGAAGTAACATCCAACTAGTTCCTTAGTTTAACCAAAAATGGTCCCTTATCCTAAGCCAAGATAGATTCCCCAGAGTAATCCAATAGGTATGTCGTTGGTTATTTTGTTCGGATTCTACCCGGGATAGTGAACTTAAACCAAATTTACTACAGGTCTTATTATCCATTTTCTATCCCTCCTAAATTACCCCTAACACCGGAACATTGAACTTAAACTATACCGAAATCAATTCAAGTCGTTCCGACAAGCAGACTAGAGGTTCCATTTTCCAATCCATGACAGAATCTAATCTAGGAAGTAAAACTCAATTTCTCGGTTCAACCTAAACTAGTTCCTTATCGTAATTCCTTATATCTGAATTCTTTATAATGTAGACAACCAAATCGAGTTATCTAATTTACGCAAAATTTAATTTCCACTTATCCCCTTTCTCCAATTTAGAAAAAATTGGGCAGGGTCTCCTCTGTTTCTTTACTGCCCCAAAACTAATTCCTGCACTCAAAACCCAAACAGTTCCAGTATTGTCTATCTTTTATCATATCTATCAGTCTATTCTATCAAAAGAAAGTTACGATCACTTACATCAATTACAACAATTCCAAATATTGTTCAAATGAAATTGCATTTCCCATACATTCTTCAAGCAACAAATTTCTCGTCCTCGTCACTTACAACTTTCCTGGCCATGATTCTTTTTCATCGCGCCAGACAAAACAATTACTTAACAATGAGATAAAGAAAAGCAACTAATTAGAATACTTACAGTCGATGAAGATTTCCACGTTGAAGCTTGTGCTGGTAGGTAGTCTACAGAATCTATTTTAAAACTCATGACGCTCTGATACCAACTGTAACATCCCGTATTTTTCTCTTTCTTTAAAATATGTAAAATTTAAAACTTTCTTTTCGTAAAAACATTAGAGTCTTTTTCCTTCATAAAATCTGATCGCTAAAACTTTTTACTTTCACTTTTCTCAGTTTTCTTTCACCTTTATCAGTTTACGTTTACCTTTATCAATTTACTTTCAAAAGTCATAACATTCTTTGTATAAAATGCAGCGGAATAAAAACAAAACATTAAAAAATAATAAATAAGTTACAAAACTCTATTTCAAATACTTTTCCTTTAACTCTTTAGCCCAGCAAGCCACAAGATCCACCCGTGCAAATGCTTCATCAACTGTTTTTATCCTGTTCATCTGTTTCTCGTTCGTACCTACATCACAAGACCTAAACTATTGAGCCTAATGCTCAGTAAGTGATTAAATGAAATGCAATGCAATGCATGACCATACAATGCAATTTAAGCCAAGAGTACATACATGACAAACACTGTGGGGCTATGAGGAAGAATATGTCAATTCTCTATAAACATACATATCCTGGTCTTCCTCACGTCGTATGTACTCTTTTGTTCCGATAACATTGAGGATCTCAAACGGGAGACTATGAACACTCGATCCCATGTAACTCACTTACTTTCTTCTAAATTTTCTCTCTCTAAATATTCTCGCGTGCACTTTTCTTTTCCTGCCATGGGATGTCATTGTTTTCCCGAACCCCCACATGCCTATTTACATAGATTATTATGTCATACAATATCCACGTGGATTCATACAATCCTATATGCAACAAATATCTAATAAACACATCATTAAAAGAACCTATATCTAATAAACACACATTACACAATCCTAATCCTTGCGATGTAGGGTCCGAAGACCAAAACACAATCAATATCAACTTACATGGCGTCCATAGCGTGTTTCTGTTTCTTTTCTCTTCTTTGCACCTTCAAAACCATAACGACTATGCATTAATAATAATTCCCTAAACCTTACACTTAATAAATCCCATTAGTCAATTTCATTTCCTAGCAACCCTTGCAATACCAATTCCAAGAGCCATATATAACGGAATAGCAATAACCCATGTCACCCAACTAATAACAAAACTTACCAGATTTCAAAATCTTAACTTAGTAGCAGAAGCCGAACAATAGAGAGCAGATATCACTTCAACAAACTTTGCAAAGCACAATTCACATAGAGCATATCATAACAAAAGGCTGAAACTACAAAATTGATAGAACAAATATTTCTCCAATCCAAGTCAGGTCCAGCAATGTAGAACTAAACTCTAATCAAAGAAGAATTCATTAGATTCCAATGAATATGCAGCAATTTATTTGCCACAATAACAACCTTAGTCATCCTTTTAACAACATCATCAATACATAGATCCCTAGACAGTGACAAATATCCAATTCATTTAACAGCCAAAACTTAACAACATCGTCTCATTCTCCAATATATCTTTCGGCAGAAATTACAATTAAAGAAGAACCAATATTCAACAGAACACATATCATTACAAAATCCATGAAACTAAAAGAGTGAAGGGAAATCACTCACCCAATTCTGCCACTTCAAAGCCTATAGAATTTAAATGCAGCAGCTCCCAACCATTGAATTCCAGACTTCACCAGAGGAACAAGGCCCATGAGCTTCTTTTCCCTATTTCTTCTTTTCTGTTCTTCCTCTAGAAAGCAGAGAACAAAACCTTCCCTCAAACTCACGTACTCTGAGCACTCACCACACTTAGCTTCACAATTTCTAACCTATGAAAAAAGAGGCATGAAGGAGATTTATAAACGGAGAGCAAGAGCACCTTCCTTACTCAGCCTAAACCAAATATCACATGGAGTTTGATCCTTCTCATCCTATAGAGAGGGGTCCAATGAATTTAAGCCAAGCAGAACATCCCCTCTTTGCCGTTTAGACGTGTCTTCTTGGTGAGGATCGGGTGAAAATGATGAGAATAGATAGAAAGACACCATATTTATATTGGTTTTTCAGACAATTTTGACCTTTTGGAAGCAATGTGTCGTCCGCAGTATCGTCCGCAACGTCTGAAACTAGTTTTCAGATGAGAAAATGCGTCCCCAATCCTTCGTCCATGCGATCCGCAAAGCATATTTGGACGCCAGGGGGGCATCCGCATGACACATCTTTCCTCGTTCGAATGTGTCTAGTTTAAGGGCAGATTCATTCGGACGCCATCTTCTCTCGTCTGCAACAGTCCGAATTGTCCCAGAATTGGACAGATTCAACATGAACAACCATGCGACCGTCTGCAGCGTCCTTCAGCATCCGCACTTTGACAGCTTAGTGTTTGGGACGCAAATTTGCGTCCCAAGTCGTCCTAAACTTCCCATTTTACATTTTCTTTAACTTTTTACATTACATTTCATATGCCACATAACATAAATCATATCCTTACATAACCACATCTTATTTACAACGTCATATACGGATTGATACAGCATTTTCATATTTTTGGGACATTACTGTAAATGAATGTAATGGGAATTGGAGGTGTAGGAGAGTAGTGATGGTGATGCTTGGAGACTGCATGATGATGTATCCCTCCCATGTAGGGTTGGGTGACCTGTTCTGCCAGGCTAGACCCGAAGGATGTATCTATTCTCCCTTCTAATGTCCCAGCACAATGTATGAGTTTAATGATGTGAGATTATAAGTAAAAGACAGATTAGACGGAGTCCTTTCTGACATAATCAGACATATGCATGCATCATACTGCATTTCTATTTCTTGTTGAGCGTTAGGCTCATGTTTGTCTAATGATGTAGGTACACGCACGAGAACAAGTGAAGGAGCAGTTGATGAAGGATTTTCACGCGCGGGTCTTGTGGCTAGCTAGGCTAATGTATTTAAAAGGAAAAAGGTTTTATAAAAAGGGTTTTAAGAAAAGGAATTTACGTATTATCTTTTAAATGGTTTTAATAAAGAAAAGTCTTCCGTTGTTTTTGTAAAAGAAAATTTTTAAATTTTTACACGCTTTTCAAAGGTAAAAAGTTATGGGTCGTTACAAATAATGTTATCTGTCATGATATATGCTTTGTTGAGGTTTGGATTTATTCTCTGCTAGTTTGATGTAGTCCCTCTGTTTGTCATTTGCTACTGTTTTATGGATAATGATGAGAAAACTTTAGTCTGTTAATGGATGATCCCTGTTTGAATGTTGTTATTGGACGTTGAGGAATATGGATGCTTTGTTGGTTGCAACCTTTATGCTTGACCATGATGTTGTTTATGGTTCTGATAATTTGGTATACTATTATGTTAGGCAGGGGAGTGTTCATTATGGGCTAAGTTAATTGTTGTATATAAGTCTAAATGATGGAAACTACATAGTGTTACGGTTTATGGAAATCTGAGAATGGTTAAATGATAGAATCCAAGTCTCTAATTCAATGTCAAGCCAGATTTTGTAATCAGCCCAGAGCTAAACCCGAACACCAGATTTAAAACAATTATAACTCCAATTGCATACAAGCTTTGGACTCCAAATTTACAGGGCATACAGTTAACAATCAGAATAAGGAAACCTCCAAAAAACCACCTATAAAAGTGTCGGATAAACGAAGTTATGTGTGAGACAATTTGGAAATGGGAAATGGAATTTGTGGAAAAACAGCTTTGCACCTCTCTTAGAAAACAAGCATATCTTTAAAAATACAAGTCCAAATCAAACGAAATGACCTACCATTTCACAGGGACAAGAAAGCCAATAATCTCAAAAAAAATTATAGTAGTGACCTTCAGGGAAAATGGAAGAAAATCGTGTGTTAAATTGATTCGCGGATCTCCTCAGAGCTAGGGTTTGCAGAAAAATCCAGATTTGCGGTAACAATGAATAGCTCAATAATTCTAATATTTCGAATCTCCAAATCACCAAATAGCTCACCAAATTTCACAAATACTGAACAACAACAAAGTGGGATGAAAAATACAGAAGTACCTTTAAGAGAAACCAAGAGAACAAAGGCACTAAGTTGGTCTGTGGATCCCTCACTCGGTCGAGGGTGACTTGTTTGGATGTTTCAGAAAACACCACTCCAACCTAGCTTTTGCCATGGTCTTCTACCTCCACGACACAAAGGACAACCTCTACAAGAAGTTGCTAGAATAGATAGTATGAGTCTCCTCCCCTAGGCCACGCAAGAACAAGGAGAAGACTTGGAGAAGATGGAGGTGAGCCATGAAGCAAACCACACACCATGAAAGAGAGCTCTCTAGAACAAAGAGAAATTAATGAGAATAAAAAAAATTACAAAAATGCCCTTAGGTTCACAAAAATTGGGCATGAGGGCTCAGTTTACATGCAAACCGAGCACTTTAAATCAGAACAATTCTAAACAACCTAAAATTAACCAAAATAATAATCCAACCAGTAGTAGTCAATCCAACATAGTCTAATTTAATATTTCAAAGTGGAAATTAAACATATCTCGAGCTAGGGGTCATTATTAGCTTCGGTGTTATGATCCTCCAATTTGTTGCAAGTGATGTGGTTGAGCGAGGGTTTGCATTGTCAATCCATGTGAGCATATGTCTTGGTGTCTTTTTTGTCCTCTAGTCCAAGCTCCTATTCCATATCATTTAGTAGTTTTTCCTACAAAATAACAACTAGTTAAATAGATAATGAGCCCCTAGGCTCGGGCTCAGGTGATAGGGTCTTGGGGCTCATCATTAAAGAAATGAAGCTAATGATTAAATGTTATTGGTTTTGAAGGTATTTAAGAAAAAGGAAGAACTAATGCGCAGAAACGCTCTACGAATGTGTGGTAAGTTGATATTGCATGTGTTTTGGTCTTTGAGGCCCTACATCGCAAGAGTTAGAATTGTTTGATGCATGTGTTTATTAGATGTAGGTTCTTTACGTTAAGAAGTATGATGTTGAGCACGTTATGAGAATTGTATTGCTGCTTGATGTATGTTTATTAAATTTAAGTTCTTTTAATGATATGTTTATAGATTTAAGTAAGTTATTTTAAGATAAGTTAAGGATTATGATGTTAAGCATGTTTTGAGGATATAGAACTATATGCATGCACGAGCATTTCACGCATCATGATTTTCAAATGATACAAAAATGATTTAAAGCATGTTTTGAGAATGAAATGGAAAGGGAAAGTAAATGTAAAAGAAACATGAATAGATGATTGGAGGTGCGAGTTCTTGAGCTGGTCGCCAGGGTGTGCGCCATGGGATGGCCGCCTAAGGTGTGCGCCATGGGATGGCCACCTAAGGTGTGCACCATGGGATGGCTGCCTTAGGTGTGTGCCATGATTGGCCACCTTGTGCATCAACCACTCACCCTTGTCATCTCCAAACGTTTGTCAAGCGAGACGAAGGTCAAGTAAATGATGATGTAAAGTTATGATGAAGTTAAGTCAAGATGAAGTTAAGATCAAGATCAATATGAACGGAATGGAAATCAAAATGGAAACTAAAATGGAAAACGAGACAAAAACATAAACTGCATATGGTTTTAAAAGCTGCATGGCATTTGCATTCATGCTTTAATTCATATCACTTACTGAGTCTTAGACTCATAGTTTAAGTCTTAATGATGTAGGTATATGTACGAGATCAGGATGATGAACAGGTTAAGGAGCAGTTGATGAAGAATTTGCACGCGTAGATCTTGTGGCTGGTTAGGCTAAAGAGTAAGATAAAATATAAAAGGTTTTGTAAAGTATTTGTTAAATGTAAAAGGTTTTGTAAAGTTCTTTAAAATGTTTTAAGAAAAAGGATTTCTTATTATTGTCTTTAAATGATTTCAAGAATGAGAAGTCTTCTATTGTGTTTATAAAAGAAAAAGTTTTAAATTTTACACGTTTTTCAAAGTAAAGAAAATTGGGTCGCTACACGGTGTTGGGATGTGGGCCACAATACCCACATTTCTGAAGGGGGAGGTGTTGGACTAGTGATGCACTACAAGGATCAATCACAAAGTCCTGAGACAAGAGGCTCACTAACCTTTTTTTTTTCTTCTTATTTTGTAGATGAAACCTTCTTTGATAAGTTGGAAGAAGTACCATCCATAAGTGACAAGCTTGCTCAAATGAGAGTTCAACCTTAACACCTGAGGCACCTCCACATTCGACACTTCCACGGTTATTTTGGAGAATTTTAATGACATGAAAAAAGGGAAGGCACTTCAAGAAGCTCTAGGATTCAAAGGAGGTTGCAAATCAACCACTGTACTTTGTGATCAATGACAATTCAACCACTAACGTATTTTTGCAAACAATTTAACCACTGAACTATGGAAAATAGACACCTTAAATGTCACTGTCACGTTTGCCGTTAAACATTTAAATTTTCGTTTTGTGGTGGTATGCTACACGTTCCTCTATGGAATGTCAATGCTAAATATACAAGTTTTCGTAGTGACGTTTCGTGGCAGAATATTATACTTTCCACAGTGGAATGTCAGTACTAATTAAAATTTATCCTTGACTATCGTTCCCCCTCACGGAATGTCATACTTTACACTGGGGAATGACAATTTTCTGTCGCGAAATGCCATGCATTGTTTTGCATTTTGTTGCCCTAGTATATATAATTGACATTCCACGCTCTGGTATGCTCAATGATTTCCTCAGTGAAATGTAACTTTTCTTCGTATAGCATATTCATAGATGCAACTTTTTTGCTTAGTGTATCTGCTACCACATTTGCTTTCTCGGGATGATATTTGACTTCACAATCATAGTCCTTTACAAATTCTAGCCACCGTCATCGCCTCATGTTCAATTGTTTTTGAGTGAAAATGTACTTCAGGCTTTTGTGATCCGTGAAAACTTCACATTGTTGCCCATACAAGTAGTGCCTCCATATCTTAAGCGCAAACAACACCGCGGCTAGTTCTAAATCGTGGGTGAGATAATTCGCCTCGTACGGTTTTAATTGCCTTGAAGCGTAAGCAATTACATTTCCGTTCTACATAAGCACTCCACCCAGGCCATTCTTAGATGCATCACAATAGATACAATAATTGCCTTCTTCTACAGGCAGGGCGAGAATAGCGACATTTTAATACTTAGAAGCTTTCCTCACAGTCATTCGTCCACCAAAACCTTACATTTTTCCTTGTTAAGCCAGTTAGAGGCAGTGCCATTTTGGAAAATTCGTTTATGAAACGGCGGTAATAACCTACTAGTCCAAGGAAACTTCTTACTTTTCCAACATTTTTTGGTTGTGCCCAATCAATTTTTGCTTGGATTTTGGATGGATCCACTTCAATACCATCTTTACAAATTACATGTCAAGAAAACTTACTTTATTCAACCAAAATTCGCATTTTGAGAATTTCGCGTACATCTGATGATTTGTAAAGAAATACAAAGATGTTTGTAGATGCTTCCGATGCTCCTCTTCTGTTCTGAAATAAATTAAGATATCATCAATGAAGACGATAATAAACTTATCCAGATACTCCTTACAAATTTTATTCATCAAATCTATGAATGCTGCTGGAGCATTGGTTAATCCAAATGACATTACAAGGAATTTGTAGTGCCCGTATCTTATTCTGAATGCTATCTTTGGAATATCATATGACTTGATCTTTAGCTGATAATATCTCGATCGGAAATCAATCTTAAAAAAGACGCAAACACCTTACAACTGATCGAAAAAAGCATCTATTTTGGGCAAATGATATTTGTTCTTGATCATTACTTTATTTAGCTCCCGATAGTCGATACACATCCTCATAGATCCATTATTCTTCTTTACGAACAAAACCAGTGCTCCCCAAGGTGAGAGGCTATGATGTGCTAGTTAATTCCTCTAGTTGGATTTTTAATTCTCGCAACTCCGCTAGCACTATTCTATACAAATTCTTAGAGATAGGTTTAGCTCCAGGATGTAGATCAATCACAAACTTGATCTCTCTATCAGGTGGTAGCTTGAGAAGATCATCCATAAAAATTCCTAGAAAATTTTGAACAATAGAGATTTCTTCTAACTTTGCTTTTGTTATTAACATTGTGTCCATCACATTCACAAGGAATCCTTCACATCCATTTTTTTTAAGAATTGGTTTGTCTTAAGCGCAAAAATTACTGTTACCTTGCCTTTTTGCTTGACTGCATGAAATGTATGTTGTTCGCCCCTAGGAGAGCAAAAGTAAACTTCTCTCCTTCTACAATTAATAGTCACATGATCATGGGATAACCAGTCCATGCCTAGAATAATGTCGTACCCCCTCATGCTCATGACAATCAGATTAGCATGAACAACACAATTGTTTATTTTAACTGCATAAGCCTTTAGCATACCACTGGCAGTCAAACAATCACTAGAGAGTAAGAGTATCCTATACTCACTCTTTATTAGTTCAAAGAAACAATTTATTTACATGCAAAATACATATGCCATGAATGAGTGAGTAACTCTAGAATCGAATAAAGTATAAGCAGTTATATCATTAACATAAATTGTACCTGACACAATTGCAAGTTGTTCCTCTTTTTCTTCATTCCCATATAATGAGAAAACTCTTGGTGCTACTCTTTATGGTTCTCCATTCTTATATGGGCAAAATTTGGCAACATGCCTTCACTCTCCACACTTAAAACATTGTCTAAATTTGGCTTTGCATTCTCCATAATGGCTTTTCTTATATGTTGGACATTGACCTGGTTGATAGGTTCCGACATTAGATGGGGTAGCAACTGTTTCATTCATAGGACATTTGTCCTTCCTTTCCTGTGTTCCATTCTCTAATGGCCTTTTGATCCCTTTGATTGCAGGTGGCCCGCCCCTTTGCTGTTGACTATTATTAATATTTCTCTAGGACCTCTGATTCATTTCTTGTTGCCTCACCACTATCGATTCAACATCCTTAATCTCTTGTGTCTTAGAGACAATCTTTGTGTATGGGACGTCTTGAGTACCAAAGATTTTAACTCCTTTGAAAATCTCAGCTTTCAGTCCTTGAACGAATTGATGAACTTTATGTTCATTGTTTGCCACCAGGTGAGAAGCGAACCGAGATAATGCTTCAAACTTCCATATGTATTTTGATACAGTCCCGATTTGTCGTAGCTGTATGAATTCTACCAATTTTTTGGTTAGGATGGTGTGATTGAAATATTTCTCGTAAAAGAGTTCCTTAAATTTGTCTCATGCCATAGTTTGAACATCTTGTGCTGCCTTGATGGAATCTCACCAAAATCTTCTGTCATGAATCAACAAATACGCAACACATGAAACTCTCTCCATCTCTTTAATTTTTTCGTATTCAAATATATTATTCTAAAGATCTAATGCATTTTTTGGCTCCTTCAACTTCTACAACATTTCTATTAAAACTTGGAGGATTAAGTTTTCAGAATTTCTCCCATCCGGACTCTTCGGGGATTATTACGAGACGATGATTCCCATTCTCATTCCCATTTTCCATAATCCGTTCAATATATTTCTACTATAATTGTTAGTTGTTGAATTGCTTCATTACTCGCATTATCTTCTGATACATTTTCTCATGTTCGCCTCACCATCTTATTGTCCTTTAAAATTTTATATTATAAAATAATGAGCTAATAAAGACAATTTAACTAATAAAAAAATTAAACTTATAGTCAAAGAAGTATTCCATGATAAGTCTTGTGTTACTGGCAGTCTACAGAAATGCGTTTGACCCGGTTATGCTCCGATACCATAACTGTAAGAACCCATTTTTCTCTATAAATTTTTTCTTTTTTAAATTACTTTCATAAAATCACATGAAGGGAAATTCAGAGTGCACAAAATAGTGAAAGTCTTTAAGATAATATTTGTACCATCGATACTTTAAAACTATTTTAAGAAAAATTGTTAAAAACGTTCATCATCTTTAAAACCACAAAAGGTCTATAAACCATTGATACATTCTTTAATACAATTTGTGAGCCATAAGCCACAAGGTCTATTTGCGCAAGATAACACAAGTGCTCGTCACGTCTTGCTTCTTCCACGTATTCTTCATTGGTATCACAAACATTACCTACATCACAAGAGAGATTATGAGATTAACGCCCTGTAAGAGATATGATGTTATGAATAATGTATGCTCATGCTCACTCCATGCATATGTCTGCCATGTCAGAAAAGAACCTATATTTTTCTATTCTTTAATCATAGTCACTATATAATCCAGAACATTGGAGATTTTCACGGAAGATAATAGATACATCATGGGGTTCAACTTAGGCAGACCGTCACTTAATCCCGACGGGGGATGAGATACATCATCTCGTAGTTCTCCCAAGTATCACCATCACTATATGTCCCCAATCTCCAACGTCTATTTATCTCTCTCGTGTAATGCATGTATATGCCTACCTTGTCTTAACACTCATAGTCATGATCCATGACATGAATGAATTTCACACAATAGTAATACATTTACTCAACCAACTATTGAATCAAAAAAATTATAAACAATCATATACATGTAGTAATCTAACATTCCAATAATACAAAAAAATCAACATGTTTATCTCTATTTCTAACAGTATCCACCAACACAATATCAAGTTCCTAAACATGCAGTAAACTTAACATCCTAACATGGGATTAACAACACATATAGAATCAAAAACCATGTGACAAAATAATATATCCACATGATCTTCATCTAACAATTTATCAATCTCTTTTATGCGGTACATTATAAAATCCGTAGATGACATAAAGTTTTAGTATCCCAACATCAATAGGAAAAAAGAGGTATGCAGAAAGTAACTCCCAATATATCAACATATTCAACAACATATCCATGCTACGGCCAAATCGTTCAACCATCTTACCAAGGAGTATTTCCAAGTATTTCAACAATTACTTTCTTGAACATATCTTTCCTCAATGTTTCCATTAAAAGAAGACAATTCCTTTAACATGTCAATCTACACATTTTATCTAAGTATTTCAACAAGTTTCCTCAATAAAATTATATCCATGAAATGGAAGTCACGCCTCAATTTATCAACAAGGTTTAGCATCAAACATCATTTCAACCCTAAAGCAAAGTTATCAACTCATTTTATTCAAAACAATAGCTGCAAATTCATAGTATGATTTTCATTAACAAAATCAAACAATTCCTAATCTTATGATGTAGGCCTTTTTAGGCAAAATACATGGAGATCTCTTACCCATTTTCTCTTGCAAAGTTTCCTTCCCTTGAAGCTTCTTCTCCTTAGACTTCTTCTCCTTTTCGACAAGAATTATCTTCCTTGAAGAAGAGTTTTCTATAGCTTTATTTATAGAGCATCAAAAGCAATTTCCCCTTCCTCCTAATCCCATTCAAATATTCTTATTCCCCACCTCCTAATTCCACTCAAATATTCTTATTCATCACTTTAAGTTTAAGTGCTGTAAAACAGCATGGACATCACCCAAAGAGTGCCCTAAATCAATTCATCTACTATCTCCACTTTCCTTTAGAATCTCGTGGCCTCCAACCAACTTTTCTAGCAAAATATAAGTGGTCCGGTCGATTAAAATCCTTCCTGTGATTGATTGCTACAACAGATTTTAGGCCCATGATCGACCGGTAACTCTTGATAATCAGCCGCTAAATTGCATTTTCTAGGAATATTGGTCGATCATGCACTAGAGCTTGATCAACCGGTAATCCTTATTTTTCAAGTTTGCTTGCTCCCGGTTGATTGTATTTCTTGAACTAATCGATCAGTTAGAGAATCGCTGCTCACTGTAATATTTTCTCTTTGGGACCGGTCGATCAACCTGTTTTGGACGATTGACCGCTCAATTTTGATTGCTCATTGGAGTTTTTCTTCATGCATTTGATCAACCGGTCTCCTCCCTTCGATCATCCACTACATCTTCATGCTTTGTTTTCTTCATTTTTTTCTTTAAAAATTGAAATTCCACACTCATCCCTCTAATATGTGGGCAAATTATAGTCTTAAATAAACCAATATCACTATTAATTCCAATATGTCAACAAAATTTTTATCCTAAATTATATATATATACATAACTCGGGAAAATTTTGAGTGACTACGTCTAAATACCGTACTACACATAATTGTGGTTTTATATATAAACAAAATTCGTGGATATTACATTCATACTCTCAGAGTAATTTCCTCTTGGTTTCATCGATTCTAATGGATTCTAGGACAATGAATTGACTCTCAAGCGTAAGGCTACTCTGTCATAGTCTCAGCCATAATCTTAGGCAGAAACAAACTCTCCCCGTGAACGCAGTAGACTTGCAACTAATTTCAAGCATTCTCAGTTTCAACACAGTGTGCCTGCCACGGTTGAAGTTGAAGCACTTGTCGTGGTTGAAGTTGAAGCACTCGCCACGGTTGAAGCTGTTGCACCAGCCGTAGTTGTTCCTGTTACACAAGTCGAGGTTGAAGCACAACCTCAACCTCAACCTCAGCCTTGACAATGACCAACAACTCAATTGGTCTATTTTCATCCTATTACAGATAGGTTACACTCCCCGCTTTTCAGGACTACAACAGTGAATGTTCGGCATGAAGTCAATATTAAACACCGTTCAATTATTGTATCTAGAAGAGTAGACTTTGAGTCATTGGCTGAATCTGAAATTGAAGAATTGGTTGAGGGGGCTTGCTTAGCCGGGTTGTCCAGATTGGGTGGAAGTTTTTGTGAACGGATTGTCAAACTATTTTATGCCAATTTGAAATTGTCCACCCAACCATTAGAGGTCTAGACTAACATATTTGGATGGGAGTTGAGGCTTACTCCCAATGATATTAACTTGCTCCTTGGATGTTTCATGGAGGAACCAAGGGAGGAATATTAACACGTGTCTTGGGAGCCTAATTTCATCAGACAAGGAGAAGGTCTTGTTATGCATAGACGGTTGCACCGTGATCCCGAGATAGCAGCGTTTAAGAAGCCAAATTCCAATGACTTGAACACCAACAATCTCTTGCAGCATCCAAATGCACAGAATGCTTGTAAGTTTTTTTAGTTTATATGTAAAGTCCATTATTTACTTTATTTGCATGTGATGTAATAACGTATCTTAAATTCGCATCACCATTGCCCTCATATGCCAACCTTCCCTTCTACTATACTTGCCAAGATGCAACACATAGTTGCCCCCATTCCTTCATCGACAGATGCGTTGGGTGGAATACAACCTCCACCACTTAAAATTATGCACGTGGTATGTCTTCGATTTGGTTATCTACATATCTGCACTTATTCATGCCTTATTAGTGTGACTGTAACTTGTCAATGTTCATTGTAGCTAGGTGAAGTGATGAATATTTTCACAAAGTTTGTTTATCCAAATACTAGGAAAAACCTAGAGACGTGCGCAATTCTTACAGGAATTATGGTAGGTTGTTTTATTTTTTGGCATTAAGTGTTTTGGATTGGATAACTAGGATATTTCACCAGTTGTTTTCATTTTCAGGTTCAGGGTGAGTACCATATCACTGAGCTCATCCTCCCAAAACAAGAAGCGACGTCAGAGACGGTGAGAATTACGTTTTGTTACAATAAGTAGTTTAGAATATTTTATTTTGGTACTCATCCTTGCATTGAGTTCTTTGTATGTTGTACTATATGGTAAACGAAGAAGAATACTTCAACGTTCGAAATGAAAAATTTCTAATGACAATGTGTGGATTCATGTAAGTAAATTTCTCGCTTTTTCGGGTTGTCTTTCATGTTTGAACAGTTCTAATGTGTGGTTACATTTCAGTCACATCCAAAGCAATCATATTTTTTGTCGTCTGTTGACATGCACACTCACTACCCTTACCAGGTGTTACTGTTAAAAGTAATTGCAATCGTCGTAGTGCCAACAAACAAAGAGAGGCATATCTTTTCCCTTGTGTAGATTCATATTGTTTTCCACTTATGTGCTAATTTTTTCCTTTGCATTTCTGCCCACATGACATCTTTTGGTGTACCAATGGGGGGTTAGGGCTACTCCAAAATTGCAAGGAGACCAGCTTCCACCCTCACGAAGATCTACCTAATAAGAGTCCCTTGTACGCTAAAAGGTCCAATGTATACCTTGACTCAAATTTTTCATTTACGATCACCAATTTGCAGAAGAAATATCGCAAGAAGGCACCGCTAACTTTGTTTACTTGATGTGTAGGGAAATGGATTGGGATACTTATTTACTTATACTGAATATTTTTTCATTGTCTCTTTGCGTAGTTAATTGTTTTGATTTGGATAATATATATTTATGTTTTTGTTTGGATAATATCTGATTGGATAATATATGTTTGAAAACTATCTGTTTGGATAATAATTGGTTGGATTTCTTGTTTTGATAATGCCACAGGGGGAAGAGACTAAAGAAAATGAGACTAACAAAATTTTCATCTTTTTGAAAGAGAATGAAACAAACTTTTACTCAAACCAAATTATCCATTTTATTCATCATCAACAAACAATTAACATGTTCATTACAATTATTAGCAACATGTGCATAGCATTGATCTATATAAGGCAGAGGAGTTCTAACGTTCTGCTACAGAAAGATGTCATTTCATGGGGGAAAGTATTACATTCCATGGCAGAATGTGGAATGTCAAAATTTTGCACAGAACCTTGATGCTTACTTTGGTTCCAGTCGACTGCAATTCCACTTCTAGCCAAATCTACCTGAGGCTAGCAAATTCTAATCTGTCTCAATTCCACTTTGTCCAAAATTACATTTTCATACTTATCAATTTCATTCATCATGAACAAACAATTTCATTCCATTAAACCATATAATATACATGTGCATTACAGACGCAAACCAAATTATCAATTCAATTACAACCATACAATGTACATGTGCATTACAGACACAAACCAAATTACCAAATTCATTACAACCATATAGTGTACATATGCACTAAGAATCAGTGTGTCCTAGACTAGTAAGATGCAGGCATTGAAGGACTTACTCAAGTTGTTCGGGCTTATGTCACACTTCCAAGTTCTTTATACTATCTTCTTGTTGTGGTGGGCGCTTACATGTTGCTCTTAAAAGAGCAGAAACTTGTCCTTCATTTAACTTCTTCATATATCTTTGCCCACCAATAATCTCACATAGCTAAACTTAAAAAAGTTCATAATCAAGCATGATGGAATTTCAATGTAGCATTTGGAAAAGAACATACTTGAACCTATAATTTGGTTTCAACTACTTTCTTTTGGAACAAATCTCATTTAACACATGTTTTGCTCCATCAATTTCAAAAGATCCATCAATGTGATTGAATATTCTATTGGTTTTAAGAGGCATGACGGCTTTCCATTTACCTCCATAGGCAAGTAAATTGGATTTGATGAATCATTTCCAGCTTGCAATGCTGGCAAAGTAGCATATTTCAAGGCAATGCCATATCTAATCAAGGTTAAGGTCCACATTTGTGTTTGTGGGTCTTGCGCAACATACTCTTGCACAACTTATTGCAAATAAAATTAGCATAGTTAAAATAACACATGAAGAGTAAACGTAATAATGTGCTCATCTACGTCTCGGGAACTATGTCTGGAATTGTCTCAAAAACTATGTCACAAACTGTGAAACACATAAATGTGTCTTGTGAGTTTCCTCTCCTGTCTCTACCATCTCTGACTCTAGACCTGCGGCTGCAACATGCACTTGACTTTGGGCCTCCACCTTGACACATGTGGGAATTGTGCCCCACACCCACACACCCCCACACCAGCCACATGTCATGTTGAGATGTCTCCTAGGCAGCACTATCTGGATAGGGGCCTTGTCAACATCCCTTATTCTTTGTTTTCGAGGCCTTCTAGGACGTATCTTAAATGGCGGTGACATAATTGGATCATGGTCAGTCACAGGCCACATGATTTTGCCATTGACTGGGTGGATAAAGTGGGAGTACATCTTCATATATGTTTCTCGGTGGTAGCACTCATACATAAATTCCTCGAGAGATCTCCTCATAAAATGCATACACAGGACTACATGGACACACAAGATGCCAGTCAACCTCCACTGGTAGCAGTTACAAATACGCTTGTCCAAATCGACAACATAATGTTCGTTACCATTCCTCACCTCAAACTGTGTAGCGCCTGAAAAAACAAAACTCCAATTTTGATGTACAAGTTGTAGTCTTGCAAGCTAATTCTTGATCTACGAATACAAAAGGTCTGTCAACTGCACCATCTTTTTGTGTTTCTTAACAATTCTACACTTAATGCCCTTTCTTATAATCTTGATACCTACTGAGAATTGGTTTGTCCTAGCTGGTATAATGCAAGCAAGACTTATGTCCCACTTTGGGATAGAGGTAAAGGTATGTTTGAAAGAAAATCTTGCATCTATTCCTTGTAGATACGTGTGGGTTGGCTGGTGAAGCAAAAATAGCTTCTTCATCTCTCTCTCAAAGTGCGGTGATGGTGTGCCCCCAGAAGTGCCCCACATTACATCCTTGAATAACTTGTCTTTACATTGTTTTTGAATTTGCATATAGGTGTCATATGCAAAAATGATGCTCCATTGACCTTGCAAACTCTCTGACAGCCGACACTAGTCCCTACAAAAACTAATAGTCTGAGTCAAATATTCGGACACAATACATAGCATAAACATAGATGACAAAAGCAATCAACAGTACCTTTTGTTATTCAGAAATGATTGTCCACCATTATAGGACTGGTATTTAGATCCTCGAGCAACAATTCCAAAAACCAGCTCCAAGAATCCCTATTCTACTTCAACCACTGCTACAATAATCAGATAAATTCCATCATTTCCATCAATGCTGATAGCAGTGAACAACAGGTTCAGAGTTGATCCTTTCAAGTTGTAACCATCCAAACAAATAACCGGTTAACCATAGTTCAACAACCCTATCTTACTTGAAGCGAAACACATACATTTTTTTAAATGTTGGACTGTGAGAAAGATCAATCCTCTCTAGCTAAACATGCAGCAAGTTTCCATGATTAGACCTCTGAATCTACTCGCCATACGACCATATGAGCTTGTATTGCTCATTTTCATCCCCTTTATTCAGCCACATTTCTTGCTCTTCTAGCAAAGGTGGTGTAATGTTCATGTTGAAATCCTTCTTGACTATCTCAATTATGGAAGAAAAGTCCCAATTGTCCTTGCTTTTGAATCTGTCCAAGTACTGAGTTACCACCCATTTGGTAGAGGCATGACTGCTTTCCATATTTCTTAAGCAAGTGTGAACGTCATTATAAATCTTTATTTCAAACATCAGTTCACCTTGAATTTTTGAGTGGTGCATCCACCACGTGTATCCTTCCTAGCAGACAGCACTCAACCAATGAGAGTCACTATGGGTTAATTTTATCCCTTACCCATTCTTCAATGCATGATCCATGATTTCTTTTCTAATTTGATTCAAAGAACTATACTTCCTGCCAAATCACATAACAGCGAAATAACATTCTACTTGTGGTAGTCGTTGAGACCTACTATTGCTTATGTCTTTGTCACTAGATTTCCATAATGAATGGAGCTCCTCCTCATCTAGAGTTACTGAGATGGAATGCACCACTATGGACATCATGTGCCAATACTATGGACATGGGCTCCACTTCCAATGTAGAGTTAACATTCCTAATCACTCCCAGATGCCATTGGTGAGCAACAACTACTAAAGCTTCAACTTTGCTTAGATACTGTACACTTCAGCTCTTAGAAAGCTCTAGGGTTAGATAATAAATGAGAAAATCACTGAGGAAATCGCTTTAAGTGTAGTGTGAATTTATATAAGGCAGAGGATGTCTGACATTCCGCCAAGAAATTATGATGTTTTGTGGTGGAATGACAACTTTTCACGGCGAAAATGATGACTTTTCTGAGGGGGAACGACAGACAAGGGGAAACGTTTATTCTTAATGACGTTCCTCAGCGGAAAGTATGTCGTTCTGCGGTGGAACATCAACGTTACATGGAGGAATGTATGACATTCCACGGAGGAACAACAAACGACCAGCTTTATTTTTAGCATTAACATACACGTTCCTCCGTGGAACGAAATTTAAATATTTAATGGCAAACATGACAGTGATGTTTGAAGCATCTATTTTCAATAGTTCAATGGTTAAGTTGTTAGCAAAAATACGTTAGTGGTTGACTTGTCATTGACTACCAAGTATAGTGGTTGATTTGTTAGTTTCCCTTAATTCTAATACTAAAGTGAGATAATATTAAATATGCATACAAACAAGAGCATAAATAAAGAGATAAAGGATAAAGAGATGACACTAAGTTTGTTATCATGGTTTAGCAACCCCGCCTATGTTTGCGCTTTAAGGTCTCCACTTGAAGAACCTTTCCCCAATTATTGTTGATTAAACTTCATAGGCATCAATCAAGCCTTTACACACTATTCTAGGGTGTCACCATTTTCTCCTTGACTAACACCGGGAGTCACCCTTGATTGTCGGTTGAGTACAATGAAATGGAAATAATGAATACCAATTCTATAGCCCAAGCTCTTGATGCGCCAACGGAAGGTTTAAGGAAAAGAATAACCTGGGCCTTTGATCGAGTGAAGGAAGTGAGCGACCAGTAGTTTCAACAACAATTCGGTGCAGTCGATTAGATGTTGAGGTGAACAACCGGAATGTATATAGATTCGATCGTCTGCTAATTTGAAGGCGAAAAGTGGTCGGCCAGTTGCAATATGGAGATCAACCAAATGAAGAAATTTCTATAATTGCCACATATTCTCTTTAGAAAACTCTTACTTTAGAATCCCATATCCTGCTAAATATAGAAGCTTTTCTTATGAAAATTGGATAGTAAATGATGCACCAAGGGTTGTAATCTTGACAACCAATCGGGAAGGGTAGTTATCCGGTAGAAAAAATAGAACACCAGTTTTGTCAACAATGTAACTCACTCTCCAAAACTTCAATCAATGCCAAATTTAGAAGACAGTCAATATATTTAGAAAAGAACGTTCACTCCAAAATTCACAAAATAATTCCAAAAGGAGACGAAGTTGTTGGTTCGCAAAAACTATTCCCCCAAATGGGTACCAACATAAACAGTTTATGGTCAGAAAAGAAACAATTACAACTTATGCGTCCCATAATCAAATGAAACAATATTTTAACCACACTCTCCTTCTCGTGGATACAGAAGACACTCCAAAAATCAAACCAAAATTCACAAAGGAACAGAAGTTTTGTGAATGTAAAGAAACCTTTCCAGAATAGCACCAATAAAAATAGTTTCGAGTATAAAATTGAGAATGCACAACTATCTTATCTCTTAACCAAATAATGTGAAAATGAGACAACACAATCATCAAAATGTTACCAGATAGTCCTCCAAATTACAGAGTCAAATTTGTTCAGCAAAGAAAATCATAACCGAAACTTACAAGTTGGTCCAAGGGATGCTATGTTGGAAACCCTTGACTTCTATGGATCCTTTGTTGAAAAGAACCGCTCCACCTTGCTTCACGACAAGTCTTCTAATCTTCCACCTTGGATATCAACTCTTGAAGGAGCTGATGGGAGGATTAGTATCGTAAACCCACTCTAAGACAAGCCAAGAAAAAGTGGATTCGAATATGACTTACACACTCTCTCTAGTAACCCTAGAAAATGGAAGCAGATTTACAAGGAGATAACTCCACACAAGTTTTAGCTTTAGCTAAATAATCTTTCAAAAGTCCTTAGATAAACCTTAATGAGGCTATACATACCTCAAAAGGTTTGCCCTAAATAGATAATTACAAAAATATCTTTAATGAAAATAACATGAAAATAAGTCATAAGTTAATACACTTAGTCGAGAACACCAAGCACATCATTATCCCAAATCAACAAAAATTTAATCCAAAAAGGAAACATATGCAAGCATACATCAACCACAAAATAAGAATGTATAGAATTACATTGGTATGTCACATCTTCAGTTGCTGACATCCTAAGGCTCGGTATTGGATGTAGCGACCCACGTTTTATAACCTTATCTTTTTCTTTACCGTATAAAATTTTCTTTAATTTCCTTAATTTATTTAAAACATACAAGGTCAAAATAAATCAGATTGATTTTGCGAAAATCAATAACCATTTCAAAATATGGTTTTTACATTTTAAACAAGAGTCCATTGTTAAAACAAAACATTTATCGTCTTTCAAAACTATTTCAAAAGACCAGTTTTTCTTCCCGTAAGCCATAACCCCTCAGATCAAATCCGCTGGGAAACCTAAGTGCTCATCCTGAACCACTCCTTCCTCAGGTATAAAGCTCGTATTCTGATCGTCACCTACACCACAAGCAAACTGTGAGTCTAACGCTCAGCAAGAAGTAAGATACAGTATGGTGTATGCATATGTCTGATTATGTTAGAAAGGAATCCACCAAATCTGTCTTTACTCATAGTTTCATATAGTTAAGTCATACATTAAGCTGAGAAATTGACGATATTTCCCACAAGGAGAATAGTTCTTGGTTAGAAACTAACCCTCGGGAGACAGGCTCTCGTATCCTGACGAGGGAAGGGTTTAATCTTGAGTCTACCGATTATATCCAAACTACCTCCCCAACCCCCAATTCCCATTACATTCATTTATTCCGGTCTCTCCTAAGCCATGCAAATGAATACCAATCAAGATATGATATTCCTATTTATTTCTATCCATAATGCATGTCAGTGCAATGCAGTACAACAATATATCAAAGATACATACATCAACACTGTAACAAACAAGGAGAACATATTTAATTAAATGGAACTGTCTCTTAAGGGCCTCGACATAATAATTAGCAAGCAGGGAATATCCCATTACTTTACACTTTTCTCTTAGTCTAATCTAACATTTACATGAACCATAATTGTAGCATTTTATCTCCATTAAGCAGTGCATAGAGATTTTCAAGACAACTTCACACCCACCGATTTACCACTTTCCAGAGACATATTATTCAAAATCAAGTAAAGAACTAAACACTCATATTATCAAACTAACAGATTAATAGCAACTAATAACAGAATAGCCACTAATTAATGTAGAATTTAACTAGGCAGAACTAAGCATCTAATAAAGGGAATTAACTAAAACGGTTAACAATAAAAAGTTAAACAAACCCATGGCCGAGCATCACGGTTAACCTAACTGGGCTTAAATATTATTTCAACCTTTCTATGTATTAAACAGGCTCATTCACTTTACCAGTAACCATTTAGAGCACAAGTGAGCAATACATACGTTTGCCAAATGGAACTACATTTCCACAGAATAACTATTATACATAAATATTTTAGTCAAAATCAAATAGGAGACCAATACATATCATCAACACAGTAGGATTACAACAGGGTAAAAAGCTTAATTTGATGGTCGCAAATGGCAGAGACTTAAACTACACAGAGAGCAACATTCAGTTCAACAACTTAGTATTATAATCTATAAGCAGAACACATCGTATACTTGTGGTGTAGTACTCCACTAACCACGACACAAAATTACTTCTTACCTCACATGAAGATTCCTCATGGTTGAAATCCTCCCCCACGCCAACGGCAGTGCGCGTCCAGACAATCCAAGACAACAACCTTCTTCTTCTCTCATTCACTCCCTACTTTCTGGAAGAAAACATAAAACAACTTCTTTTTCTCTCTTCTCCCCCGCACTCACTTCTACTCTCTGTAAGAAGCAAATAACCAAAAGCTCACCCCTTACCCACATCTACCTTCCTTACTTTATAGCCAAAGATGAAGCTTCCAAGGGAAGCTATGGCTGATGGATAGTCACCAACATTGAAGGAGGGAGGTCCAATGCAATGCTACCACATAATAATGTTCTCACATAGGAAAAAGTGTCAAAGATTTGCCATGGCAAAAAAATCATTTTTCTACAAATTATAATAGCAATGGTCGACATGGATGTCGATCGGCAATTCTTGGTCGACATGCACAATCGACCGGTCCCACGTGATTTTTGCAACCGGTGGCTCGACCTTCATGTCATCCGATCCATCACTACTTTAATTTAATTTTTCATAAATCCTTCTCTTCTTTCTCCCTGTTTGTATTTTTAGGTTAATTTAATATTTTCTTTTAAATTATTCCACTTAATTTCTACTCCTTCAAAATCATTTTCACACCTTAATTAATCTAACAATATTTTTTCATAAATTTTTATGGTATTATATCAAGTGTAATATGCACTATTACGAAACATATTTCTTTTATAAAAATCTTTATTCCATAAAATCCTTTACATTGTACAGAGAGGGATTTATCCGGGTATTACATTCTCTCATCCTTAACAAAGTTTTGTCCTCAAAATTTAGCAAACTAAATGGCTTAAGATACTTGGCTTCCATGTCTTCCTTTCTTTCCCATGTAGCCTCTTCCGCCGAATGATTTTGCCATAATACTTTGACTAATGAGATTTGCTTACGTCGAAGTTCTTTAACTCTCAAGTCCAAAATTTGAATGGGTTTTTCTTCGTAGCTTAAGTTTGTTTAAACTTCTACATCATTATAAGGTACCACTTGAGTTGGATTCTCAAGGCATTTCTATAACATGGACACATGAAATACATTATGTAAGGCCTCCATGGAAGCTGGTAGTTGCAACTGATATGCCACTCTCTTGATCCATTTTGCGATTGCAAAGGAACCAATATATCGCGGGCTTAGCTTCCCCTTCTTCTGAATCGCATAACTCCCTTGAAAAGTGATATCTTTAAGAACACTAAATCTCCCTCGTTGAATTCCAAGTCCCGTCTACGGTGATCAACGTAGCTCTTCTAGCAACTTTGAGCAGCTAGCATTCTTTGTTGGATGATTGCAACTGATTCAACTATTTGTTGTATCACGTCTGAACCATAAAACTCGACTTCACCACCCTCACTCCAATACAATGGGGATTTGCATTTTCTGCCATACAAGGCCTAGTAAGGTGTCATATCAATAGTCGCTTGGAAGCTATTATTATAGGTGAATTCCACTAACGGTAGCATCTTTTTCCATCTGAGTTGAAAATCAAGTACGCAAGTGCGTAACATATCCTCAAAGATTTGAATCATACACTCACTCTAGGCATCATTTTGTGGATGAAAGGCAGTACTAAATTTTAATTTTGTGCCCATAGCCTTATTCAAACTCTTTCAAAATGCATAAGTAAACTACGAATCCCGATAGGATACAATTGAGACCAAAACCCCATGCAACCGTACAATCTCTTTAACATACAGGTCTGAGAATTGATTCATCTTGTATGTCATCTTTACTCTTAAAAAGTGGGCAACCTTAGTTAATCTATCAACAATCACCCAGATTGCTTCGTGCCCTCTTGTAGTTTTGGGTTATCTAGTAAGAAAATCCGTGGTGATGTGCTCCCTCTTCCACTTTGGTATCGGCATCGGTTGAAGCATTCCAACAGGCCTTTGATGTTCCGCTTTTACTTGTTGATGTACCTGGCATAATGCTACATACTGAGCAATATCAAACTTTATCACTGGCCAATAGTAATGCACTTTGAAGTCTTTGTACATTTTGTAGCTCCCCTTTGTACATTTTCTAACACCCCAAATGGACAGAAAAGCTTAAAGAGTGAGCCTCTCTTAATATCTTCAACCACAATTGGGAGTCATCAGGCATGTACCATCTGCCTTTAAATTTTACAATTCCGCTGCAGATATAGAATAATCTCAATATTCATCCAGAGTTGGGTTCTACTTGAAATCTTTGCATCGACCATCTTTTTGTTGGGCTCCTTTAATCATCTCAAGTATGGATGGCTTTATTGTTAGCTTGGACAAAACAATAGCCAGCTGCATACGAACCATTTGTATGTCCAACTCTTGAACGTCTTTTTGAAGTGCCACTGGCATTTCTTTGCACATTGTACTCATGAGGGCCACCTTTCGACTTAAAGCATCTGCTACAACATTCGCCTTTCTAGGATGGTATTTGATTTTGCAGTCATAATCTTTCACAAATTCCAGACATCGCCGCTGCCTCATGTTCAACTCTTTCTGCGTAAAGATATACTTCAAGCTTTTGTGGTTCATGTAAATCTCACATCGTTGCCCATATAAATAATGCCTCCAAATCTTGACCGTAAATACTATTGCAGCGAGTTCTAGATCATGAGTGAGATAATTTACTTCGTGCGGTTTGAGCTACCTTGAAGCATACATAATCACTTTACCATTCTGCATGAGTACCCCACCCAATCCATTCTTGGACGCATCACAATAAATACAAAAATTGCCTTCCTCTTTTGGTAGGGCCAAGACTCGTGCTAAAGTTAACCGATGTTTCAATTCTTGAAAGATCTTTTCACATTTACTCGACCACCAGAATCACACATTCTTCTTTGTCAGGCTAATAAGAGGCAGAGCTATTTTTGAAAATCTATTTATGAAACGTCTATAGTAGTATCCTGCTAGTTCGACAAAACTTGTCACATCGACCATGCTCTTTGGTTGGGTCCAATCGACAATCGCCTGGATTTTCTCTGGGCCAACTACAATGCCACTTTTAGAAATTACATGCCAAGGAAGCTAACTTCACTTAACCATAATTCACACTTCAAAAATTTTGCATATAGTTGGTGCCGCTCTAGCACAAACAAGGCAATTTTTAGGTGTTCACTGTGCTCTTCCTCTGATTGAGAATAGACCAGAATGTCATCAATGAAGACGATAATGAACTTGTCTCGATAATCTACAAAGATCCAATTCATTAGGTCCATGAAAGCTACAAGGGCGTTGGTCAGCCTGAAAGACATCACAAGAAATTCATAATGCCCATACTGCGTTTGAAATGCTGTCTTAGGTATATTGTCTGGTTTAACTTTTAGCTAATAATACCCAAAATGGAGGTCAATCTTTAAAAACACGCTGGCACCGTGAGCTGTCTAAATAAATAATCAATTTGGGGTAAAAGGTATTTATTCTTGATTGTTACTTTCTTTAGTTCCCGATAATCTATGCACATTCTTAACAATCCATCCTTCTTTTTCAGAAAAAAAAAAAACCGGTCCTCCCCAAGGTGAGAAGCTTGGATGGATGAACCCCTTGCTAATTAACTCATCCAAATGAATCTCTAACTTGTGTAATTCAGCTGGCGCCATTCTGTATGGATTCTTTGAAATGGGTCCCGTGCCAGGATGTAGATCAATTACGAATTTAATCTCTCGGTCAGGCGGTAATCCAGGAAGATCATCTAGGAAGACTCCCAGAAAGTCACGAACCATCGCAACTTCTTCTATCTTCGGCTTTGATACCATTGTGGTGTCTATCACATTGATTAAAAATCCTTCGCATCTACTTTTTAATAATCAATTTGCCCTTAGTGCAGAAATAACTACCAGCTTGCCCTTTTCCTTGACTCCTCAAAAAATGTGATATTCGCCACCAGGAGGGCAAAAACAGACTTCTCTTCTCCTATAATTGATAACTGCCTAGTGTTGGGATAGCCAGTCCATGCCTAAAATAATTTCATACCACTTCATGTCATTAGTAATCAAATCGACATAGAAGGTGTGGTCATTTATCTTAACTACATATGCTTTTAGAATGCCATTGGCAGACAAGTAATCCCCAGAAGGTAATAGTACTCTATGCACACTCTTCATAAGACAAGAGAGACAATTTATGTTTCCACAAAACTTGGTTGAAATGAATAAGTGAGTAGCTCCTGAATCGAATAAGACATGTAGCAATACTATTTATATAAATAATACATGACATGATCAAAAAACTTATATATTCTAAATGTAGGATTCCTAATGCAATTAAGGAGTACTTCAATCCCATATAAAACACACATATAATTACTTTATTAAGTCATGTGTACTTGACACCACTGTCGGTTGCTCCTCCGCTTCGTTGTTTGCGTACAAAGAGAAAACTTGTGGAGCCACTCTTCCCTGTCCTTCACTATTGGCTGGGTAGTTTTTGGCTATGTGCTCATGCTCTCCGCATTTGAAACATTGCCCAGACCCGCCACACATTCTCCACGGTGGTTTTTCTTGCACCTTGGACACACACTGGGCTAGGATGTTCTTGCACCCGGAGGGGTAGTGGCTATCTCTGTCATTGGGAGCTTCTCTTTCCTTTGATGCGCTTCGTTCTCCGATGGTCGTTTAATTCCCCGGTTCACAGGCGGACCGCCCCATTGTTGCTAGTTTGGGTTGCTTCTCCAAAACCTCTATCTCAATTCTCTTTGCCTTGCCGTCATTGCCTTCACATTCTCTACTGCCAATGCTTTCGCCACAACCTTCGCACAGGGAGCATCCTCAGTACAAGATACTGTGACTCCCTCGAGGATCTCCATCTTGAGCGCTTGTACAAAGTGGTGCAATTGTACAAACTCCACCAGTTTTTGAGTCTGGACAGTATGATTAAAGTACTTTTTGTAGAATAGTTCTTTGAATTTCTCCCACGTGAGAGTTCAGACGTCCCGCATTGCTTTAACCGAATCCCTCAAGAATCGGGCATCCTGGACTAGTAATTAAGCAGCAAATGTCACTTTCTTGATCTCTCTTATCCTTGAGTATTCGAACATATCTTCAAGGGACCGGATCATCTTTTCAGCTCTCGTGACATCAAAAATATTGCCATCAAAACTGGGAGGCTTGAGTCTTTGAAATTTTTCCTAGTCGGCTTCTTCAGGAAGCACCACAGCAAGGTCCCATTTTTCTCTTTCCATAAATCGGTTCGTATACTGGAACTGCCGCTCCACTACAGCGGTTAAGCAGATAAGGACTTCATCCCTCCCATTCTAAGCACCAACATTCTCTTAGCCGTCCTCATTACTCTCGTTAGTGACTTGTACATTGGCTCTTGCTCTTCTAGCCATTCTATAGTCCTACACATTTTCACATTATAAAATAATAAGGTAAAGAAAACAATTTAAGAATTAAAACTAAACTTATAGTCGAAGGAGTATTCCATGATAAGACTTGCATTACCCACCATCTACAAAATCGCATTGGCCCGGTTATGCTCTGATACCAACTATCGCAACCCGCATTTTATAACCTTATCTTTTTCTTTATCGTATAAAACTTTTCTTTAATTTCCTTAATACATTTAAAACATATGCGAGGAAAATAAATCAGAGTTATTAAGCAGAAGTCAATAACAATTTCAAAATATGGTTTTAACATTTTAAGCAAGAGTCCATTGTTTAAACAAAAGATTTATCATCTTTCAAAACTATTTCAAAACATTAGTTTTACTTCCCGTGAGTCATAACCCCTCAGGTCAAATCCACTGGGTAACCCAAGTGCTCATCGTGAACCGCTCCTTCCTCAGGTATAAAGCTCATATTCTGATCATCACCTACACCACAAGCAAATTATGAGCCTAATGCTCAGCAAGAAGTAAGATGTAGTATGATGCATGCATATGTCTGATTATGTCAGAAAGGAATCACCCAATCCGTCTTTACTCACAATTTCATATAGTTAACTCATACATTAAGCTGAGACATTAGGGATATTTTCCACAAGCAGAATAGTTCCTAGTCAGAAACTAACCCTTAGGAGACAGGCTCTCGCATCCTAACGAAGGAAGGGTTTAATCTCGAGTCTCCTGGTTCAATCCGAACTACCTCCCTAACCCCCAATTTCTGTTACATTCATTTAGTCCAGTCTCTCCCATGCCATGCATATGAATACCAATCTAGATATGGTATTTCTATTTATTTCTATCTATGATGCATGTCAATGCAATGTAGTACAACAATATATCAAAGATACATACATCAACACTGTAACAAACAAGAAGAACATATTTAATTAAATGGAACCATCTTCTAAGGGTCTTGGTATTATGATTAGCAAACAGGGAATATCCCATTATCTTACACTTTTCTTTTAGTTTAATCTAACATTACGCAGTGCATAGAGATTTTCAAGACAACTTCACACCCACGGATTTAACCCTTTCCAGAGACACATTATTCAAAATCAAATAAAGAACTAAACACCCATATTATCAAACTAACAAATTAATAGCAACTAATAACAGAGTAGCCACTAAATAATATGGAATTTAACTAGGCAGAACTAAGCAACTAATGAAGGGAATTAAACTAAACAGTTAACAATAGAAAGTTAAACCAACCCATGACCAAGCATCACAATTAACCTAAACGAGCTTAAATATTATTTCAACCTTTCTATGTATTAAACAGGCTCATTCACATTACCAGTAACCATTTAGAGTACAAGTGAGCAATACATAGGTATGCTAAATGGAACCACACTTCCACAGAATAAATATTTTCCATAAATATTTCAGTTAGAATCAAATAGGAGACCAATGCACATCATCAACACAGCAGGATAACAGCAGGGTAAAAAGCTTAATTCGACAGTGGCAAATGGTAGAGACTTAAACTACACAGAGAGCAACGTTCAGTTCAAAAACTTAGTATTATAATCTACAAGCAGAACACATCCTATACTTGTGGTGTAAGCCTCAACTGACCACAACACGAAATTATTTCTTACCTCACGTGAAGATTCCTCATGGTCGAAATCCTCCCTCATGCCGACAACAGTGGGCGTCCAGACAATCTAAGACAACAACCTTCTTATCTTCTCATTCACTCCCTACTTTATGGAAGAAAACATAGTACGCCTTCCTTTTCTATCTTCTCCCTCGCGCTCACTTCTGCTCTCTGTAAGAAGCAAATAACCAAAAGCTGACCCCTTACCCACATCTACCTTCCTTACTTTATAGCCAAACATGAAGCTTCCAAGGGAAGCTATGGCTGATGGACAATCACCAACATCAAAGGAGGGAGGTCCAATGCAACATTGCCACATAATAATGTTATCGCATAGAAAAAAGTGTCGAAGATTTGCCACAGCAGAAAAATCATTCTCTTTTCAAATTATAATGGCACCGATCGACATGGATGTCAACCGTCATTTCTCGGTCGACATGCACAGCCGACCGTTCCCACGTGATTTTCGCAACCAGTGACTCGACCTTCATGTTGTCCAACCCTTCACCACTTTAATTTAATTTTTCATAAATCCTGCTCTACTCTTTCCCCATTTGTATTTTTAAGGTAATTTAATATTTTCTTTTAAATTATTCACTAAATTTCTACTCCTTCAAAATCATTTTCACACCTTAATTAATCTCACAATATTTCTTCATATATTTTTATGGTATTATATCAAGTGTAATATGCACTATTACGAAACATATTTCTTTTATAAAAATATTTATTCTATAAAATCCTTTACATTGTATAGAGAGGGATTTATCCTGGTATTACATTGGAAATGCCATCTTGATCCTTGGGTGAGGTTGTAACCGAGTGGGGAGCATGGACTATCCAAGTGTTGAGGTGCTTTGGCCTTTCTTTGTCTTCATGGTGTGTTGATCCTCTAGACCTTCTAAAGTTACTCCACTTGCAAAATAAGAGTTTGTGAAAAGGTTAATATGCTCCTTGGCCCGGGCTCTAGTAACCGGGCCTTGTGGTGCATCATCTTCTCAGGGTGATTGAGGATTTGACCTCAAATCCAAGGCTTGCCCTTTGCTCAATTTTATCTTCTTCTACTATCTTACATCCTCGATTTGTAGCTTTAGCATAAATCTCATTCCTCGTTTCAATGGTATTTTTCCTCATCTTTTGCATAGACTTCATTTTGTGGATCCGCATATATGTGATGCACCTTTTCATAGCTCCGTGAATATCTTTAAGTATGTGTGGTCCAAAAAACAACTTCTTCCTTGCTTCATATGTTTTCTCTTTTTCAAAGTGGTTTGCTAGACCCCCACCTTGAGTTTCCTTCACTATTGCCACCCCAAGTTCGCAAATTGGTACAAAAAATTTGCTCTTCTTAATAAGACAATTTTCCATGATATTATATCCACCCTTGGGCTCATTAGTGAACAAATTATACCAATACTCATAACCTTTATCATCCTCATAAAATCTCTTAACCCAACCAAAACCAAAAATCTTGATATTCAATTCGATCAAGCAGGAATACCTTTGTAATAGTGTACCGGCCCTTAATTTTGCTTCCTACTGCGTGATCATATAGGGATAACATTTTAACAATTCATTTTTGGACATAAGTAAAGTAGATTTTGCTTTACCTTTCTTCATCTCTTCGTAATCCCTAGCAATTTGTTCCAGTTGTAGAGGAGCTAGCTTGATGAATTTTTCCCTGAACTTGAATAAATATTAATTTGAGTAGCCATCATGTGTCACCTTTCTGTCATATTGCCACAGCCTCCCGAATAATAAATGACTTGCACTCATAGGTACTACATCACATAGCACATCATCAACATAACCTCCAACTACAAAAGTTATGCACACTTGTTTGGACACCTTCACCTCTTCTCGGTCATTCAATCATTTTAGCATGTTGGGGTTTGCAAGCATGTTGGTTTCCAAGTTCAATTTCTCAACAACATCTTGGGATGCTACATTGGTGCAACTTCCCCCATCAATAATGATTGAACAAACGTTGTCTTTGATCTTGCACCGACAATGATAGAGCTTTTCTCTTTGGTATTCTTCTTCTTGGGCTTGTGTAGTTAAGGGTTTTCTTAAGGTCATAAGGAGTAGTCATTGTTGAGAAAAATAAGTTTCTTCGTGTGGTCGACCTTTGTACTTAGTGACTCCATAGCTTCATCTTCACTTTCTATTTCTTTAGTGTCGCTTCTTATCACCATAACTTGCTTGTTAGGGTATTGTGAGGCAATGTGTCCTAGGCTGAGGCACTTGAAGCACTTAATGTCTCTTAACTATGGCTTTGCAGTATCAACACTTGTTTTCTTTTCTTCAATACCCTTGCCTTCATGCATCTTTAAGGTTGAGTTTCTATCATCATTCTTTGCTGGAGGCTCGTAAGGAAGTGTGTTTTTTTATGAGGCCGGGAGTTTGATTCTTTGAGTCTCCTTTTTCTTTGTCTTTCAATTTTAAAGGCTAATTGCACAACAACATCCATTGTTTCAAAATGTTGTAGCTCCACCATATCACCAACTTCTTTATGAAGCCCCTTTATAAATCTTACGATAGTTTGCTCTCTCAGCTCCTCCAAAGCACATCTAAACTTGAGTGTCTCAAACTCGGTTAAATATTCTTCAACTGATTGTGTACCTTGTTTAAGGTTTTGAATTTGGAGAAAGAGTTCTTATTTGTAATGAATAGGAACAAATCACTTATTCATTAAAGCTTTCATGGTTCTCTAACTCTGAATGTCATAATACCCTTCTCTTCTCCTTTTAGCTTTTAGGTCCTCCCACCCCAAACTAGCATATCCTGAAAGCTCCAAAGTGACCATTAGTAACTTCACTTTTCCATGTACTCAGAATGCAAAGACTTTATCAACCTTTTCTAACCAATCCAAGAAGTCATCCCCATTACATGACCCTTTAAAGGGGGAATAAACACCTTGACATGCCTCATATCATCTCTTGCAAAAGATCTCCTTCTCGGGCTAGGCAATTCCTCCATATCGGTCTCAACAAAATCCTCATCACGACTACTTTCATCTCGGCCTCTAGAGTCAATAAAGGTGCTAATCATTCTTCTTGGCCTAGGGGTTCTAGGACACTTCACATGCAGATTGGAAGGCTCTTCTAGCCTTTGTTGAAATTTGGCCAGCATATCTCGGATTTCATCAAGTTAGTTTTGAAGGCTATTCTTAGCCTCATTTGTTGTGTTCTCGGATGGTTGATTTGTTGGCAGGTTTGTGTCTTTATTGTGGACAGTGTTGGCTCCACTTCTAGTCATCATATTTTCAAATCAGAATGCACAATCACAGAGTATAATGCAGGGCAATTTTGCTCTAATACCAAATGATATACCATGGGGTGCAATCTTGACAACCTATAGGGAAGGGCAGTTATCAGGTAGAAAAAACAGAACACCAGTTTTGTCAACAATGTAACTTATTCTCCGGAACTTCAATCAATGCAAAATTTGGAACACAATCAATATATTTAGAATCAAAAGTGACCTCCAAAATTCAAACAAAAACTTCAAAAGGGGACGAAGTTATGGGTTCGCAAAAACTACTCCCCTGAAAGGGTACTAACAGAAACAGTTTATGGTCTGTAAAGAAACAATCACAACTTATGCGTCCCTGAATCAAATAACACAAAATTTTAACCACACTCTCCTTCTTGTGCGGTTAGAAGACCCTCCTAAAATAAAACCAAAATTCACAAAGGAACTGAAGTTGTACGAATGTAAAGAAACCTTCCCGGAATAGCACCAATAAAAATAGTTTCGAGCAGAAAATGGAGAATGTACAACTATCGTATCTCTTAACCAAATAATGCAAAAATGGGACCACACAATCCTCAAAATGTTACCAGATGGTCCTCCAAATTACAGAGTCAAATTCATTCAACAAACAAAATCACAACCGAATCTTACAAGCTAGTCCAAGTAATTCTATGTTGGAAACCCTTGACTTCTATGTATCCTTTGTTGAAAGGAACTGCTCCACCTTGCTTCACAACAACTCTTCTAATCTTCCACCCTGGATATCACATCTGGAAGGAGCTGATTGGAGGATTAGTATCTTAAACCCACTCTAAGACAAGCCAAGAAAAAGTGGATTCAACTTACACACTCTCTTGGGTAACCCTAGAAAATGGAAGCAGATTTACAAGGAGATAACTCCACACAAGTTTTAGCTTCAGCTGAATAATCTTTCAAAATTCCTTAGACAAACCTTAATGAGGCTATAAATGCCTCATAAGGTTTGCCCTAAAGAGATAATTAAAAAAATATTCTCAATGAAAACAACATGAAAATAAATCATCAGCTAACACTCTTAGCCGAGAACACCAAGCACATCCTTATCCTAAATCAACAAAAATTCAATCCAAAAAGGAAACATATGCAAGCATACCATCAACCACAAAATAAGAACGTATAGAATCACATTAGTATGTCACATCTTCAGCTGCTGACCTCATAAGGCACAGTATTGGAAATGCCATCTTCATCCTCAGGTGAGGTTGTAGACGAGTGGGGTGCATGGACTATCCAAGTGTTGAGGTGCTTTGTCCTTTCTTTGTCATCATGGTGTGGTTCATCCTCTAGACCTTCTAATGCCACTTCACCTACAAAATAAGATTGTGTAAAAAGGTTAATAAGCTCCTTGGCTCGGGCTCTAGTAACTGGGACCTTGTGGTGCATCAGTAAACTCTTCAATGAAATAAGAATAATCCTATTAAAAATAATGGCAAGAAATTCCACAAGTATAGAAATATACTCGTAGAATGAGATTGGCAGAAGAGGTCAAGAAATCACAACTTTAATCTTTGTATGGAAAGCTTCACCAAACTCAATTTTTCTTGTAAGTTGAATGAATACCACTTCACACGTTCTTCCTCCAAGGAACAAGAACACAGATGCCAATGAGAAAGGCTACTCAACTTACAAAGTAACCTCAATTTGTGATATCACACCACAAGAACTTTAGATAAACACACCAAAGGGGAATAAGGAATCACTCCAAATTCAAAGATAACAAAGCAAGCACTTTAATATTCAAATTCAACTGTCCTAGACACTTATACTTGGTGGCTTTATATAGTCAATTACAAACTATAGAAGAGGAAATACCTAAATAGGAAATAAGCTAATACTAGACCATATACTTGCCGATTACTAAACTAGGTTTTAGGTAACTTATTAAAGTAAATTATTTAACTATTTCTTGTTTCTTTTCCTCCAAGTTTTGATGGCTTTTGGCAGCTACTTTTTCTTCACACTTCGGCCACTTGGATGGTTTCCATATCCTTGCAATCTTTGGCTTTCCTTTTGTCTTCTAGCTTGGCCACTTGGGATGGTTTTCATATCTCTTCTTGCTTTAACCTTTCTAGATCCTCAAGCTTGTCTTCTTGGGCTTGTTTCCATAATAACATATGCTATAATACCCCGATAATGTTTTTCCCATGTACGTGATGTAATTAATTGTTGGGATAATTAATATATTACATTGCGTATCGATACGTGTTAAATCATGACATGTATTTATGGGGTAAATACTATGGGGTAAAAATTAAGTAGGAAAATTTGAAGAAAAGCTAGAATATGATGAATTGGGACGATAGCGGATGACTTAAGGACGAGGAATGTTGTCCGAAAACATATGGAACGTCATCCCCATGCTTTGGGATGATGCAAGATGAGGTTTAGCATCCTGATTTGTCTGTTGCTCGACTTTACGAATGCATGCAGACGAACCCGGACGCATGCAAATGCGGTGATTTTGAATCTGTTCAATTTCTAAACAGTTTTGGATGCATGTAGATGCTTGATGCGGATGCCTTTCTTCATTCGAATGGCAGATTCGGATGAACGTGGATGAAGGCAAGGACACCATCCTTCGTCTGGAAATGCAAATCTGCCTGAAGAATAGTGATTTTTGGACGCACACAGAAGAGGCCAGGATGACCCTCCTCATCCAAATTGTCCCAGATCTGTGATTATTTACGGTTTAAAATAAGGAGGCTTTTATCGTTTTGCCAATTAATATGCACTCAGGAGACATGGAAGAGACGAAGCCCATGCCTGGACCCTATCGACGCACGCCTCTCCCTCTCTGTTCAGGGTAAGGTGATCTCCCTCCAGGTATGGCTTTCGATTTTAAGCCATCCCTCTCCTTTGCATTTCAGTCCAGCTTTTCTTCCCCTTCCCCTGCGAGTTTATCTTTCTTCATGCGTGAGAGAGAGTTCCAATAAGAGAGAGAATCCTTTGTGAGCTCGTGAGAGTTCTGCTATGAGCTTGTGAGTGTTGGTGAGAATCCTTTAGTGTATTACGTGTGTGAAGCAAGGTCTCAGTGTATTATGTGTGTGAAGCAAGGTCCCGTGAGCTGAGGAGTGAGTTGCTACCTTTGCTGTCCATGATTGGTTTCTTCAACATAGGTAAGGATTGGATAGTGTCTTGGTCAATGGAGGCCCTACCCACAAGTAGTGTGCGTGAGTTGTGTTATTTCCTTTGTTTATATACTGCTGTTAATTTCCTACAACTCCCTTTACTGTAATTCCTTTACTGCAAATGCTTTACTTTTATAGAGATCAATGCTTTACTTTGATAGAAATGTGATGAATTAATGAGAATTGATGATGTTAAGCTTGTAGAATAGAATGATGAACTGGAGAACACATTATGACATAATATGCATGAATGATCATGAATGAGCTAAGAGTTTCCTTTCTGTTCTGAACAATTTATTGTCTTACTTATGGTAGTTTCCCTGGCTGTTAAGGCTATTTTATCCTGCCATTATTGTGTTAAAGTCTCTGTGATAACTAGTTATTGATATTAATGCTATTTTGTCCTGCTATTACTGTTGGAATTTCTGTGTTAACTAGAAGTTATTATCCCCTTAATCTGAGTATGTTTAACTTGCTAGGTTGAATAAGTAGAATAATAATTGTGATTACTCTCTTTAGCATGTTTAATTAATCTGAGAAGGTTTAATTAATCTGATCATGTTTAATTAACTAGGTTAACACTTGTAACAATGAATTAAGTTGTGAATTAGAAGTCATAACTCCCTTTGAATGTACATTATCCTTAGTTCACTTGCTTAGGATTAAATTATGCTATTACTGCTTAGCAATTTATCCAACATGTTTTGCCTAATTGGGATATCCATGTTTATAAGCACGATAGCTCACCATTTCGTTAGTTGTTTAATTCGTTAATTAAAAGCATGTCGCTTTACACTTTGGTATTAAAAGCATGTTGCTTTATGTTCAGATATTAAAAGCATGCTAATTCTCTACGTTCGTTGTTTAATTTGTTATTTGAAAGCATGTTATTCATATTCGTTGTTTCAATTCATTGCTATAATTGCTCTCTTTATTTGTTTTAATTACTGTCATTCATTTATGTGCACTGTTCAATTATAGTTACTTTCCTTTATATACGCTATTCAATTATTGTTATTGTATATTGTATCAACTTGCATCACGATAATAGAAACAATTAGAAAGTGCCACCTTGGGGTGGTACTCATATGCATTATGAGGCAAGATGTTAAATGTAATGAACGAAAGAATGAATGATGGGGAGTTGGGGGGCAAATGGGTAGTTCAGATCTAGCCTGGTAGCTAGGCTACATCCCTACCTTATCGAGAATGGGACTAACTACACACGGGAGGTTAGAAGCCGATTAAACTATACCATCACACATGGGTTCCTCCAATCTCTTGCTTGACGTACGAGTTATGATGACGAATGAACGAACTTAATGAAAATATTGGTTTAGGGTGGTACCCATTCCAAAAGAACTAAAGAGAGGCATAGCATACTGCATAACCCCAATTCCTTATTGGGCCTTTAAGCTCACGTATTACTTGTGGTGTAGGTACATGTATGAGAAAATGATGAACAGATCAAGAAGTTGGGTTGAAGGATTTGTACGCGAGGGAACTTGTGGTTGGCTGGGCTAAAGAAAGTAAAAGAAAGTGTTTTGAAATTTATATGTAAAGCTTTGTCTAGTATTCCTTAAACGAGTTATTTACGCTCCGCTATGTTTTGATAAATCCACTGTGTTTCTTGATTTGGCTTCCGCTACGTTTTGAGAAATGATTTTATAAATATAACGATTTTCATAGCCGGTATAACGAAAGGGTTTTGACGGTTTGACTTTTTAAGGAAGAACTCTGATTTAATTAAGAAAGTTTTAATAAAGATTTTAGTTATTTTATAAAAGTTCTAAAGTTTAATGCATTTTAAAAAGTTATGAAAAGTCGGGTTGTCACATATGCACTGGCTTTCCTTGGTCTTCACGAGTTTGTGGCTCCTCCACTTGGCCTATTATTGAGCTACCTATCAAATAATTAGAAAGGTAACTGTTGATGAATCTTTGGGCTCTAGCTCTTGTGATTGGACATTGTATTTCATCATCCTCTTCAGGTTTTTGATGATTTGACCTCAAAGCTTTTTCAAGTTTTGGCTCCATAATATCCTCCATATCTTCATTGTAAGGAGATAAGTCTTGTACGTTAAAAGTGGATGACACTCCATATTCCTCCGGAAGTTCCAACTTGTATGCATTGTTGTTGATCCTTTCCAATACCTTGAATGATCCATTGGCTCTAGGAAGGATTTTGGACTTTCTTTGTTGTGGGAATCTTTCTTTCTGAAAATGTAGCCAAACTAAGTCACCTTCTTTGAATATAATCTCCTTCCTTCCACGGTTGGCTGCCCTTGCATAGGTTTCCTTCTTTTTCTCTATGGTTTTTCTTACCTTTTCATGTAATAATGCCTTCATTAATTCAGCCTTCTTTAGTCTATCAGAAAATATTAAGCTCTTTGTTGGGTAATGTCACAAAATCCATAGGAGTATGAGGGTTGAATCCATATACTATCTCAAAAAAAGTTCCTTGTGTACTTTGGTGCATGCTTCTATTATATGCAAACTCGATGTATGGTAGATGTAAATCCTAATCTGTCAACTTTCCATTCAACATGCTTCTCAAAAGTGTACCTAACGTCTAGTTGACTACCTCAGTTTGCCCATCAGTTTGGGGATAAAATGATGCACTAAATAATAGTTTTGTTCCCAATCTCTTCCAAATACTTTTCCAAAAAAGTGCTAAGAAATTTAGCGTCTTGGTTGGAAACAATAGAGCAAGGAATTCCATGCAAACTAACCACTTCTTTGAAAAATAATTCAGCCTCATGAATAACATCATCTGATTTATAACAAGTAATAAAATGAGCCATCTTGGAGAATCTATCAACAACTACCGTAATAGAGTCCTTTGATCTCACTGTGCGAGGTAATCTTAAGATGAAATCCATACTAACAAACACCCATGGATGTGTTGGCACCAGTAAAGGTAGATAGATTCCTTGAGGTAAAAGTCTACTATTTTCTTTTTACAAACAATACATCTTTCCCTAACCCTTTGCACCTCTTTAAGGAGGTGAGGCCAATAGAAATTCTCTTTTATCGCTTCATAAGTTTTCTTTTCTCCAAAGTGACTAGCCAAGCCTCCACTATTCACCTCATTTATCAAGGATTCTCAAAGGCTACTACATATCTTTCCAACCTTGAAGAGATAACCATTCATAAGATAAAATCTGCCCTTGGGTTCTTTAAGCACTTTTCGTACCACTGTCCAAAGTCTATATCATCACCATAGACATTCTTTATCCAATCAAAGTCATATAGTTTGGCATCAATCTTGGTGAGGAAGGAATTCCTTCAAGATATGGTGTCGGTGATCACATAAATGATTTTCTTTTTTGACATGAGCATGGTAGACTTCATCCTACTTTCCTTTAATGATTCATAATCTTTGACTACTTGCTCCAGTTGGAGTGGAGCTAGCTTGATCATCTTCTCATTGAACTTGAATGAATAATAATTAGCAAAACCAAACCATCGTGCATTGTCTTCCTATCATATTGTCATGGTTTTCCCAAAAGTAGATAACTAGCACGCATTTGAACCACATCACATAGCACCTTATCCATAAAACTCTCAATAGTGAACTCAATAGATGTTTGCTTATTAACCTTGATGTCTTCTCGGTCATTTAATCAACTTAGCATGTAAGGAGTCGGATGCAAGATTTTTTTCATTCCTAATTTGCTCAGTAAGTTCGTAGATACCATGTTAGTACAACTTCCTCCATCAATAATAAGAGAGCATGCATTGTCTTTGACTTTGCATCAGCTATGGAAGATATTTTCTCTTTGACAATCATCAATGCTTGCCTTTGTAGTAAGTGTCCTTTGAATGACCATAAGAAGAGGACCCTCTTGAGCATGAGGGTTTCTACTTGTGCTTCCTCCTTGGGTGCCTCTTGTTTTTCAATCTCATCTTCACTCTCAACTTCATTGGTGCCTTCATGTAATACTATAACTTCTCTATTCAAACATTGATAGGCCAATGCATTTGAAACATTTGATTTCTCTTGGCTTCAGATTTGGTGCTTCAATAGGTGTCTTCTTGTTGTCAATTGGTTTGGTTGGCCCATTCTTCATATTCAAACCCTTGTCTTCAAGTTTGAATGGTGGCTTGAGAAAACTTGTATTCCTTTGTTTGAACCGATTAACCATCTCCTTACTTTTTCTCTTCTTTTGTCTTTCCATTTTTAGAGTCAACCTGATAACATCCTCCAATGTTTTGTAGGGCTGTAGTTCAATAATATCTCCAATATCATAATTAAGGCATTGGATGAATCTTGCAAGAGTTTGGTTCTCCGGCTCTTCTAAATCACACATTGTCTTTAAAGTTTCAAATTCGGCCACATATTCCTCAATTGATGAAGACCCTTGGTTGAGGCTTTGCATTTGATAATATAACTCTTGCTTGTAATGACTTGGAATAAATCTCTTACTCATTAGTATCTTTAAAAGCTTCCAAGTTTGGATTTCTTCCCCTCCATCAAGCCTTCTCTTTGATATAATATTGTTCCACCATAGACTAGCATATTCCATGAACTTAAGTGAAACTAGTTTAATCTTCTTTCTTTCCGAAAAATTGTAGCATTCAAATATCTTATCCACCCTTTTCATCCACTTAAGATAATCATTACCATTGCAAAAACCATTAAATGAAGAAATGGATACCTTGACAAGATTCCAATATTCCTTTTAGTTTGGTCTCCTCCTTGGATTAGAGAACTCTCCATACTTGGTTTCCTCCTCTAAGAAGTATTCTTCCCTATCCGAATGGAAAACCCTTTCTCTTGGTCTTGCTATTCGAGGACTCTCCCTTTGTTGACTTCTAGAACCCATGAATTGTTGCTGCATGTTATGAATCATGTTCCTAAGTTCATCAATTTATCCTTGTATACTAGATTCGGCTTCTCTTGTTGGTGGCAACTCGATGTTGAATACATTGGTTGGATTTGCCTCATGACTTTGTGCTGCATTTGTGGCTCCTCTTATCATCATGAAGATGAAAAAAATCACAAGTAATAGATGTTTTAGCTCTGATACCAAGATGATGTGCCAACGGAAGGTGTAAGGAAAAGAATAACCTAGGCAATCGATCAGCTGAAGGAGGTGAATGATAAGTAGTGTCAACAATAATTTGGTGCGATCGATCAGATGTTGAGTTGAACAATCAGGACGTATACTGATTTGATCATTAGATAATTTGAAGAAGTGGTCGGCCTCCTGCAATATGGAGATCAACAAGATGAAGAAATTTCTATAATTGGCTCAAATTCTCTTTAGGAAACTCCGACTTTAGAATCCCATATCTTGCTGAATATAGAATTTTTTCTCACAAAAAATGGACAGTAAACTCTTCAATGAAATAAGAATAATCCCTTCAAAAATGGCAAGAAATGCCACAAGGATAGAAATATACTCGGTAGAATGAGGTTGGCCGAAGAGGTCAAAAAATCTCAACTTTAATCTTCGTATGGAAAGTTCCACCAAACTCAATTCTTCTTGCAAGTTGAACACCACTTCACAAGTTCTTCCTCCAAGAAACAAGAACATGGATGCCAATAAGAAATACTACTCAACTTACAAAGTAACCTCAATTTGTGATATCACAGCACAAGAACTTTATATAAACACACCAAAGGGGAATAAGGAATCACTCCAAATTCAAAGATAACAAAGCAAACACTTTAGTATTCAAATTCAACTATGCTAAACACTTACGCTAGGTGGCTTTATATAGCCAATTACAAACTATAGGATAGGAAATAATTAAATAGAAAATAAGCTAATACTCGGTCATACACTTGCTGATTTCTAAACTAGGTGTTAGGCAACTTGCTAAAGTAAATTATTTAACTATTTCTTGTTTCTTTTCCTCCAAGTTTTGATGGCTTTTGGCAGCTACTTCTTCTTCAAGCTTCGGCCACTTTGATGGTTTCCATATGCTTGCAATTTTTGACTTTCCTTTTGTCTTCTAGTTTGGCCACTTGAGATGGTCTCCATATCTTTTCTTTCTTTGACCTTTCTTGATCCTCAATCTTGTCTTCTTGGGTTGGTTTCCATAATAACATATGCACGGACTTCCCTTGGTCTTCACGAGTTTGTGGCTCCTCCACCTAGCCCATTATTGAGCTACCTTCCAAATAATTAGAAAGGTAAGTGTTGATGAATCTTTGGGCTTTAGCTCTAGTGATTGGACCTTGTAGTCCATCAGCTATCAAATATAAAATCTCAAGTTTAAGAATGGGAAAGCTAGGTTAAGCACTTAATTGTTAAGAAAAATTGAGTAGTAAATTTCGCAGCGGTTTGGTATGATTTCTCTCTGTTAATTCTTCCAATGGCAAGTGTTCAATATATGGAAACTTTCAACTGGTTGACCACTCAACATTTTTGCTTAACCCCTTCCGGATCGTTGCATTATAGCCGTTGTGCATCTGGTCGACCACTTCAGTTCAACTCAAGAACTGTCTTGACTTTGTCTAATTTTTGGTCAACCACCATTCATCCCGATTGACTGCTCTTCTGCACTTCAGCATATGTCGAGCAATCTGTCATTTCTCCTGTTAACTACTTCAGGCCATGGTCGACCGTTTCCACTACTTTGACTCTCTGTAGCCTTTCAAGTCGACCTGTAATCTTTTTTTTTTGCACATTTTCAATCTTCCAAGTCCCAATATTCAACTTATAAGCTACATTCACTTAGATAAATATTTTAGTAAAGATTAATACCCTTGTTAGAGGTATAGCTAATAAAGATTATATATAATCATAATGATAAACAAATTAAATTCATACAATTCATAAACAACTTATTAATAACTAAATTACTCATCATCAAAACAAATAAGCATAAAGTTTGTTAGGCTAACTATCTTCCCTTTTTTTGTATGATGACAAATATATATTATGTTGTTTATGATACTCCCTAAGCATAAGAATGATGTATTGCATATTATATAATCTCTTCCCCTTAGTTTATGCAATTTATCTTTTCTTTTGTTCATGTAAATCATACTATTCTAACATTCTTAACATAATATCACCTTCTTCTCCCCTTTGACATTATAAAAAAGAAATCAAGGAGGGAAAGCAACAACCAATCATGAAGTCAAATCAGCATATTAATTCACATTTATATTAAAGCAAATTACTTCCCTTTTGACATTATCCATAAAAAAGTTAGGACTAAGAAGTAATCAAAACAAATCATTCAAATATCTCCCCCTTTTGCACTTTCCAACCATAATTAAATGGGTGTTCAAATAGAAGAATTAAAAAAAAAAATCCAACAGAAATTTCTCCCTTATCTCAAGTTAAAAAATATGTCATTTTCTTCTCTCCCTTTGAATACCAATTGTAAGGATGAAAATGTATAAATCTTAAAAACATTTAACTTAATAATATTTCTCCTGCTATGTCAATATATTAATTCAATCAATGGGGATTAGCTAAAGCATCAAAATAACTAACAATCCAATCCAATGATCACATCTTATAAAATCAATTGTTGGATTGAAACCAATTGTAAACATTCAAATTTTCAAAAATAGATACCAATTGTAAGATTTATACTACTTAAAGGATTTATCCAAATTGAAGTATTAAACATAATTTAAATCATATGATACCAAACAACATGCATACTATAAGATCAATGTAAATCAAGTGTATAAAATATATAAAAACCTAATATGCATACTCTAGGAAGTCTCCCATCATTCAACATAAAATACATTTATTTGAATGGGAGAACCATAAACCTAAAACAAAGCTCAATTACCTTTCTTAGGAACCCAAATTTTTTTTGAATCCTTGAGTTTTAGGTTTGGTTCCTTTAGGAACCCAAATAAATTAAGAACTTATCATTTTGCCATTTGATTTCAATAGGCAACAAAATATTTATGTCCTATATAATTACAAGTATTACAAAAGTAGGACAAACGAAGAAATTTTCATAATTTTTCTTCTCTGCTAAGGGTTGATGGCCTATTCTGGCTTTATCAAATATAACCTTTTGTTTTCCTAAAAATATGTTAAAATTTTTATTTCCTCAAAATAATAGAACTCAAATCATCATTTTTTACTTTCAATTCACAAATATCAGTATCAAGTGATTTGATAAAAGTATTCAATTCATCATTCTTAGTTTTTAACATGCTAAGATCATTTTCAAAATCGTGAACAATATGAATATGCTTTTTCATAACATTTTCATTCCCTTTTTCAAGAATTTATATTTATGTTTAAATAAATTGAATTGATTAAATAATCATTAAAGGCATCAAACAATTCATTATTACCATCAATATTATCATTATGTACCTTGTCCTCCATGAAGCAAAAATTGGATACTTCTTCAATTTCGGAAGACGAATCCTCATTGCTATCATCCTATGTGGTCTTTCAAGCTTTCAAGCAATTTCCAAATATCATAGGCATTATCACATGCTTGTACCCTATTAAATTCATCTCTATTTAAAGCACACTATAACATATTTATAGCTTTAACATTCATCTATAATTTACGTTTATCTACATCATTATATTCACTATACAATTTTGAATTGTTTATACCATTTTCAATTTTAATTGGAACATATAATGTATTTTTAATTACGTTCCACAAGTCATAATTCATAGATTGAATAAACATTCTCATCCTAGACTTCCAATATATATAGTCATGATCATAAAAAATAGAGGCCTAAAAATATATTATCCTTCAACATGCATATACAAAGCCATAAAACATATCAAAAATTTGTCAAATGATTTATAACAAGAAATTAAACCAAATCAACAAATTTATAGAATATGAATAATATCACACAAAAACGTTTATAACCCTGCTCTGATACTAATTGTTGGACCGATGCCGGCCTAATAAGGGGGGGGGTGCAAATTAAGTTAGTTAACTTTTTCATGTGATAATATTATTTCTAATACCTAAGTGAGATAATATTAAATATGCATACAAACAAGAGCATAAATAAAGAGATAAGTGATAGAGAGATGATACCAAGTTTGTTATCATGGTTTGGCAACTCCGCGTACGTTTGTGCTTCAAGGTCCCCCTTTGAAGATCTCTTAAATCAATAATCTCCCCGGTTATTGTTGATTGAACTTCATGAGCATCAATCAAGTCTTTACAGACTATTCCAGGGCATTACCCTTTTATCCTTGACTATTACGGGGTGTCACCCTTGATCATTGGTTGAGTACAATGAAATGGAAATAATGAATACAAATTCTATAGCTTAAGCTCTCAAATATAAACTCTCAAGTTTGGTAATGGGAGAGCTAGACTAGGCACTTAATTGTTGAGAGAAATTAAGTAATAAATTTGGTAGGATTCAATATGATTTCTCTCTGTTAATACTTCTAATGGCAAGTGTTTCAATATATAGAAACTGTCTAGTGGTTGATCACTCAACATTTCTAGTTGACCGCTTCCTGACCGTTGCATTATAGTCGTTGTGCATCCGGTCGACCACTTCCTTCACTTCGATCAATCGCTTTAGTGCAACTCAGGAATGGTCTCGACTCTTTCCAATTTTCAGTTGACTGTCATTCATCCCGGTTGACCACTCTTCTACACTTTAGCATATGTCAAGCAATCTACCATTTCTTCAGTTGACCACTCTAGGCCCTAGTTGGCTGCTTCCACTGCTTTAGCTCTCTATAGCCTTTCTGGTCGACCACCCAGTCGACCTGTACTCTGTGTTTTGCACATTTTCAATCTTCTAAGTCCCAATAATCAATTTATAAGCTACATGGACTTAGACAAAATATATTAGTAAAGATTAATACCCTTGTTAGAGGGTATTTCCAATAAAGATCATATATAATCATAATGATAAACATATTACATTCATACAATTCATAAATAATTTATTAACAACTAAATCACTCATCATCAAAACAAAGAAGCCTAAAGTCTCTTACACTAACAGAAGGCTCAGACACTAGAGAAGAAAGTGGCAATGGCAGAGGAAGAGGCAGAAGAGGGAGCTCACTTGACACATTTATGAGTTTTACAACTACTACTAGGACTCATGAGTCTTTCGTATTTTCTATTGAACTTACATATCACTTTTATATGAACTTGTATATATTACTTACATTTCGAATGACTGTAATGTAATATTTTACAAAGATTATGGACATGTATATATTAATGACATTTTGTTATGTAATGTAATATTTTGGTTATATATTGGTGTTATTTGAATGTATATTGGTTGTATATTAGTGTTATTTGGCATGCATACCAAAATGATATCATTTGATAGCTTGTGTGAGATATTTGTGTCATTGGTTAATCATGTGCAAGAGATCTGTGGTGCGCAAAGGGATCCACAACGCACCCGTGATCAGGGTGCACAAGTGGTTCGGGGTGCGCATGTGGTTAGTAGTGAATAAAGACTCCATGGTGGATGCACAAGGTAACCACGGCAAACACACAAAGGATTCATGGCATCGACACTTATCAAATGACATCCACACTTATCTGTGAAAAGAAGTGCAGGAAGTTAGTTTCACTTGATAATGGTAATGAAATGCATAGGATTATTTGCACTTAAGAATAAATGTGAATGAGATTGGTTGCGCATCATGATAGAGTTGTCATACATGACATTATCTGCATGTTGATCACACATTCATTACATACTTTATCTACTACTGGTACACGAGAGAAGTGTATGATATCATTGACACATGGATTATACATAATTAGGAGAGAAGTGTATGATCATGGGAATTAGTGAACATGAGTGACTGATTGGCTTGTCACAGATATTGAGGTTGTCAGGACTAAGCATGTAGGCATTATACATAATTAGGTAGTGTACCTTAGATAGTAGACATTTTATAGAATGTCTAGGAACGTATAAGTACACGAGTGAGCTAATGAATCAATGAATGACTCATGTAAGGAGATACGATATAAGATTAATAATAAATCTTATGATAATTGAAAAAAAAGGTTAGGAAAAATGATAACCAGAACCTTAAAATATAAATATATATGTTTGTAAATAATGAGAGTAAGGTTTATTTTGTTGGGTTTTATAAAAGTTCATTATGTGGTCCCTCCCTATTTTGTGGGACCTGGTAGTAACAACTTGAGGGATAAAGACAAAGGTAAATTGACTTGAAGATCTAGCACGACATAGGTTAGAAAGTCTTTTATGTACTCTTTGCCTATTTTGTTTAGTATGACCCAAAGTCTGCATATTTATTTTTGAGGTTTGAGTCTTGTATATCACAAGACTTGTGTTATATAGTTGTGGGTATGTAATGTTATATATTTATTTTATTGTGTCGTTACATGCTAGTTTAGATTTATTGTATGTTTAATTTTTTACAAGTCTTTATGCTCAGAATGCATGATTTTTATGCAAGTGCATTAGTTCCTACCTCAGGACACCTGGTGAGCTCGAGTGAGTGTGATATTCTAGTTGGATTGTAAAGATTAGACATGTGTTCACTCTTCCTCTCACTTTGGAATCCATGAGTCGGGAATCGCGCTTGAGGTGTTCGAGACCTGGCCCTGACAATACTTGAGAAAAAAGTTATTAAGGTTTGGTGTCAACTAATTATATATTTTCCTTGTCTCTAATGATGTATGTCTCATCATAACATAAATGCAATGGCAATGCATTTAATGTTTATAATACAACTATTATTTATTCATTTATCTTTTTTTATTAATTCATACACTAATGGAATGTTGTAACATGGTGTAGTAGTGCAAAATATAATATATTAGTAAACTTATATAATTGGAAAATTATTCAAAAATCTTAAAACTGCACAAACATCGCAATATATTGTGCATGACACCATGGCATAATTTCATCCTCAATGTTGTGGCATCCATCAACAAATGCCATGGTGTAATTTTGCTAAAATGCTATGGCATTCTGATCCTTAGAACATTGAGGCATTCATCTCGTGAAAGTCGTGGCCTCCATGGGTCCTCCATTCATTGCTGCCAACATTTGACACAAACTCCATGGCATTCCAGAATGGAACGTTGGGGTGTTGACTGGATTTCGGGACAATGTCACTCGACCACTATTTTCTGGCTACTTTTTCTATCAAATACCATTTCCATACTACATAAATTTTACCAACACGTTTAGAACAAAATTTTTCATCTATTGATACCAATTTTTACAATATAAACTCATGAAATCATTTTATATACGTTCAAATTTAAAGAGTTCCAATTATCATATTGTTTTTACAATTTTATCATGCAAAATCTATACCAATCGACTCGTTTAAGTTAAAGGGACAACTTTTGGGTTCAAGTCGAAACCAAATTCTTACTAGAATTGTGTCTTTGATCAATTTCCTGATCGGTGGATTATTTTCTCCTATGACCACCTTCTCTCTTCCTATTTTCTTTTCTTTTATTTATTTTTCTTATACTTAAATTAAACTAAATTGATAACTTCTCATTCTGTCTAATTATCCTTGGAAAAGTTACTAACTTAAATTTTAATTTTGTAAAAATTATAAAACCACGGAGCTTGATTATATTTTAATTCTAATTAGTGTTTTAATTAAGCATGTGACACATGTAAATTTTCTATATACTGAATAGTTTCTTCACACCAATAGCAAGACCACATTACCACGAGTCATTACAACATATTTTACACTTCTCAATTGGCATTCTAAAGTGAATTAATCACTTACTGAAGTTAGAATTCTTACCTTAGTTATTCCTTAACCAAGGTATTAACTTTAGGTTTGCACAACTTATTCTTTCTAAACTCAATTTACTTGATTTTGCAATCATTGGATTCCTTGTTTGATTTTCTTTCATTGTTTATGATTGAACTAAAATTTTGAGCATGGTCTTTTGTGTTTATTGTATATCCCCAAAATCAAAAAACAAAGGATATAAACTATATCCATCCAGAATATCCAACAAAACAAGATCAATATAACAATAATGACCATATAAACATGCTCAAAATCAAATTAACAAAGTAATTACATATTCAAACCATCTCTTCTAGAAGAAAATTGTCTCAAAATTTCCAATATATCTTTAGTCTAGAACAACTGAGGATGCCTTTCCTGGCCCTCAAATTGTAGCTCCTAGATAGCTTCCTTGACTCGACGTCATCTCCACAACACTTTACTAAAGGAGAAACTTTGTTGTAAAGAACTTTATCTCATTTTTTAAAAATCGAGACAGGGTATTCCATGATACTCATGTCTAATTGAATGACCAATTCCTCTCAATCATGAATATGAGAAGGATCAAGTTGATATTTTCTTAACATGGAGACATGAAGTATGTCATGAGCACCTGTCAATTGAGGAGACAAGCTAACTGATATGCTATATGATGTGATATGGAACCCATCAACTCACAATCAAACATACGTATCATGGAGATATTCAAAGTAAAGTATAAGTGGAAGTTCTAGTAGAAGTTTTAAGATTTATAAAGACTTTCCAAGTGTGCTTACAATCTGACCTTCCAAGAGTATTTGTTATTTTTGGCAACCTTCACGATCTCATATAAAAAATTAAGCTTCACAAAAACTATAGCGGACATTTCAAACTTTCTAGAATGAGGTCTTTTCTTAAAGTTGGATGTCATTTGCTATGCCAAAAGAGCCCTAAACGGAGAGCTTCTATTTGGCCAAAGAAGCCCAAACATACTTAGTCGGAGTTGAAGCCAAATCCATTTGGAGAATGAAAGTGAAAATAATTTTCATGGACTCATTGATACATTCAAGAAGAGAAGAATTGTTTGAAAAGATGTTTAGTTATTTTATTCTAATTTTTATCAGTTTCAAAATGTCATGTGTTGGTATCACTCGAATAGAGCATGTTATAGCCTAATTTTTGGTAATCTTCCTTTTAGGACACAAGCCTTAATTTCATAGGATTTTTAAGCTCCGTCAAGGCTGGTTTGTAGGGGATTTTGATTGATTAACACTCAGTGCCAAGGCTTTCTCTTTGCTTCTTGCAAAAACCTGCGTCTCATTCAACTTATTTTTAATCGATTTTGAGTTGTGTTTGATTCTTTGTGAGAGTTGAATCAATTGTTTTCTTTACTGGAGCTTTCTTCCATCTATTCCCTGTGAGGTGAAATCACATTAGAGCTATTGAAACTTACAAACTATAATGTTGGAGTGCTCCTTTGCATTAAAGGCAGCCATTGAAAGGTTTTTGCATCTCTTCGCACTAGCTTGCATGTGTATTTTTCTACCACCACACATATGGGACATGGGTTTATCCAAAAATCAAGGGAAGATTCATTCATATGATTAATCTTTTGCGTCAAAGAAATTGAGCTAGAATCTGTGAGATAGTTTGGGGCACAAGCATTGCAACCCTTTGATGTGTCCCAAGTTCCTGTCACTTGAGCCCGAGCCAAGTGCTCCTTTATTTTCTAACTTTTTATTTATTTTGTAGGTTTTTGATCAATTTAGCAAATAAAAGTTGGTGCCTTTTAGCTAGTGGAGGTTATGCAATCCTAGAAGGAAATTGTGAGCTGTCTTTTCCGCCTTGAACCTGACCCTTGGCTGTTCAAGGGAAATTTTGACAATTAGGACGACTTGTTTTTAATTTTGGTCCTTCATACCAAATGTAGCCAACATCAAGAGATTTCGAATGAGCTATTGAACGTTATATTTGGTTATCATTTGCTGTGTCTAATATCTCTTTTACAGAGACAAAAACCTAAACTCGGATTTATTGTTTTTGTTTTATTGTTAAGGGTTGTTTAGTCATTTGCTACTTAGGGTTATTTTAGTCTTTGTTCTTTATTGTAAACTTTTAGAGTTTAAAGCCCTCTTTCAGAATGAAAAAAGGGATTTTTGTTGAATTGAAAAAACAAACCCTTGTTCTTTGAAGAGAGAAAACCGCGCAGACACCCTCCCTCGGCCATCCTCCATTTTTGCCCGAACTTGCAGCTCTTGGAACGCTTCTTGAGCAAGTTGGAAGGGCTTCTATTTCTTCCAAAGCTTCATCTAAGTGGAGTATTTGTGGCGTGGAAATAGGAGAAGCGTTGGACCCCATGGAGAGTGCTTAATCTTCTGTTGAGCCGCACAATTCCGTCCCTCTCATGGTAGGAGGTCAAAACGGACTCGACGGTTTTCTATTTGGTTTTCTGAAGATTCGTGCAAGTAGCTCTGGTGTTTCTTGTTCTATCCTTCATATAACAGGTTGCTAAGTTCATATTTGATGGTTATTGTTGAGAAATTTAGGCCAAGACTGATTCTTGATTGATTGCTTGATTATCGCTAATCTGCCCTGGATTTATGGCTGCTGGAACTTTTGGTTTGTGACTATAATTCGAAGACCTTATGTTGTTCTTTTCGATTTCGTCTCTTCTAGTGAATTGTTCTACAGGAAGTTACGTCACTGCCCTCAAAATTTGGTATTTATTGGATTTATACAGAGTGAGATCTCTCCGATTGAAATCTGGTCACCAAATCTGCTCGGGTGAAGCCCTATATTTGGAGATATTTTGTTTCGATTATAACTAGAGCTCCAGAATGGTTTTTGCACTGAGATTTTGATACAATTGACCTGATTGTGTTATTTTACTTTCCTCTAAAAATCAGCCAAAGTTCACGTACGAATTTGGAGGATTATTCTGTTTATCGTTGCTAGTTCAGATTATTTACAGCTTGGTGACCGATTTTCTAATTAGCGCTCTTATTGATCCTTGGAGCGTATCACCCTTGAATGATTCGGTTATAACTTCTCCATCCTTTTGAATTTGACCATGATATTTTGAGGATTTTTTCTGCACTTCAGCATTGCTAACCTATCAAAAATTCGTGTTATAATTTGTTTGTTAGAGTTGTTTTTATTGCAATCGAAATTCCATCCAGAAACTATAAAGAATTAGTGAAGCATTATTCTAGCTTGCAGCTATCTCTCCAACAAGTTGTTTGTTTTCCCATCATTTTGTATAAGAGCTTCTAATTTCGCATCATAACAATTTCATCATTATATGTTCCCATATCTACTAAGAAACAAGTAACAAATTTAACAATCTTGGTGGCCCCTTATGGTTTTTTTTTTTTAAGTCTTTGACAAGCTAAACACTTGACCATATATCTAACAATATTTGCCTTCATCCCTTTCCACAATTTTTTCTTTAAGATTTAATACATCTTCTTATTACCAAGATGAAGCACAAACTTTGACCAATAATATTCTTTCAAAATTTCTTCCTTGATTTCTTCAATATCTTGCACAACAATTCTTTCCGGATATCTTTATATTCCATCAGTATCTTCAGAAAATCCTTTAGTCTCACCACTAGAAATTTTAATCTTTATCTTTGAAACTTTTGAATTCTCACCACTAGAAATTTTAATCTTTATCTTTGAAACCTTTGAATCTTCTTTTTGACTATCTACTATATTTTGTTGCAAGGTTAGATTGACTATTAAGTTTTAGAGATATACTCGTTGATTCCGTTCCTTTAGTATTAAATTAAAGAAATAAATTTCTGTCCATATTCGTTGATTCTATTCCTTTAATTTTGAATTAAAGGAATCAATTTCTGTTCATATTTTATGGTCATGTATGCCTTGACTAGCTGCTACTACACTTGTGTTTTTGCTTAAAGCATCGCCAACAATGTTGGTCTTTCTTGCATGGTAATGCAGAGTATAGTTATAATCTTTATAGAATTTAATCCGTCAATTCTGTATTTGATTCCATTCCTTCTAGGTAAATAAATAATTCAGACTTTTGTGGTTAGAAAATATCTCAAATGTTTCTCCATGTAAGTAATATCTCAAATGCTTAGGGTCAAAAACTATGGTTGTAAGTTCTAAACCATGTGTTGGATAGTTTTGTTCATGAGTCTTTAATTTTCTGGACCCATAAGCCACAAGTTGATTCTTCTGCATAAGCCATAAGTTGGTCCTCTGCATAGACACATAGCCCAACACCAACAATGAAGCATCATGATAAACAGTGTATTCTATTCCTCTTTCCAGATTCATAAGGATAGGTGGAGATATCAACTTCTCCTTTAATAGTTAAAATGCCACCTCACACTATTTATTTCACTCAGAGCTTCCACTTTTTTTAGGTAACTTAGTTAATGGTGGTGCCAACCTAAAAAATCTTTCAACAAACCTTCTATAATACCCAACCAATCCTAAGAACTTTGAATCTAAGAAACTGACTAAGGTTGTTTCCGATTCTTAACTACTTAGTCTAAGAAGGATTGAAAACTATAACATTTCTAGAAATTGTGTGCCCCTTATATTTAATCTCTTCTATTTAGAATTCGCATCTACTAAGCTTCACATATAATTCATGTTGTCTCAGTAAATCTAGAACTAGTCTCAGATGGTACTCATGTTCTTGTCTCGAGGAAAAGTAAATCAAAATATCATCTATGAACCCTATTATAAAGTCATCCAAATATTGTCCGAATACCTTATTCATCAAGTCCATAAATATTGCTAGTGAATTTGTAAGACGAAAGGGCATTATCATATACTCATAGTTTCTGTATCTTGTCCTTAATGTTGTCTTCTAAATATCTTCCTATTTGGTCTTTAGTTGATGGTATCCTGACCTCAAATCAATTTTTGAAAATCAATAGGAATCTCTCAATTGATGAAATAAATCATCGATCCTATGCAATGAGTATTTGTTTGTAATCTATACCCAATTTAATTGCCTATAATCTATGCACATTCTTAAGGTCTCATCTTTCTTTTTAATAAACAACATAGGAGCACCCTCAATAGATGTGTTAGGTTTAATAAAACCCTTATTCATGAGATCTTGCAATTGAACTTTTAACTTTTTCAATTCATTTGGAGCCATATGGTGTGGAGTGTAGGATCATTACAAACTAAGAGAGAGTGAGAGAGAGAGAGAGGGTGGTGAATTAGGTTATTAAGCTTTTTGGTTAATTAAAAATCTAATTAATTTACAATCCTATAATGATTACTTTCTCTAAATCTCACTAGTGTACTTGTTTGAATAAGCAAACAAATTAACAAATAAGTAATAGGAGGGAGGGAGAGAGAGAGAGATGACAAATGCAGCTGTCAAGGCGATTCGTCCAAACTGCTTACGTCCATGCTCCAAAGCTCCCCTTTGAAGATTTCCTTAATCAAGCATTTTGGTTACACTTGATTGAACTTCTAGGTGTCAATCAAACCTTTACATTTCTAGGGCTTTACCCTTTCTCTTTTGACAGTCAATGAGATTGTAGATTTCGGTACAATAACTAATTTTCACAAAGAATGTAACTCTCAAGTGAAGTGATATTGAAAGTTACGTAGGTAGCTTGAAAACTTGAATACTTGAATGTATCAAATTGAATATGTAGAGCTTCAGTCATTTGCACAACAGATGTTGCTTCTATCTATAAACAAGTATCATTTCTTCGAGCTTTAGTTCAACAACCATTACATGCAAGTTGACCATAATGTTTCCTCAAGAAATTTTAGGGTATGTGGTCTATAATTGATAAGTATTTGGACTACTACACTAGTGTACCACTTCTTAGGTCTACTCTAGCGCAAATGTCCTTAAAATGAAATCATCTCAAGTTTGGTCTATCGCTAGTCCTCTCTGGTCTACTGTTGCAGCCTATTACACCTAACGTCCAATCTACCACATGTTATATTCCAAAAACATAAGCCTCAGGTTTGGGCCACCGCAGGACTTCCCTAGTCTACCGTTGGAGTCTACCATTGCGGTCTATTGTAGTTGAGATTTAATCGACTGCCATTTGATTGTTTAGAAAGCTCTCTTGAGATAGATCTACCATAAATGATCTCTAGGCTACAATGAATAGTTTTCTGTAAGACACCTTAGGACTAGGCCCCCTCACATGATCTCTTGTCAACCACAACATGCTATTTTAAACTGTAAGTAAAAATTGAAGAGGTTTGTATTTGAGTCCTAATAATAAAATTTAAAACATGTTGGAATGACTTAACAAACACATTAAAACTTTCTAATACCCAATACAAGGGTATTCCAAGGTGAGTAATTTAATATATATTTGTCAAATCAAATCAAACTAACAATCTAATTAATGTTATCAAATCAATTAAGCTTAAATTATATTAAACTACTCATCTCCTCCTTTTTATGATGACAAATTTAATTAATGTTTAATTATGTTAGGTATATTTCTCCCCCTTAATGTATGCATGTATGTGTTATAATTTTGCTAAAATGTGAGCAGAGTTTTCCTTATATTTTCTCCCCTTTGTCATTAGCAAAAAAAAGTCTTGCATATATCTAGTCCAAGCAGTAAACCCCAAAAAAATTCCAACCAAATCTAGAGTATCATACGAAATACAGTAATCCAAATAAGTGTTTAGGTCTCAAATACCACCATCAAAACAAACAATATAAGTGCATAGTCAAAGTAAATCAATCACAAACAAGTGGAAGGTCAAAATAACAATAGCCACTTGTGCTACAACTGCTCCTAATCGTCAATAGGAAGATCAACACAAGATGTCAAAAGATGCATGCTAGGATAAACTGGTGCCCTAGGTTCAAATGAGAAAGTGTTGTTGCAACAATTATCCGTTAAATCTTTGAGGCGATGATCAATGACATCAAATCTCAAATGATTATTAGCCTGAAAGCACAATAAGAAGGCACACTTATCTTGGAGATGAGTCTCCATATCCGTCCTAAATCTAGAGAAGCACGAAGTTAAGACATTTAGCTTTTCTCCAGTGCAATAGATTCCTCCTTCATAATGTGATCATTCTAATTGGAGAGGAGAAGATTGGCTTAGAACACTCTCCATTGGAGCTTGATGACCCTAGTTGGCTTCTTAGGTTGAGCCATGGGTGCTGCGAAAGTCGAGGTGGCATTGACTACATTGAATATCTATACATCTCGAGCATTCTTCACAATTCCCATATGAGCTACGATGTGATTGTTGTAAATGTCCACCACTCTTACTTGTTTAACTTGCTCGTTGGAGGGATCACAATCCCATTATCCTCAAATATGCTTGTTAGCAAAATGTTGAACGGAAGAGATTTTTCACCATTTCCACCAACATCAATCATATGATGTAAAATAATGTGGTCGAGACTTACTTTGTACCTTTTGTAAATCTTCTTCAATAGGTAGCAGCTCATATAATCTCGATGACAATCTCGTGGTGGAAGAACATGAGAATGTGATCAATAACTCATGCATGTACATTTGAATCCTTTATTCTCAGCCTCTAATAGACTCCAACATTAGGATCCTTATGAATTTTCTGAAAGAAATCCAACCCTTCTTGTCATTTTACAAAATCAAGATCCCTAGACATGTTGAAGTATTCATTCATTGAGTCACCAATTCTAAAACCAATCAACTCATTAATTATTACCAAGATTTGATAAATTTCCCTACTCAATATATAACTCTTAACCTCCATGGGGTGAGGTTGATAAACAAGATAGGCATAAAATAGCCTTAGGAGTCTCTCATAATATGGATTGTTTAGGTCACATAATCCATCAAGGCCCATACATTTAAAAGTATCTTTAATATCTAAACAGCCAAAAGTCGAAAAAGAAACTCTCCTAGAGCAAATAACATAACGAAATTTAATATTGTTTTCATAACGTTCTTTGCATGAGGTAGTCATAAAGAGCAGTAGGCTCCTCCTCAACTCACACCAAATTTGTATTTTTTGGCTAACTTAGGTGTTGTTGAGGCCATTGAGTGGCCTACATAATCACATACCCTTGGTATATAGGGTTTTGGTGACAAATGAGATCAAGAGATTATCGAAAGGAAATCCTAAAATGAGTGAAGGAAATGAATCTCCAATGTGAAAGAAGAGATTTTGGCAAAAACAGTCAAATTTGCATAATAGAAAGGTTACTTCTAGCAAGGGAAGGATTTTTGCTATACGGTAGCACATTTGGGTGACTTGACCACTTATAAATGAGATTGAGTGATCAAATATTCTTAAAGTGTTGGCGATCGGGAAAAAAACTATAGGGTGACTAAAAATCTTAAAATTGATCATATTAATAATCTTAAACTGAATCAAGTTGTGCGACTCCTAATTGAATCCTAATATTATTAAAAGTCTTATTATCTAGTGGTTTCATGAAAATATCGGCTAGTTGATTTTTGAAAGTTATAAATTCAAGAGATACGTCACCTTTTTAATTGTAATTTTGGATGAAGTAATATCATATCTCAATGTGCTTAGTATGAGAATTTCGAATAGGAATTGGGGAAATGTTTATAGCACTTGAATTTTCTCATCGAATTGGAACTATCTCATAATTTTGGCCATAACCTTCTAGAGTTTGCTTCATCCAAAGAATTTGAGCACAATAACTAACGACGACTATGTACTCACTATCAGTTCTAAAAAGAGCTACCAATTTTTGTTTCTTGGAAAACCATGAGTCCAATGACTCTCCAAGGAATTAACAATTTCCATTTGTGTTCTTCCTATCTACTAGACTCCCGACATAATCCAAGTCAGTGTACCCCACCAAATCAAAAATAATTCTATTGGGATATCAAAGTCCTAAATCACTTGTTTCACTTAAATATTTAAATATTTTTTTATGACATTTAATAGAGATTCCTTTGGACAAGCTTGAAACTGATCACATAAACAAACACTTAAAAGATGTCTAGTCTACTAGACGTTAAGTATAATAATAAACCAATTATTTCTTGATATTTTTTTATGTCAACATTTTTACCGCTCTCATCCATACTTAATTTCATAGAAGTGCTTATAGTTCTGCTAGAGGGATTAGAGCTATCAATTCCAAATCTTTTGATGAACTCTTTGGCATACTTTCTTGGTTTAAGAAAATTCTTTCTTTAGATTGTCTAATTCGTACCAAGAAAGAATCTTAATTCTCCCATCAGGCTCATCTCAAATTTAATTTGCATCCATTCCTCAAATTCTTTACAAAGTGATTCATTTGTTGCATCAAAGATGATATCATCAACATATATTTGCACAATTAGCATATCTTTACCCTTATGCTTGATGAACGATAATGAGTCTATTTTTTCTTATTTTGAAATCTTTTTCATTAAGAAATTTGCTTAACCTCTCATACCCAGTTCTAAGAGCTTTTTTAAGACCATAAAATGCTTTGTTAAGCTTGTATACATAATTGTCCTTGTCAAGTGTCTTAAAACCTAATGGTTGCTCAATATAAACTTCCTCAATAATATATCCATTTAGAAAGACACTTTTGACATCTATTTGTTATAAAGTGAAGTTCTTGTAACAAGCGAAAGCAAGTAACATTTAAATGGATTCTAATTATGCTATCGATACCAAAGTTTTCTCAAAATCAATCCATTCTTCTTGGTTGTATCCTTCTACAACTAATCTCACTTTGTTCCTCACTACTATGCCATTTTTATCCATCTTATTTTGAAACAACCATTTAGTTCTAATAATTGAATGTTCTTTAGGTCTCGAAACTACTTTTTACACTTTGTTTCTCAAAAATTGGTTCAATTCTTGTTACATGGTCACAATCCAATTTTCATCGATTTCAACATCATCAAAGTTTTTGGGTTCAATTTGAGAGGTAAAGGCTATATTGGTATAATAATTCCTAAGCAATGATGTAGTCTTAACACAGAGTTTGATAATCTAGAATATCAGCTATGTGATAACTCTTAGAATATCAATAATTCATAAGTAAATTCTCATGATTTTCTTCATTTGGAGCCACTTCCAATTCAATTGATGGATTTTCTTGAGACGTGTTTGCACCTTGATTATTATCAACCAAGTAATAGATTTCCATCTCCTTTTCTAACTTATCATTTAACTCCCTTTCATTTAGAGATTTAATAGATTCATCGAAGGTGATATGCATAGATTCCTTTACAAGTGAAGTCCTTTTATTGAAAACTCTATAAGTTCGGCTAGTTGATAAGTATCATAGAAATATCTCATAATCCGTTTTGTAATCAAAATTTTCTAAATTGTCCTTTGTGCTAAGAATAAAACATTTGCATCCAAATGACCTAAAATGCCCAATATTAGGAATTTTTCCATTCCATAATTTATAAGGAGTCTTTTCTAGAATTAGTCTAATTACAACTCGATTTAAGGCATAATAAGTTATTGAAATAGTTTCGGCCCAAAAATACTTAGGAACAAAATTTTCGTTTAACATGGTTCTAGCCAATTCTTGAAGAGATGTATTATTTTTCTCAACAATTCTATTTTTTTATGGGTTCTAAGGGAGAAAAAATTATGTTCAATGTCATACTCATGACAAAGAACCTCAAATCATTCATGCTCAAATTCTCCACCATGATCACTATGGATTGCTACAATAGAACGATTCTTCTCTTTTTGAACTTTCTTCCTAAAACAAGAGAAGGTGTCAATGGTTTCATCTTTTGTCTTTAAGAAGAAAACTCAAGTAAATCTAGAAAAATAATCCACTATAATGTATGGATAATGCTTTCCCCCTAGACTTGTAGTTTTTGTAAGACCAAAAAGATCCATATGAAGCATTTGGGGAGCCTTAATTGTAGCAATAACATTTTTCGAAGAAAATGAACTCTTAGTGTGCTTTCCCATTTGACAAATATTGCAAATCTTATCTTTCTCAAAGGATATCTTTGAAGATTATTTTTAGAAATCCTAAATATGGTATCCATTTTACATGTCCTAATCTTCTATGTCAAGTCCAACAATTATTAGAGGACAGATTTATAACAACAAATTTTTCATCAAATCTAGATAAGTTATTCAAATCAATATTATACACATTCTCATTCCTATATCCAATAAACAATATTTTGCCATCCCTACTATCTTCTATCTTGTCTACTTTTGATTCAAAAATAACTTTATATCCCTTATCACATAAGTAATTAATTCTTAATAGATTATACTTCAAACCATCAACTAATGAAACATTTTCAATAATGGGATATGAAGCATTGCTTATGTTGCCCATATCTATTTTTATGTTTTTTTATTTTTCTCAAATGTGACATGTCCTTTCTTTTTGGAAATGGAGGTGAACTTTTTGAAATCTTCCATCTTGTGTCTAGAGCATCTGCTATCTAAATATTATCCTTCTTTTGTAGGAGAGCATCTAACCACAATCAAATTTTAACTGCTATTACTAGGTACCAAATTGTTTTTTTGTGTCCTTGAGTGTTAGTCTTAGTTCTTTTAGGAATCCATTATATCTTATCAAATGGTTTATTACCATTAAGCTTCATAGGAATAAAAAAAGATTTGTGACCAATTTTATTAGACATATGACATGTAGATGGTTCTACAAAGAAATGTTTTTATGCTTTCTTCTTTCGATTTAGTTCATAATCTAAACTAGTTTAATCAAATCTAACTCTTTATTTACCCTAATGCATCTTCAAAATCTTACTACTAATTAGTAAATCTAACTCTTTGTTTACTCAAAAGTCTTCATTCTTACTTTTCAATTCTTTGATTTCTCTATCTAAGGACAAAACAATCTTTGCATGCCTTTTGACATTTCCTCATTTTCTTTTTCCAACAACTTATAGTTAGATTTAAGCATACCAAATTGATCACACATATCTTCAAATGCTTCTAACAATTCATTATCATTGCAATTATCTTCTAAATCACTAAAGGAACAGCGTACCTCATTCTTCTTTGCCATAAAACACATGTTGGCCACTTCTTCTTCCTCCAATGAAGTGAATTCATTGCTATTGTTCCATGTGGCCTTCATCGCCTTTTTTTGAAAAACTTTTGGAGTCTTCTTTGTTTAAGGACACTCAACCTTGAAGTGTTCTGACTTTCCACACTCAAAACATGTGGACTCATTTTCTTTTTGAGGTCTATCTCCTCTTGAGAACTTCTTTCTTTGTAAATCCCTCTATTGAAGGAATTTATTTAATTTGCTTGTTATGAAGAAAGAGCTTCGTCATCTTTTTGTTTGTCCATTTTAACCTGACTACTTAAAGATGCTTTAAAGGCGCGTCCTTCTTTTAGAAACTTCCTTTTCTTTCAATTTTCACATTTATTTGCCTTAATTGTAATCTCATGGACCATCAGAGGTCCAATTAACTCTTCCATCTTTAGCACATTGAGGTCACGCACGTCTTGAATCACGGCCACCTTCGGTTATCACGTTCGTGGAAGACATCTAAGAATTTTCTTACTAACACTTCATTGGGGTAAGTCCTACCAAAAACCTTCAAACTATTAGTACTATTAGTAAAACATGTAAACATTTGACTAATGATTTCATTCTTTTCCATAGAAAACAATTCATATTCAAGCACAAGTAACTTAATTTACTTTCTTTAACTTGATTTGTACCTTCATGAGTGACTTCAAGCAAGTGCAAAATCTCAAAAGCGTTATCACAACCTTGGACTTCATTAAATTTGTCGTTATTTAATGCATAATATAAGATGTTCATTATCTTAACGCTTAAACATAGTTTTCATTTATTATCATCATCATATTAAAAAGTCAATTTATAAACATTTAGATCTTATTAGGGATATAAGGTCTGTTTTCAATGATTTGCCAAAAAACATAATCTATAGATTGAACATAGATTTTTATTCTTGCTTTTCAGTATGTACAACCATTTCCATTAAAGAAAGGTGATGTAGAGATTGATTGACTCTTATCATGTGAGTTATTCATATTAAATGTCATAAGTAGATCTTGAGAAAAAGCTATTACTCTTTATCACAGCATGCAAAGAGACCAGGTTTTGATACAAATTGTAAGATTGATATAACCTAAAAGAAAATCGGGGTGGGTTAGATTATTAAGTTTTTATTTGGTTAATTAAAAATCTAATTAATTTGCAATCTTAGAATGATTAATTTCAAAGGGCTTTTCAAAATCAGGTAAATCTAACACGAGGGTTTCTATCATTCAAGGCTTTAGTGCATCAATAGATGTTGAGTGCCTACAGTCCATTGAAAATACCCCTTATTCAATAGGTTAGTAGGAGGGTGAGATAGAATACCATAATTTTTAATAAACAACGGCAATACTCTAGAAGCCCTAAGAATCCTTAGATCCTTTTAACAAAAACAGTTATCTACCAAGTATCCTTTTGACCTTCTCCTCCTTTGCTGCAACTCCATGTGAACTAATGCAATGACCCAAATAGTGTATCAAAGGTTCGAAGAATGCATACACTTGATTTTCAATGCAAAGAGCTAATCTCTTAATATCCCAAAAATTAATAGGAGGGGGCCATAATGTGCAAAAAAAAACCCCTTACTATGAATTACAATGCCAATTGCCTAAAATGGAAGAATATATCTGTCATGGTCATTTGGAATCTTGTCAGACTATACATTAGGCCAAAGGCCATTGCTAAGAATTCATGATATCTTTCGTAATTGTGAAAATACATTTTTTCAATGTCTTATAGATTCATTCAATTTTGGTGATACGCACTCTTCAAACTCAACTTTGAAAAAAATTGGCTCTTTAGAGCTCATTTATTAGCTTTTCAATTATCAAGAATAGAAATTTATATGGTATGGTGAGTTTATTTAAGTCACGATAATGGGCCCAAAATTATATCCCCATCTTTTTTCACATTACAAGTACTTGGCTAGAGAATGGATTTTGTCTCAACAAAATTATTCTTGCTGTTGTCATATCCTCCATAAGTTTCTTTATCTCATTTTTCTGCACACGTGGGCAACGATAGAGATGGATATGAGGTGCAGATATGCCAAATTTCATACGGATGACATGGTTTTTCGAATGGTTGAGAGGAAGACTTTGTGATTTGGAAAAAAAGCAGCCAATTCCTCTTGTTATTCCTTCAAGAAATCTAAAGCATCAAAATGCATTTTGGCTAGGAACAATGAAGTTTTGGATTGCAACCTAACTAGAAAACATTGTTCCCTTAAATGTTATAGCTTGAATATCATGTTTCACATACATAAGAATGCTTAGGCATATGATAAAGAAAATCATATCCTAACTGTCACAATTGACATATGAATGAATGCTCTTACTTTATGTGCAACTATCTACATACACATCTAATCTTAAGTGCAACTAATCCTATGCACATAGTCTCCAATATCAAAGGCAACTATGTTCATGCACTTCTAAACTCAAGTGCCACTAAGTTTGTGAATTTATTTTTAATGCACTATCTCATAAAATGTTTAATTAGTCAATACTACCAGTGAAAATTCAATCAAATGCAGTCATCTCAATCAATGATTGCGTTAATAAAGGTTTATCTTAATGTGACACTACCTACATGTATATAATGATAGTTATGCATACACATCCAATGAATATGAACAATTTATATAATGATAGTTATGCAAAGACACTACCTGTGTTTGTAGCTTGGAGTGCTCAAGTGCTCTCACACAACATCGTGTTACCAAGTTGTCAACCTTCCCCTCTTTTGCGAGCACTCTAGTGCTCTCATTGAGTACCCAATGCTGATTTTCTAACTTCAAAAAATTTTTACACCAAAAATGAGCGCTTTAGCACCTGAAAGGAGCGCTGTTGCACCCCAAGGCTGTTTTCCATAACCTCAAACATGATTTCCATATCCATATATGATCAATAACCATGATATATAATCATCAAATTAGAATATGTTACTCTACCCTAACCCTAACCCTAACCCTAACCCTAACCAGAACCAACAAATATATTCAATCAAATCTCTCCTAATTATAAAATACATAGCATAATTTAACAAATCTCTAACTTTAGAATTCTTACTTTTAATTTTCACTCCTTGGATCATTTTCGGCATTTGAACTTAGGTTCTCTAGAATCCCCTTGTAGAACACTTTTGCTTTAGACCCTAAATTCCAAGTGCTACTCTTTCACACTCATTTTCTTTCTTTTCTCTCCTCGTTTTCTCCTCTCTTCTCCTTCTCTCCTGTCCTCAGCTAAGGGAGCACGACATTCTCCTCTTCCAGCAACTTCTCCCACATAATAAGCCACCATGTGACAAGATTTAAGGGCTAAATTACCATTTTGCTATTAAAGTTCATGGTGAAATGGCAAGAAAGCCCTTAAAGTTCACTAAATTACAAGTTTACCTAAGCTAATTAAATTTAAGTTATAATTAGCTTCACTTAATCTTTATTAATCTTGAGATAATCACTATAATTAACGTAATTAATCTTGATTAGTTAACTTTTATTATCATCTAGCTACACCTTTATCACATAACCAGTGACTAATCCTTGGATGACACATGGCACCACCCTCTAAGCCAATTATTTTTATTCCATGACATGCTAAATCATGTCATATGGAGTACATATGACGTGTTTTATGCTCCTCAATTCGGTATGGAGCATTTAATATTAACCACTTGAATTGAAAGTCCTAATTTGACTATTTCAATATGCACTTTGTTGACTTTCAATCCTCACATTCAATTTACTTACTTCCAAAGTCAACTTTTACCTTAGGTATCTAGTTTATCACTCCAACATGTTTTGAGATTTTAAATAACATAACTTCTTCAATTAGCCTCAAGCTAGGTTCCCACTCATTGAAACACTTCCACTAACTGTTGTACATAAAATAATATCTTTTCATGCAGTTATTCAATTGTTCGAATTTCACCATTAATGGCTAACTTAAGTTATCTAATATTATACGGAATTTTAGTTTGGAAATATATTTTTAATTGTTTGGTCAATTTCTTTCATAAAATTATCTAATCCGAATGACAACCCAATGATAGGCTCAACTAATTCATATTTGCTAACGTATAGTTTATTACAATTTCTTCTCACATTTTATTATTCAAATGTGATTAAATTAGTTAATTTTATCCTCAGCCATTACAGCTCATACCTCCATGCAAGTCACCACATTTAGTGCAACTCCCTCACCCACAGCTTTATCGGAATTGGATTTGGGCCTCCGGTTGTGACATTTCCCTTATTATGAGAAGAATATGCCATTGATGAAATGATCCCCCTCTCACCTCCCTTCTTGAAGTGTAGATCTAGAGCTTATTCTCATAATTGAGCGCTAAAGGGCTTCGTCTGTGTCGCATAATGTGATATCAAATGGTAATGCAATAGCTAGCTTATTTCGAAGACTTCCATCACTGCATCATTGTTTATCACTTGAATGCAGGCTGTGAGTACCTTGCATTGGTCATAATAGTCCTCCACACTTTCAGAGGCACATTAATTGTTCTTGAACAGACTTGAACTCCTTGTGTCCAAAGCGTTGACCTATTGCATATTTAATATCTTCCCATCTGAGTCTGGGCTCAAGTGATCCAGTCAAAGTAGTTTGACGCTTCACCATTTGAGGGCTTTGAGACGATATGGGCTCGGTTATTTTGGTGGGTACAAACAACCAAAAAATGGATATTCTTTTTTGACCAAAGTTTTCGATTTTTCTCTGCCATACAAGGACAACTCTACGCGAGGAGGGCAAACCATAAGAACACACGAGGGCAAGCCATAAGAACACCCAATAACGCAGACACAGGAACACCATTAACTAGCCATAAGTGTGGAAACCTTAGACTCATAATTACAACCAAAAAATTAAAGCAGAAAAATATCAACAAATTGTAAGCATATACCATTCTACTTTCACACTTTAATCCCATTTTTTGTTTACTTTACATGCTTACAATATTTTAATTCTCATACAACGTAAGTGATTTAACCATTCGATTTTTAAACAATAATACCAACTTTGGTCCATGATATAAGATGCTTTTGATGACGATGTTGAGTTCCGTTTATCGCCTTAAAACCTTTCTCTTGAATCGTTTCTTTCGATGATGCAGAAACGCCGTATACCGTAATTTTATTTGAGAGAGAATTTTCTGAGAGAGAGCACGTTCGTTGGTAAGAATGAATTCTTTTCTTTCTCCCTCCTGTGATTGAATGAAGACACTCGTACAAAAGGCAACTCTCCATACGTGCCCTTTTGTTCGTGTCTTTTCAATCACGTCTCTTCAACTATACGTTATACAATTTTAATAAGGTTAAGGTGAGGGAATTAAAACCCAATTAACTTAATGTCTTTAATGCTTAACAACCATCACATTAAGCACATTAATATTAAGTTAATATAACATTAATTAATATGGATCACATTTACATAGATTATAATTAAATAATCTAACAATCTCCCACTTGGGCCATGTTATAAACTTTAATATCAATTGATGTTTCAGCTATTTCTTTTCAGCTGAGTTAGCTAATTTCAGCTGACATAACTTGAATTCACAATTAATTAATATAGTATACTTTAATGTGAATTATATCAAGTTATCTTTTCATAATGAATTGCATAATCGAATCATGGCAGGCACATGTGAATTATGTCAACATGATTCTTTCCATGTATCACAAACTATACAATTTATTAATTCAGTAATTGAGGAACACTACAAACCCATCATTTATTATTCATAATCAATAATTGTACATTGCCATAATATGAATAATAATTTGCATACAAAAACATTCTTCCATTGAATTCAAAAGTGTTATAAGTTACAAGCTACACTTTTACAATCACATAGACTTGTCACCTAAACCCATATTTACAACATGTTCTTTAAAGGCTTTAGGTGGCAATCCTTTCGTCAACGGATCAGCTATCATTGAGCTTGTACTTATATGCTCAATGCACACTCTTTGTTTTTGTATTTCTTCTTTGACTGCCAAGTACTTTAAATCCATATGTTTTGCTCCTTTCGAGTACTTGTCAATCTTTGAGAAGAATACAGCTGCAGAGTTATCACAATACATTTTCAGCGGTCTCTCTATACTTTCGACCATGCTAAGACCCTGAATAAAGTTCCGCAGCCACAATGCTTGAATTGTAGCTTCAAAACAAGCTACAAATTCAGCTTCCATAGTGGAAGTGGCAATCGTAGATTGCTTTCCACTTTTCCATGATATGGCTCCTCCAGCTAACAGGAACACATAGCCAAATGTAGATTTCCTCGAGTCTACACAACCGGCGTAATCGGAATCTGAGTATCCAATGACTTTGAGTTGACTCGACTTTCTATACATGAGCATGAAGTCCTTTGTTCCTTGTAAGTACCTTAGTACTTTCTTTGCAGCTTTCCAATGATCCAATCCTGGATTACTTTGATAACGGCCCAACATCCCTACTGTAAAACTTATATCTGGCCGTGTACATGTCTGGGCATACATTAAGCTTCCTACTGCTGATGCATATGGAACAAGTTCCATTTCCTTACGTTCCAAATCATTTTTCGGACATTGCATCAAACTGAATTTGTCCCCTTTCTGAATTGGAGCAACACCAGCGGAACACTTATCCATTCTAAATCTCTTAAGAATTTTCTCGATATAACCTTTCTGAGACAATCCTAGCAATCCTTTCTTTCTATCACGGAATATTTCTATTCCAATAACATAGGATGTCTCACCCATATCTTTCATTTCGAAATTCTTTGAGAGAAAATCTTTGACATCACGTAACATCCCTTTATTTTTTGCAATAAGCAAAATATCGTCAACGTATAATACTAGGATACAAAGCTTACTCCCACTAACCTTCATATAGATACACCGATCAACGGTGTTCTCTATAAAACCGTATGACAAAATGGTATCATTAAATTTAATGTACCATTGTCGGGAGGCTTGTTTCAATCCATAGATTGACTTATTCAGCTTACATACCATCTATTCATTTCCCGGAAAGGAAAATCCCAAAAGTTGATCCATATAAACTTCTTCCTCTAAGTCCCCATTAAGAAAGGCGGTCTTTATGTCCATTTGGTGAAGCTCTAAATCATAATGAGCCACCAAAGCCATAACTATCCTTAAAGAGTCTTTCTTTGAAACCGGAGAGAAAGTCTCTTTATAGTCAATGTCGTCTAAGTCTCTTTATAGTCAATGCCGTCTTTCTGAGTGTAACGTTTGGCGACAAGTCTGGCCTTATACCTTTCGATGTTACCTTTCGAATCGCGTTTGGTTTTGTAAATCCATTTACAACCAACGCGTTTCTTTCCTTCAGGTAACTCTACAAGTTCCCAAACTTTGTTGTCATCCATAGATTTCAACTCTTCCTTCATAGCATTAAACCATTTTTTGGAATCATTACATTCCATGGCTTTATTGAATGATTCTAGATCCTTATCGATGCTCAAGTCACATTCTTCTTCTAGTGAATAAACCATATAGTCATCAGAAATCGCCGGTCTTCTTTCCCTTACAGACCTTCGCAATTCTGTTACTTGTGGTTGATCACTTATGACTTGATCAACATTAACATGCTCATCATTAGCTCGTTCACCTTGCGTGGGTTGAATATCCATTTGTTGTTCCGATATGTTGTTAGACTGTGATACAACATATGGCACAACAACTTGATGAAAATCATTGGGTGTCGTTTCCATCACCCGATTCTCTTGGATATTCACATTTCGTGAATCATCACTCCCACTAAACATGTCATTCTCAATGAATCGAGCATTTCCAGATTCTACAACCCTTGTACTATGCTTTGGACAATAGAAAATGTACCCCTTTGACTTTTCCGGATAGCCAATGAAGAAACCACTAATGGGTTATAAATCCTAACTTCTGCTGGACATCCCCAAATGTGTAGATGTCTCATACTAGGTTTCCTTCCCGTCCACAGTTCATAAGGAGTCTTAGGAACTGCCTTACTAGGAACCCTATTCAGCAGATATGCAGCGGTCTTTAAATCGTGCATCCACAATGATATAGGTACATTACTATTATAAATCATACTTCTTACCATTTCGATAAGAGTACGATTCCGCCTTTCAGCTACACCATTTTGCTGTGGTGTACCCGGCATTGTGTATTGTGCACAAATGCCTCGACTTTCGAGAAACTTTGCAAATGGACCTTTGTTTTGTCCACTTTCATCGAATTTTTCATAGTACTCACCACCTCTATCCGATCTCACTACTTTCACTTTTCTTTCTAGCTGCCTTTCCAACTCATTGATGAACACTTCTATAACGTTCATCGCTTGAGATTTTTCATGCAGTAGATAAACATAACTGTAACGTGAGAAATCGTCTATAAAGGTGATAAAGTACTTTTCTCCATTCCAAGAAGGAATGTCGAATGGACCACAAATATCGATATGTATCAATTCTAAAAGTTCTTTGCTTCTTGTGGCAGAATACTTTGATGTGTGTTTAGTTTGCTTTCCTTTAATGCAATCTACACACATGTCCCAGTCATCAAAATCTAATTGAGGTAAAATGTCATTTTTCATTAACCTCATTAACCTTTCTTTAGAAATGTGACCTAGACGCTTATGCCATAAGAAAGCTGAACTTTCGTTCGTTGCACCACGCTTTAAGCCAATCATATGATCCACATTGAACAAAGAATTCATAAATTTAATATCAAGATCGAAACAGTACAAATTATCTTTCATAATACCACAACCATAATAGTATTTGTGTTTGTACAAAGTAAACAAATCATCACCAATCTTAACATTAAATCCTTTACAATCTAGCTTTGCAACAGAAATCAAATTTCTAACACACTCAAGAACATAAAGACACTCTTCTAGATCCAGGTGGTATCTGGTATCCAGGATCAGTCTATACGTTCCAATTCCTTTAATGCGTGCCTTCATTCTGTTCCCCATATACAGGAACTTTTCAGCTCCGTTTATGGGATGGATAGAAAGAAATCCCTGCGTAACATGAAAAACATGAGTAGTAGCACCAGAATCTAACCACCAAGTATTATTAGGTACTTCTATAATGTTTGATTCAAAACATACTGAAACAAATAATGTACCTTTCTTTTCGAACCAAGCTTTTCTTTTAGGACAATCTTTCTTTACATGTTCGGCTTTGTTGCAGAAGAAGCATTTGATTTCCTTACGGATCTGACCATCATTCATCTTTAATTGATCATTTCCTTTCTTCTTGTTCTTTTTACTCAGTTGCTTTGATGTGCTACCTTTGGCATCTGTCACGACCCGAAGGGGGGCCGAACAGAAACGCCGGGCCAAACGACCTGATCTTCGTAAAAGACCCGATCGCCCAACCCAAAGCTAATTAAATTGTTGCGGAAGACTTATATAAATACCCAACCGTAGCCCACTTATGATGGGCCACGGTCCATATAGTGATTGCGAGATTAATTAATAATGCGGAAATAATAAACTTAAGAATCCAAGTAACTATTATGCATACAATCCAAGAAAATCCAACAACCAAGTTTGGTATTTCTACAGTCATCCAAACTAAAGATTATACAATCATCCCGAATATTTCTAAACGATAATTAAAAGTTTAACAAGATGAAACCTATGAAATAGAATAAAGTCCCTACTCTGAATCTCACTCAGGTTTAATTAATTTTCTCTTTACCTGGGAAAAATAAGTCGATTGGGGTGAGTGACTAGCTCAGTATGGAATTTATACTAAATACTATGCATGTGTAAAACTTGTTTTACCTTTTCTTGAAAACCATGAGTTTCGCGGAATCATGCATATTTTAATAAAAACATTTAAATCCTTTTTGTCTCAAGGAAATCAGGCTCGAAGGCCTCCGACGAGATATTAAGAAAACATGGTTGTATACATCGACAACTATATGTTAAAATACTCTCGTCGTGTTTTATACCGGAAATCGTAGTCCATGAAAAAGAAGGGTCACTCATGGATTCCTCCGAACAAATACACAGAAAGGCGGCGACCGTTTCCGGGCAGCACCTCATGAGGCTGGAGGAAGAAAAATGACGGCAGTCCGTAGACCCGACCCGTCTTTCGGAGAGTCATGAGCAAATTCCGTCAACGACTCGCCCGTGATATATATATACAAATGACAGCGGTCCGTAGACCCGACCCGTCTTCCGGGGTGTCATGAGCAAATTCCGTCAACGACACACCCATGATTCCAGGGTGTCATGAGCCAATTTCGTCAACGACACACCTGTGGTATACCCTGATCAGGTTTTTCACACAGCGCCCAAACAAACCATCTCCACGCAGCAGGAGATATACCGGGAATAGCCTCCTGATACTTTGACGCCCGGACCGTTCAAAGTACCAAGAGGATCTATCAATCCCATAATAGTATCCAGTATATCACACAATGAAATCAGATACACGAAAGTAAACGTGTAAAACTTTCGTACATACATAATATAAAAAGCTGACGTGCTGTCGAACAGTCCCCGTCAGGTTTTTCATGTGTGGTATTCCACAAAATAGGGTCTTATTTTGAAAACTATGCAATGCGATGCAAGCAACTAAGTATAAAGCCCCTACCTCGACGACGGTCTCTCCTCGTATCAGAAGGAGCAGCAACCGTAGGTGTCGGCTCGACGTTCTCAAACTCGTCCGAGCCTACAACATATCGAATATAGGAAAAATCTCATAAATAAGCCTTGAGGAATAGTGAAGGGATCGTTTGTCAGGACTAAGTTTAACATCTATCATCAAACTTATCATCATAAACAACCTCTTTTAAAACCAACATCTGAACTCTCTCTAACTTCATCACTTAATAAAAAGTCTAGAGTGTACCAACTATATCTATCAGTTCCCAACTATTAATCCGTGAACTGGTTCTCACCATAACCAACAGTGCACAGCGAATAGGTTAACAGCCTCTTATCAACCAATAAGATTGGAAACAATTATGCTTATATCCATAAACTATTTATCATCACTTCCTCTAGAATCCTTCTAATATTATGAGGAATAGAATGAACATTTTCTACTGTCTCAAGACTACAATTTAGCATCATCAAACAGGAAGCAACACATACCACAACAACAGAATCTCCAAACTCTCACATTCACATGTTATCTATTTAAAGAGTTTAACCAACAATACTTGCATAACCCAAATCAACAGATTATGAAGATGAATTAACAAGGCATGAATTTTCAACAATGGCCATCAAAACAGGGATCCAAACAAACTCGCACCAAGCATTTATTTTTATCCAAAACAGAGGCATTTAACCCCATCATCCAATCTAGTATTCCAAAATCTAAAAATCGAAATGAAGCAATACAAGTGAAAACCCATCACCCGCTTCATTAGTTCCAATCATAAATCAACAGAAACAGAAATCAGCCCAAGCTACAAAACCTTACTCATCTCTCGGCAAAACCAAAACAATAACTAATTCCAAACCAATCAGCAATAACAGGTGCAAAGCAGGACTAACTCAGAACCAAGCAAAGATTGGAGTAATATTATCGGCATTTTCATCCTCCAAAACAGAACAGTTTACAACCAAGACCAAACAAGAATCCAATAAATCAATATCGGGAACCCATCACCGAAATCAAAGGTGCTCAACATTACTCACCGAAAATCGAAGGAAAAGCTCGATTCGAAGCTCCTGTCGTCGCCGGAATGCTCCTAGAAGCCTCACCCTCGTCCACAGTTGACGGTTCTCGTCTGTCAGCCTGTGCTCGGAAGCCTACAGTCACCGACGAACGAACATTTGCTCGTCGTCTGCTCGAAATGCCGAGCTCCTTCTCGGCCTCCCTCTCTTCGCAAAAACTCCTCAGCCGACAGAAGAGATGCAGGGGAAAGAATTTCAACCCTAATTTTTTTGTGTTTCCTTTCGTAGTCTGTTTCCCCCCTTTTCTACTTTTCAATTCTTTTATTCATTTCCCTTACTTTACTTATTTTAAATCCTTCCATTGTTTTAAATATTCATTCCCTTCACTCTTCACCTTAGCCATTGTCGCCTCCCTTACCCCTTTCTTTCTCTATTTATATTTTAACCATTTCTTTCTCTCTCTTTCTCTTCACTATAATCATTACATTTTTTTTTCCCATTTATTCCAACTCTACCCTTTTTCTTACTCCTTTCATTAAATCATTTCTTCAAAATCACCCAACAACAACTCCATTTCAACATTTCCTTACTTTATTTCTTTACTCTTACTTTACCCATTGTTTTTTTTTTTTTTCATTTATCTATTTCCACTTTTCTTTAAACTATTCCCTTTCTTCTACAAACATTCGGTACGTGACAATTTGGATAAACTTTTCAACGTAAAGGCTAAATATCAAATAAAAAATTTAACACGTGAAATTTACTCTTAAAAAATTCTCGGGTTTCACAGCATCTTTCTGTACAGCTAAGTTGACGGTATGAGATTTTATCTTCTTCAACCTCCCTTGCTCTTGAACGAGCATGGCCTTTATGTCTTGAAAGTTCCATTTTTCCTTGATGGTGTTATAGTTCACCTGGAACTGGCCAAACTCAACTGGAAGTGAGTTGATGATGAATTGAACCAAGAATGATTCATTCACATCCATACCTAACGTCTTAAACTTTGTAGCCAAATTGGCCATGCTCGTTACGTGGTCATGAATGGGTTGAGACCAATCAAATTTCTTGGTCGTCAACTCACTCATTAAGCTTCCCACAACAGACTTATCAGTAATATCTGATTGGGAGTATGCCTTTATCTTTAACATGAATTCATTTGCATCATTTACTTTAGGCATCGATAGCTTAACATTTTTGCCATCGTCATCCTCATCAAGCCCAAACACAGCCTATTAGACCGCTCCCAAGCCTCATAATAAGACTTGTCAGCTTCGGAAGTGGTCTCAGTAACAGCTGGTGGTCTATCATTAACTAGTGTCAGGTCCAAATCTAATACACCCAGATGAAACTGGATTTGTTCGGACCAATCAACATAGTTAAGACCATTGAACTTAACAGACGAATTACCTGATGCAAACAAATTCATAGTAGCTGCAAATAACAACAATACATGCTCATATCAATACATTGAATAATATATCCTAACCAGATCCCAAGTAAAGCATATAAAATTTCATTAAGTATACCTTTGGGTAATACTTAAAGAAATATACAATTCATGATATTATATTCTTTAATTGACTTATAAACATATTTAACACGATATGTTTAACATCTTTGGATGTTTAAACACATCAATTAACGATGTAAACATGTCACTTTAATGTTATTAATTATAAACAATGGTCCACCTTTGGGTGACCTACTAGTTTATAACTAATAAACACATTTCAATAATATCATAATAATTAAATGAATAAATTACACAATTTAATATTGATCCTTTCAAACTAGGTCACTTTGGTGACTACATAGTTTCTATACAACAATATATTAATTGTATGAACATTCATTCACTCAATTTCTTTAATTTGACTGTATAATTAGGCGTTGCGGACGACTATGCGGACGTTAAATGGCGTCCACAATATCTAACTATCGTCTGAAACTACTTATAGCGGACGCTAACTTTATCGTCCGCTGCGTCCGTATGATGTGTCCACGTGAATCAAAATTACAGATTCATACCGGACGCATGGCTTAAGCGTCCGCAGCGTCCGTGTGATGCGTCCGCATGAATCAAAACAGATTCAAAACGGATGCATACTTTTCTCGTCCGTACAGTCCGCTTCATTCGTCCTCGTGAGTATCTTTACATATTCATTTGGACACAAATTGTAGCGTCCGCATTATATCGTCCGGGTGAATCGTTTTACAGATTCAATGCGGACGATACTTGCATGCGTCCGCGTCGTCCGCACCCTTTCACATATGTGTCCACATACGTATTTTCAACATGAATCTTGCGTCCACCATACTTCAGGTCGACCGCATCCTTAATACCCATCGTCCGCATGACGAACAGTCCGATAAACATTCAATAGAAACAATAAAATTTCATCATCCTATCCACGATTTCATCTATAATACGTTTCATGCATAACATTTCACATTTCATGTATATATTTCGAAATCATCCTAATCAAATTTCATGGTAAATCAATACGTGTATTTAACCGTGCGCTCTGATACCAATTGTAAGCATATACCATTCTACTTTCACACTTTAATCCCATTTTTTGTTTACTTTACATGCTTGCAATACTTTAATTCCCATACAACGTAAGTGATTTAACCATTCGATTTTTAAACAATAATATCAACTTTGGTCCATGATATAAGATACTTTTGATGACGATGTTGAGTTCCGTTTATCATGCTTGCAATACTTTAATTCTCATACAACGTAAGTGATTTAACCATTCGATTTTTAAACAATAATACCAACCTTGGTCCATGATATAAGATACTTTTGATGACGATATTGAGTTCCGTTTATCGCCTTAAAACCTTTCTCTTGAATCGTTTCTTTCGATGATGCAGAAACGCCGTATACCATAATTTTATTTGAGAGAGAATTTTCCGAGAGAGAGTACGTTCGTTGGTAAGAATGAATTCTTTTCTTTCTCCCTCCTATGATTGAATGAAGACACCCGTACAAAAGACAACTCTCCATACGTGCCCTTTTGTTCGTGCCTTTTCAATCACGTCTCTTCAACTATACGTTATACAATTTTAATAAGGTTAAGATGAGGGAATTAAAACCCAATTAACTTAATGTCTTTAATGCTTAACAACCATCACATTAAGCACATTAATATTAAGTCAATATAACATTAATTAACATGGACCACATTTACATAGATTATAATTAAATAATCTAACACAAAATGCCATGGATCTCCAAAATGTTTTCTCCCCCTTTTTAAACATCCTTTACCTCCCTAATAGACCCACTGTTCGGATTCATCCCACAACTATAACAAATAAATAACTTGCCAACACAAAACTTACAAAAACCTCATTTTTCTTCCTTTTAGTGGGCCGATTTCAACATCCTTCTCTGTGTTTTTTGCAGAAAAAGTTTTGGTTAAGAACTTCCACTACATAAAAGTACAGAGACAGAGGTGAGGTGATGAAGTGAAAGTGACATAGCATAGCAAGAGCTAGAACTTTGAGTTGTTTATTTGTCTTATGAATTGCGGTGATTGTATATCGACCAAACTGTATATTCATTTGGCTAGATTTCATGGCTAACTTGTAAGTTGTAAACTCTTTCTATATGTAATACAAAGAAGTAGATAGACACAAGGTTTTATCATCTGATTGTCTATCAAGTGCATGATTCTGAATACAATGTATATGGATGCTAGAGATTTTATCTCGAGTAGAGGGTCTTGGATTTCAACTTGATGTATTAGGTTCATCGATGCTGCCATCTCACTTAGAGTATCTAGATTTTGCTAGGATGTATTAGGTTCTATGGTTATAAAGCATTTATAAGTCTTGCATAAAATAACTTAACCATTGAATTATGAGAGAAATGATTATCTCATCTAAGTGAGAAAGAACTTCAACTACCTAGCAAGAAAGATGTCTACAACATCTTGAAGATAAAGCTCTACTAGACTATATTCATTGTTTTGTTTGAAAATAACGTAGAGTTTCTTTGTAGAAAAATTTTACATAAAGAAAATAAGATGTTTTGCAAATCATCTATAAAAATTCCTCTGTTTCCATGTTGAAAGGGACTCTGGGTGTTTTTAGCTCCATGGTCATATTCATTGATAATCGTTAAAAAAAAGTTTGGATATATGAACTTAAAATAAAATATGAAGTTTTTGATACCTTCAAATACTTCCATATACTCACAAAGTGGAAAACTAAAAGAAATTAAAATATATTTGCATGGACTACAATAGTAGAGATATGAAATCATTTGAGGAATATTGCAAGATTCACTATAGCAATCTACTAGACTATAGCAAAAGTACATAAAGTTCTATGTACAGCTAAAGTACATCGATAAAACTTTCACCAAATTCAATATAGAAAAAGCTAAGGCAGTCATTATTTTTCAAGCTTACTATTAAATAAAGTTCTTCTACTAAAAAAAGAAAAGTAAATATGCAAGAAGTCCATATGTCTCAATAATTGACAATTTGATGTATGTCATGATTTGTACAATACTTAATATTTAACATGTTGAAATCATCAATAGATTTTATCAAAGTCTGTCGAAGAATGTTGGAATAGTATAAAATTGATTCTTAAGTGATGAATTCAACTTGCGTTTTGGAATCAAATATTAGGGTCACATCATAACAATCTACAAATAGTAAAGACATGGACTCTACAAAATACATATTTGACTATCTGAAGATATTTAGAAGAGTATTATCTGCATCTGAATCAAAGTTTACTACAATTATAGAAGGCTATAAAGAAATTGTATGAATACAATTTTTTAAAAAAAGTTTAAGCATAAAAGGAAAAATATAAGTTGTATTATAAAAGCCAGAGCGTCGTTCATCTTAGTCAGAATTCAAGTTTTCAATCGAAGTCAAAATACATCAATATCATATATCATTTGATTCATGATGCGTTAGGAATAAAGCAAGTGCAACTCAATATTTAGATTGATCATAATGGCTTTGACATGATGATAAGAATTTAAAAAAAAAAAAAAAGAATTTTGTAGAAGTTCAACAAGATAGATCTAACTCATCATAAGTTGAGAGAAAGAAATTTGTCGAATTCTTCCATAATGATGAGAAACCCACAATATTAAATGAAAAAGAAAGAAAAAAAAAAGTGTAAAGGCAAGTCACTTTGATGATTTGCAGCTGATGTTTCATGTGTGCCTTCAATATTTCTTCCATATCATATCGTATCATATATTCTTTTTGAATGGAAAGTTGTGGAGAACAATTTGATCATTGAAAATCAAAAGCAAATATTTAAAGCGAAATATAGGTAGAAAAAGGCAATTGTTGGAGACGAAGAAAGAGTGTGAGTGGAGGCCCACTTATGTGAAAAGTGAGTTCTAAGTGTAAGCGTGATGAATTTGTCTTAGTGAATAGTTTCTAAAGCATTTATTATTTAGAAAAAATAGTGTAATTTTATTTACCATTGTGATATACTTCTCGACTATCTCCCTCATTATAGGTGAGAGGTACATTTTTTAAGTTCTTCCATTATGATGAGAAATCTACTAATAAATGAAAAACAAAGAAAATTATGAAGACAAATCACTTTTACTCTATTTCTAATTGATGTTTTTAGACATGTTTATAACTCTAGAAATACTCACAATTGATGGGGCCAGTCAAAAGACGACCTGCCTTTTTCCCCTTCATTTATTCATTGGGGCCTGGTCCTTAGCTTCTGAAGCTGAAACGCTAATCATTCTGTCTCACATTTCTATGATGGGGTTGCCACCCCAACTTCTTAAGTTGATGCCCCAGTCACACTGTTTCAAGCTTAAAAGTTTAACTTGAATCAAAATGATTAGGGTTGCAGCCCCAGTGCGGAATTGAGATTTTTGAAAGAAACAGAAGCAATGGAATCACAGTCCTAGTCTTACAAAGTGAAAAGGGTTGGCTGGATTATCCAAGGTCTACGGGCTTGACCTTTGACCACCTTTTGTGGTATGCCCTAGCCTAGACTTGGAAAAAAGACCAAGTCTAAGACCACTTTTTAGTGGACCAGGCCGGGTTGGGCATGTCCAGTGATGAGACTTGCTTTCCTTAATCACGTAGTAGAAAAACGAGTACAATTTTTCTTAAAGGAGGGACCCATCTTATAAGTAAAAGGAGTACAATTTGTGTTTAAGCTTGTGATTTTATAGCCTTGTTTGAGTTGCATGAATGATTAAGTTGTAAATGGTCTAAGTTATAGTATATCATGGATATCTATGTAAGACAAATAAAGAGTTATTTGTCTTTTCCAACTCTTTCCCACATTGTTGCCGCGATGGATAAGTAAAGTGGAAGGAACATTGTCGTTTGGATTGATGGATTCATGGATGACGTGAATCCACAAAAGGGACATGCACCCACTGTGGATAAGTGGAATGAGCATCGTCGTTTCGAAAGCTAAGGGGTCTGTCTATTGACATGTTTGCAAGGGTGTTAGTATTCACGAAAATGAATGTGTTCGTACGATGACGTTGCGACAAGTGATTGACAGCCTTATGTTGCATGGGGGAATATTCCTAGCGAATATTCATAGCGGGAGCGTAAATATCCACAATGGTAGATTACCTTTTTGCGATTGAGGAACATATGTTTGCGGAAACTACCTAGATGTATCGTCAATGGAGTAAGTTCATCCGTTCTGAGAAGGAAATGAAAATGGACCACTTCTCGGTTGAAGAGGTGTAATCAATAAATTATTAAAGAACATATCAGGACATACTCTATGATAAGAAAAAAGAACAAGAGTTCTTCATTTTAGTAAAGAACTCTTGATTGAACTGACGGGAGAAATATCAAAGGAAATAATTTTCTTTGAACTGACAGAAGGGTTTTTGGTTCAATGAGGAAGAGGACTAAACTATGGGTGTTACGTAGAGAACAGGTAAATAGTGTTATATGTGTGTGGCCTAATGGCTTGCATCGCAAGGTGTTAGCAAAATCTGTTTGTTTTGTTTACTGCTTTGATTTACGATGACTCGAGAATTATTGATTTTTTAATTATGATGTTTGATGATATATTGTAATACTCCGATTTTTCGTAATGGAATTAAGTAAAAATAATTGAAAAATTATTTGGGTATAATTGGATAATTGAAGATATATTTGATGATGAGAAATTTAATTGAGAATATGTGGATAATCAATGATGATTTATTTGATGAAAAAATTATTGGAATAAGAAAGATTTAAATTGGATTAATAATCATTATTGAGAAATATTCAGAATAAATCAGGATTTGGAATTGAGTTGAGAATAATTTAATTAAATGCAAGATTTAGTTAAATTATTAAAGAACAATTTAATTGAGCAAAAAGAGGATTTAAAATTAAATGGGGAAAACTTAAATGGAATATTTGAAATTAAGGAATTAAAAGAAAATTTTAAAAAGGAAAAATGGGTGGCTGTGTATCGGTCCGGTTCGACTGATTGGGTTGTTGGTTCGGTTTTGTTTTTAAAGAAAATCGAAAGGAATGGTTTGGTGAAAAAGGGAAAATGAAATTAGGGATTGAGAAGAGATAGAGAGAGAGAGAGAGGCGAAGAGAGACACAGAGAGAAGGGAAAATCAGGCGAAAGCGAGCAATGCACGACGGGCGACGAGCGATGAGCGACGAGCGATGAGCGACGAGCGATGAGCGACGGACGACAGGCGACGAGCGATGAGCGACGGACATCACGGGAGAGCGGACATCGGGGACTAGGGCTCGTGTCGAACCATGGTGCGGGTTTGCATCGGGGAAAGCCAATGCTGCGGTGGCGAGCGAACCGTGAGCTGGGTGTTCGTAACACCAAATCGAGGTAAGTGTTGCACATGAAATTGTACTCTGTTAATTTGGTTCTGCGATTGGAGTCACCATACGAAATCACAGGGGCACGAACGCGATGGCAAGGGTGAGCTGCAACCTGTGTGTTTCACTTTGGACCGGTCCGGTTGATTCGCAGAAATGTGTGAACTGGTTCACTTCTCTTTGGCCGACACAATAATGCAGGTGGTTTCCTTTACGGATGTAAAGCACAATTTTGGTGACTAATTGGAGAAGAATGCAGCAAATGACTCACTCTCTGGAAAAGTAGAAGGAAATAAGGTGGGCTATGTCAGGGAAATAATTGAAGGCTGTCGGGTGAGATGAAATAAAATGACAGAGAGGAAGCTCTCGGTGTCATGCTCTCTGGAGCTGTGAGCTGAGGACAGAGGGGAATTGAGATTATGTGAGAGGTGCCGTGAAGTTGAAGAAGTTGAAGGGGGGAAAAGAGGAAGCTTCCCTCGGGTTCCTGTGATTTCAGGTATTCAGCCTCTATGGACTCTGTAATTGGCAGGAAGGTTTATTGGTGATTGTTCTGTTGTTTTGTGTTTTGATAATGTTATGTTCAACTATTGGAAAATATTCTCCATTAGAGACAGCTGTGTAGTTCTGTGAAGAATATATTGTTGATTCAGTCTCTGCTTCTGTTTGGAATTAATGGCAAGAGAATATCAAATGGATTTGTATGAAGATGTTATCCTGTTAATTAGTTGTTGAGTTGTGAAGTATGTTGGATGATCCGTGAAGGGAGAGTGTTTGTTATGGATTATTCTCCATTGATGAATTGTTTGGATAATACTTCCTGTTTCCTATGATAAATTGTTTATTGGATAGTTACAGTCTTGTGGGGACTCGGCTGGTTTGACTTTGGCTTACTATTATTCTGGAAGTTGGGATATATAGATAAAATGGTTTAATGTCTAGGTTTAAATAGATTGGATGTCTGTTAATGGTTAAGCTTAATTGCTTCTCCTTTTCATTTTGAATTTGCTGGAATTGTTGAGTAACTAAGTAGGAACCGTTAGGCGATATGGGTTATCGAATTCTACAAATGGATATTGGTTTCTATTTTAGTTATTGCTCGTTAATGGGTTGGAGTTATTATTCTGTTAAAATTGGTGTTAGCGTAATTGGATGATGGAACTTTGTTAATGAAAAACGTATAAATAGGATAATTGTGAAGTAAAGGGAAAAATGGAAGCTAAGGTTCCAAAAATTTATGTTAATCTTTTATTGGCTATAAAAGTAATAAAGATAAATTAATGGAAAATCGTTAAGTGATAATTAAATGAGACATAGCAGTATCAAAGTTGAGATTTATAATTGATAAATATATTAATAAATAAATGATAATTATTTTGAATGTATTAACGGGGAGAAAAGATAAAGAGTTAAAACGTGCTAAGTTGATACTTACTGTGCTTTGGTCTTCGGGCACTACATTGCTAGAGTTAGGATTGCATGTTGTGTGTTCTTTTAATAACATGTTTATTAGTTTTAATTTAAAGATAATAATGATGAGATTAAGCATGTTTTGCAGCCTCATAGAGGAGATTGATACTGTATGCATTCATGAGCATCATGGTTTTCAAAAGATACGAAAATGAGTCTTTATGCATGGTTTTTGAAAAGAGAAAGGAAACGAATAAATGATAATGGTAAAGTTAAAGTAAAGAAAGAGTGAGCCCGATGTTCTTTTTGAGGCACTCGATGAAGTAAAGGATGAGCCTAAGGGTTTTTCCAAGGCATTCTAGTACTAATGTCTAGGGTGAGCCCGAGGTTCTTTTCGGAGCATTTTGAGACTAAGGTTCAGGGTAAGCCTGAGGTTCTTTCTAGGGTATTCTGAGACCAAGGGTATAAGGTTCAGGGTAAGCGCGAGGTTCTTTTCGGGGTATTCTGGATCGTAATCAGAAAAGAAATGTGAAATAGAAAACAGAAAAAGAAAAGAAATGGAAACCGAAAAACGAAAAAGGTTTTTAAAATGCATAGCATGTTTACAGTTTTTACTTTTATATCACTTACTGAGCGTTAGGCTCATAGTTAAGTCTTGCAATGTAGGTATGTACGAGAGATAAAAAATAGGTTAAAGAACGTTGATGAAGGATTTGCACTGGTGGACCTTGTGGCTAGTTGGGCTTAAAAAAGTAAATGGAAATGATTTGTAAAGGTTTTTGTAAATTAATGTTTTAATTCCTCTGTGTTTCATAAAAGAATTTATTATTTATGTTTTCAAGAAAAGAATTATTCTGCTACTAAAATGATTGAAATGACTATTATAGGAAAATGATTTTAAGTAAAGGATTTAACACTTGATTTTAAAAAGAAATGTATTACTCTAATTGTATAAAAAGAAAAGTTTTAAATTTTACGAAATTTTTAAAATAAAAATCGGAGCGTTACATATATTTTCTATGCCAGTACATTGTGATGTTGAGGATTTATTGTTCAATTTGTATTGAGAGGTTACTTTTTGTCTATGGTATAAAGATGATAATTCTAGGATATACTTATGTTGTGTGTGTGATGACATTTACATGCAGGGGTTTGCACATAAGAAAGATAAAAGAAGAAGAACATACATAAATATGTGATGCACCATGGAAGTGTAGCTTGAAGTGGTGATGCGCCAAAGGACAAATTTAGGAGGAAAAGAAGCTGTGCAATTGTTTGGATCTTGGAGTGGTAGAATGGCTGATGGATAGTTTCTATAAATTTTTGCAATTCACTTTTAGGAAAGTTCCGAATTTAGAAAACCATAACTTGCTGAATATAGAAGCTTTCTTTAAAAAATTTGGACATCAACCACTTGGATGGATGACGAAAAACTCCTCCGAATATAAGATGGAAATTCACAACGGATTTGGAAATATGACCGGAAAAAGTAGATTGACGAAAAATTCAAGAAGCCACAATTAGAACCCTCATCACGGTGAATCAACATTTATCCCTTCAACTAAAAGTTCTTTGCTCACATTTCTCTCTTCCATGTTGTCCTCTATCATCAAAAGGTCTTTTAATTCCCCTAAAATTTTTTTGTTCTTCTTCCTTTGGTTGTGACTGAATTTCTTGAACCACTTTTCAATTCATCTCTCTGAACTTTACAACTTGGAATTTGGCTTCTTCCACTTCAAGGGCTTTTGACATAACATCACCATATAAACATCCCATGTGTGCTTGAGATCTTCACACCCCTATATACTTCCAACTTGAGTCCTTGAACAAATTAATGCACTTTATACTAATTAGTACTTACCAAGTGAGATGCAAAATAAGACAATGATTCAAACTAGCGTATATACTCTGATGTTGTTCCGGTTTGTTGTAATTGAGCAAACTCTATCATCTTTCTTGTCTTTATAGTACAATCAAAATACTTTTCATAGAAAATTTTCTTAAACTTTTCCCAATGCATACTGTTCACATTATGCACTGCTTTCATAGAATCCCACCAAAATCTATCATCTTTTGCCAACATAAACACAACACAGGTAGCTTTTTCTTGCTCCTCAATCTTAGCATACTCAAACATACTTTCGACCTTTCGAATCCATTTCTTTGCATTTGTTGGATCAGATATATCTCCTTCAAAATATGGTGGCTTTAATAATCGAAATCTCTCACATCCTAAGTCCTTGTGAACCATAAGTTGTGGGTTTCTCTGTTATTCTAATTCCCTATTCCTCTCCATAAATTGAATCTGATGCTCAAACACTTTCGTCAATCTACTAGTCATTTCATCCATTGGATCCTTATTCTGTCTTGTTTCCCTCACCATATTGTTCCTATGCAACCAAAGTATAATAAACATAACGATCAATTTAAAACAAACATACTTATAGTTAATGGAGTATTGCCACGTTGAGACTTATGCTGGTAGGCAATTTATAGAAGCGATTTTAAAACCCGGGTGCTCTGATACCATATTGTAACGACCCTATTTTCATACACTTAAAACGTGGAAATAAAATATTTTTCTTTTATAAAACATAGCGTAGTGGAAGACTTTACATTTAAAACTAAGTAAACACTTGAAATACCATAAATAAAATTCTTCTCTTTTAACATGTTTTATTCAAATACAATTCATAACCTTAAAACCATGTACAATTCACATTTTCTGTTTAGCCTAGCCAACCACAAGAATCTGGAACACGTAAATCCTCTATCAACTGCTCCTTTTTTTTTTATTAATATGTATACCTACTTCATCAGACAATAAATGTAAGCTTAATGCTTAGTAAGAAATGAGATGTAATATGAACATGATATGTATTACATAAAACATTTTACATTTTCATTTTCTTTTCTTTTTTTAACACTAATATACCTAAGGAAGGGTGATGAACTTAGATGTATGGTTAACTTTGAGCATAACAGTAAACTTTGATATTTCCATTTCTTCTTAATGTTTTAAGAGTGAGTGGTGAACTTTGACCCAACTCAAACCCTTCTATAGATTAGGAAAATCATTATGGTGAACTATACCATAATGGTGAGCTTTGTCTATCATGGCGAACCATATCCATAACAATTCCCTTTCAATATTTAGGAATTAGGGGTGATCTTTGGCCAACTCATCCCTTCTCATTTTCTTAACTTCTCATAACTGTTTTGTAATTTCTTTTAAAAATTATGATGCATGAACATTACGAATCATGATGCATGAACATTACAAATCATCATTATGAACAAGCTTATTATTAATTCAATTTAATTCAATTTCATAATTATCAACAAGTCCTCAATTCAATGCAATTACATCAAATAACACCTCAAGATCATACAAAATAATACAGCACATATAAACGAAGTACTAGAATAGTGTTTCAAAAAACCTAGGTTAGCAATAACAAACTTAAACAGTTCAATAGAAGAAAATCAAGAAAATTTCACGAAAATAGAAATTGAAATAATAAAAATAAAAGAGCAAAATAAAGACACCCAACTAATAATAGTAGACTTAGAAAATTATCTTATAAAATATATAGGATGAACATAAGTATAACAAAGCCATGAAAAGTTTAGAACAAAATATTATAGAACATATTAATGAAGTAAAACAACAAAATATGGAAACACAAATAATAATAAAAGAACTAAATAGTTATAAGGAAAATTATAAGGAACTTCCAGAAGCAAAAAAGCTTCTTTTAAACTTAATTGAACAATTTAGAAAAACCTTTGAAAAACAAAGTCAACAAATAAACTATGGAAAAGATATTTTAGAAATTATAGAAAATCTACAACAAATAATATTATGGCAAGAGAAAAGAAGATGTGTAACCATAGAAGATTTAGAAAAAATTATATCTGAAAAAAAATCATCAGAAAATTGACTATACAACCACCTCTATCTATATAATGGATAATATAGAAGAACAAATTGAAAAATTAACCAGTCTATTAGCTGCCTTGGATATACCCAAAGAAGACAAAAAATCCGATCAATATTTAATAATGAATAATGAAAATAATGAAATAGTCTTTCATTATGACTCGGACGAAAACCCTTACGAAAGTCTTTATAATAATCCTCATGAAAATCTTAATTATATAAAACAAGATGTACCAGAATTTAGTAATAGACATAATAAAAAGCGAACACATGAAGAAATATAAGATACATAATTCAAAAATCATATGAATCAGCAAGGCTATTATTATAATAATACATTGACCAAAATAACTAATCAATATATACCAAGAATACAAAATATTCAGAATGCAAATATATTAAATCTTGATTGTGTTGAAAACGGGTATAAAGTTTTACAAGATTGGAAGAATAAAATAAATATATTTATACAATTAAATCAAGAAGTAAAAGACCTACCACCAACAAATTTATTTAATTATATAACTCATCAAACTACTAGGATAGTATATAATTATCTCACATCTCTAGATAATCCATAAAAAAAATTGTATTAAATGAAACATATTCGTTATCTACATTTCAAAATATAGTTCAATTATAACTACAGAATTTATAGGAAGATATCCTAAGGAAAATGAAGGAACAAACACATTTATATATAATACTTTCTAACATATAACAAATTTACGAATATGCAATTTATGTTATTTAGAAAATTTTATATGTGAATATAAAGAAAGCTATTATCAACTAGATTATAAACATAAGTTATTAGCAAATGATATATTTTACAAAAAATTACCATTAAGAATAAGTACTATAGTTGAAGAAATATATACAAAGGCAATTGAAGCAAAAGTTGTCCCTGATACATTAGTCGCACGAATAACAGTACTAAAAGCATGGATGCAAGAATCATGTACAAACAAAATAGCTAAAAGAGAAGCACAAATAAATTTATGTTGTGATAAGATAACAAATAAAATAGGCAAATATGGATGTAATGGAAAAAGAAACGCAAAAAGAAATGGAGTAAAATATCTTATTTCAAATATCGAAAAAATAAATGGAAAAATCATAGCAAAATTTTCAAAAATAGGAAGCAATTTAAAAAGAAATATCCACAGAATAAAACATATTACCCCACCAACAAGAAAAAATGTGCCTACTGGTTATGCCATGCTAAAGGCCACTATGCTAATGAATACCCCAAACGATACGACAATAATGATAAAACACAAACATTAAAATTAGCATACAAAATAGGTTATGACCCTATAGAAGATTCTAATATCGACTCTGAAATAGATATTTATGCATATGAAACTGAATCCTATGACACAGAATCATCACTTCCCAGTGATAATGAATAAATAGATCACGTTGCAAAAACCCAATGCGACATTTATCAAAACAACTATACAAAATAAAGTATTTTACGCTTATATAGATACAGGTGCAATATTATGCTTTGCTTGAAAAAATGTTTCACATAAATGGAATAAATTAGAAAAACCTATTCAAATTATTGTTGCTGATAAATCAGTTAATGAAATATGGTTTATAGGCAATCATACCATTATTAATATTGAAGGTTATCCCTTTATTGACATGACTCAGGAGTTGATACCATTATTGGTAATAATTTCTTGAAATTATTTCAACTTTTATTCAATGTTTACATACTATTTCTCTCTCTTTTCCTGGAGAGGAAGGATTCACAAATGACAAATGACTACCAAAATAATTACACAAAACGAAGTAATTAAATTCTTGGCAAAAGAAATCTTAGATAATATTCAATTTTTATATATGACAAATAAAATTCTACATACTAAACTAGATGAAATATGTAGCGATGACCCTCTTGACAAACTAAAAAATACAAATAAAAAAGAAATTATAATAAAGTTAAAAAAACACCTTAGCAGAAATAAATATACCAACTAAAATACCCTATAGTATAAAAGATGTAGAAGAATTCAAAATGGAATGTAAAAATCTTTTAGAATTAGGAATAATTAGAGAAAGTAATAGCCCTCATAGTGCACTAGCTTTTTACGTAGAAAATAAAAATGAAATAAAAAGAGGCAAAAGAAGGATGATAAGTAATTATAAAAAAATGAATGATGTTACTATCGGAGATAGTTATAAATTACCTAGGAAAGATTGTATTTTAGAAAGAATCAAATGAAATAATTTATTTAGCACCCTAGATGCAAAGTTATGCTACTAGCAATTAAGACTATATGAAGAATTTAAATGACTAACAACTTTTAGCTGTCCCCCACAAAAGTAATATGAATGGAATGTTCTACCATTTGGATTAAAACAAACACCTTCAATCTATTAAAGGTTTATGTATAAAAATTTAGAAGGATTAGAAGAAGTATGTTTAGCATATACAGATGATATTATTATATTTACATCTGGAACAGAAAATGATCATGTAAATGTTGTAACACAAGTTTTAGAAAGGTATAAAGATAAAGAATTAATTATTTACAAAAAAAAAAAGAAATCAAAATTATGACGAACAGAAGTTGAATATTTAGGATTAAAACTAAATGGTAATGGCGCAATAAAATTAATCCCTAATATTCAGGAAAAATTAATCAAATTTCCAGACAAACTACAAGATAGAAAACAAATACAAAGATTCTTAGGATGCCTAAATTGTATCGCCAAACAAGGATTCTTAAAAGAATTATCCAAAGAAAGAAAACAATTACAAAAGAAAATATCTAATAAAATACAATGGACATGGAGAGATCACGATAGCGAAATAGTAAAAAGAATAAAAACAAAATACAAAATATTACCCACATTATATAATCCAAAAGTAAGTGATTTCTTAATAATAGAAATAGATGCTTCGACTGACACGTGGGCAGGTTGTATGCTCGCAATTATAGATGGAAAAAATATATTTAATCTTGATGAAGCAGGTAATGCAGTAAACATGGAAAAAGCTACGGAGTAAGAAGAAATTATTAAACAAAGCCTTCGCTCAAACATAAATAGAGCTTTGACTCAACACAAGAATTATTAGAGCCTTCGCTCAAACATAAACAGAGCTTCAGCTCAACACAAGAATTATTAGAGCCTTCGCTCAAACATAAGCAAAGCTTTGGCTCAACACAAGATTTATTAGAGCCTTCACTCAAACATAAGCAGAGCTTCGGCTCAAAATAAGAATTATTTTATGCAAGAGAGCCTTCACTACCGAAAAATATCTAGCTAAGCTATACAAATACCTTTCTGGAACATTTTCAAAAACAGAACAAAATTACTCTATACAAGAATTGGAAAAATTAGCTTGTCTCAGAATATTGAAACAATGGAGGATCAAACTATTGGGAACGAGGTTTACGTTACGAACAGATTCAAAATACGTCACTGATTTTTGGAAATACAAACTTCAAGAAGATCACAGAAAAGGATGATTAATCAGATGGGAACTATAGTTACATCAATACCAACCTTACATCAAGTTTATCAAGTCTGAAAACAATTGTTTGACAGATACTTTTACAAGAGAATGGAAGTAGCTTTGAAAGCAGTCCAGGATCAATTATTAGAAAAACAAAAAGAAAAACAAGAATTTTTACAAAAATTGCAAGAGCACCAACAATTATTGAAAAAGATAGATATGGAAGAAGGAGTTCTCATAACTATGGTAAAAACTTTATCAGAATTACTGCTGTAATATCCTGAATCCTCTTTGAGCTGAAGACATAGCTTACATGTTAATTTTGGGATATTAGGAGCTAAGTTAGACAAGTAAAGATATTGGTCAAGAGAAAATACATTAGAAATAAGTGAGTTACGATACCTCGTTATGTTCATAGTTAGATTATGAGAAGCATTGAAGTTAATTAGAGATACTTGAAGTTATATTGGATGATATCAATTCGATTGATAGTCAATAGAGGTAGTAAGAGGAAATATAATTGGACACAATTGGATATAATGAGGTTGAAAATATAAGATTTATACCATTTTAGGACACATTGGATTAGGAAGAATGGTAAAATATAAGGTATATGTTGAAAGTTAGATTATTGAAAGAGTAAATTATAGTTTATTAAGAAGAAATAATAATAAATTTATGCATGTCACGTTAAGGAATAACGTGAATAAAACCATATTCTAAAGGGAGTGAACTGCGGTCAATTGTGGCAGACGTTAGGCTTGGGGAGATCAGCTAGCGTCGATCGATATAAATAAGTGATGTTTTTGAATGAAAGTGTAGCGGCTGATCGTGGTGGTTGTTTGGCTTGGAATAGATCAACTGGCGTGATCATCCACCATTTATGAAGAGTAATTCGGAGAGTATTAATCATTTGGAAGTTGAAGGATGCGTCGTCTCCTGTTTTGTCTAAACGTCTATGGAGTTTATGAGCATTGATTGTAACGACCCAGTTTTTCGTAATCTCTTAAAAATGCAGAAAATTTAAAATTTTGCTAGGACCATTGAAATCTCTTTTAAAACAAATCAGAGTGCGACACTAAAACTAGACCGTTACTAACCTTTCATTAAAACCGTTATGAAATCGTTGCGAAAGCGTTATAAAATCATTTGTTTAAAACGTTACGGAAGCGTAAATTATGAGTAAAGAAACTTAATGAAAGAACTAAATAATTAAATACACTTAAAAGAAATGAGAGCCGAAGAATTAAATACACTTTTATTATAACTATGCCCTCTTTGGTTCTAATCAGCTTGGCCAACTCCGAATCTCTTTTGTGCAAATCCTTCACCTATGCTTTATTATTTGTTTGCCGTTCTCGTATATGAGCCTATTATTAACTGTTCGTCATTTGTACCTACACCACAAGTAACATGTTGAGCCTAAGGCTCAGTAAGGAAAAGGGTTAAATGCAACGTGAAATACCACTCTTTAGTCCTTTTTGGAATGGGGCCCACCTAAATCAATCCTTTCATTAAGCCATTCATTTGTTCCTTACTTTACTTTCATTCATTCGTTCGTTACTCGTACTTCGAGCGGGAGATTAGAGGGGTTTTAGGGGATGGAATAGTGGATCGGATCTAACATTTTACTTGCAACTAGAACTCCCATACCCTACGAGGGAGGGGCTTCGGCTAGTTGCAGACTAGACCCGCTATCTATCAATTTCCTTCATTTTCTTAACATTTTACCTCACTTATGCATGTTTGCGTACCACCACCAAGGTGGCACTTCCTATGCTTTCTATTAACATGATGTTTGGCCATACATTCTCAACCTATCATGATGTATGATGCGTATAACATAACTTTAATAAAAATTGAAGTACGCATATGAAAGAAAGTAATTGAATTTAAAGGCGCATATAAAAGAATAATAGAAATGGAGGCGCATAATAATGAATACAACCAATAATTGAACAATATAGAACAGAGAACGTTTATAAAATTGAATGCAGGAATTTACATGCCAATTATCCTAGTTAACATCCTAGTCCATTTACATGCTTCCTATATTTATTATTCTAGGTGATTTAAATATGCTTTTGTTCTAGTTCGTTGGTTAAACATACTAATCACAAGCTTATTAAATGGCATATCTCAATTAATTGTCATGCGAATATTAATCTAATTTAATTACATACTTGACTAATTCATTATCATGTTCAAGGTTTAACAACTAGTTAATTATCATGCTTATTTAGATGCTTAGATTAGCTAATTGGTCAACATGCTCTATTGATTCAATTAACTAAATTGTTTAGCAATTAACTCGATTGATTAACAATTAACTAAATAGATTACATGCTCAAGTTATAAGATTAAGTAAACATGTAACGACCCGGATTTCTTAACCATTTTTTTTACATTATTGATTACCAAAGTAACAAGTTTCAGAGTCAAATCTTTTTCAAAAAAAGAAGTTATCAGAGTGCCAAAATCCAATTGTTACCCAAAAGCTCATTTTATCATTCATTAAATAGTGAAGAATTACCATTTATGATTTTGCGGAAGCGAAAAAAATTCGTTCTTAAAAGTTGCGGGAATGTAGCTAAACAAGAAATCCAATTTACGAAAATCAAGAAGCTATGACTAACATTTTAGCAGAAAAACAAACTTAAAACATAATTTAAGAACCAAGGTTTTGAGTTTACAAATAAGGCTTACATAGTATTCCGAATAATATTCAAGTGAGGGCAATAAGGGAAAATTAACGTTCGTAAAAAAAACAATTCGACATTAGCCCTTACTAAGTTCCTTCTTCTTCCTCACTTAGTGCCGTACTACTACTCCATTAGCGTCTCAATCGGACCTACCGCAGGCTCTACCAGAATGGCTTCTTCTACAGCTCCTGGCATAATCACTTCATTACCTACACCTCAAGTAAGGACGTGAGCTTTCGCCCAGTAAGGAAATGGGGGAAAACAATTATGCATTTCTATCTTAAATTCTTCTTGGAATGCGGGCCACCCAAACCAATTCTTTTCATTACGTTCGTTCTCCATTGGTTCTTTACTCGTACATCGAGCTCGAGATTGGAGGGTTCTTATGGGATGGAATAATTGACTGGACTTCACCCTTTACTTGCAGCTAGGTCCCCGTTCCCGTCGAGGTTGGGGGCTTCACCTAACTGCGGACTAGTTCCGCTACCCATCTGCCCCCCAACTCCCTTTTTCGTCCCCTCTCCAGCGTATCCCACCTTCAAGGGTCCTCCCCTTTTAGTCTATCTCACCTTTAGGGTTTCTTCCCTCCCGGCGTATCCCTCTGGTAGGGTTTCTTCGGTGATGGGCGTATCCCGCTCATCCCAAACATTCTTGTTCTTAACATTTTTCCTCCCTCATGCATGTGAGTACCACCCCGAGGGGGTACCCCCTACTTGGTTTCTATTAATGTGAGTACATCCTAACATCCTCAAATTAAATAACACATCTACCAAAATAACACGTACATGAAAAGGGATTCACAATAAGTAAGAAACAGAAAAATAATAGAGCGTGCTCACATGTAACAACAAAAGCAAGCAACATATAAGTACATGTGGTGCTAAGCATGCTATTAATGGCTATAATGAAGTGACAGAAATATGTATATCTACACATGTTTTGATTTGAGTATAATAGCGAAAAAATAATAAATGGCTAAGCATGTTTTAATCGAATATAACAGCGAAAATCGTAATTGGCTAAGCATGCTTCTATCGAATATAATAGCAGAAATCGTAAATGACTAAGCATGCTTCTATCGAATATAATAGCGGAAATCGTAAATGACTAAACATGCTTCTATCGAATATAATAGCGGAAATCGTAAATGACTAAACATGCTTCTATCGAATATAATAGCGGAAATCGTAAATGACTAAACATACTTCTATCGAATATAATAGCGAAAATCGTAAATGACTAAACATGCTTTTATCGAGTATAATAGCGAAAATCGTAAATGACTAAACATGCTTCAATTGAATATATAGCGGAAATCATAGAACTTCTACGTGGGGTCTTAAATCGACTATCACTGCAGAATTTTGAACACTAATATGCTTCCTAACGACTTTATATAGGTGTAAGTGAACAATATCATAATCAGAGCAACAAAAACAGCTTCTAATCAGAAATTAGTGACAACTAAATGACGAGAACATGCTCTCACATGAAATAATAGCAGTGAATGTTAAACGAACAAACGACGAAACATGCTTGGTAACGACAATGGTAACAGTGGACATGCGTAGCATAACAGTAGAAACCATGAACGTCTAACATATAGTAGCGGATAATAACAACTAAAGAACGACAAAACAAGCTTTATACGTCTAAAACAGTAGCAGCGAATATGGATCGAAACGAAACAGCAAAACATAAGCATCTTAACATATTTTAGATCGGCGATAATGGTAGCATATTGGAACCTTTAAACATGCATTTATTTGGGAAAAACAAAATCAAGTTAGAACATCTATCATGCATTTATCAATGATGGGGAACAGAGGTGATACACGACTATATAAACCAAGGATCACGTTGAAAACAACAGAAGGAACAACAGAAAATTACGACGGCAACTGTACGAGTAATGAGAACAGGTGACATTCATGCTTTTAACATCTGTACAAAACTAACTACAGGGTAGAGTAAAGAAATTATAGCATAACAATGACATATATATATATTCAGAATGGTAGAACACGAATTACCACAACATATCAATAATACACAACCACATAACCATGTATTGGAGTCATTGTGCCTACATTTTTACTTACATTCATCCTTACAGATTCAATGGTCACATTCCCTTAACTTCTCCACAAAACAGACAACCCTTCCAAGAGAGTGAATCAACGTTGAAGTGTACTATCAGTTAGTATATACGGGAAATAACTACCAAAACAGGGCATCCAACAGAGCATTATCAAAGGTTTTACAGAGATTTGAGAGCAACCAAGGAATCGCAGAAATCAAACACAAGGAAATCATACACACACACACGTTTACTTGGGTGTAGGGCTTCCTCAAGCCAAGACAACTCATTACTCACCCTTGAAGTCGAACCTCCTCATGGACAGTAGCTCTCCTACACCTCCTTACTCCAACAAAACCTCCCCAGGAGAAAACGAAGATGAAGAAGATGAAGGAAGATTGGGGCTAAATAAAGACTCACCTAGGATAACCCGTACGAGAGGCAGGAGGAGTAGGGAACAAATCTCTGTTTGTCGGCCATTTCCTGTGATTTTGTGTCGAGAGATCATGTTTTAATAGGATAAACGTCATTTTTCATCTTATTTTAAATCAGTTTTGTCGCTGTACAGGGAGAATTCGAACAAGATGATGCGTCTGAATTTTGTTTGTACCATATGAATTCAAAATTCGGACGCAGAAGTGATGTTTGACATGTCGTCCGCGTAGTCTGAATTCGTCCAGAATTCGGATAGAGTCAAATGCACAATGTCTGACTTGTCTAAGGTGTCATCTGCTTCGTCTAAATTCGTCCAGAATTCAGACAGATTCAAACTCACAACGTCTGCCTTGTCCGAGGTGTCATCCGAAAAGGCCAAAATCCCATTTCCTTCACGTTTTCAACTAGATTTTCATCCGAATAACTCCCACGAATTTACAAGTCACCACTTATCGTATATAGATACGAGTTGTTTCATGAAATTTTACCTACAAAGTCTGATTACATCGTTTAACGAAGAGATTTAGGATCGGGTTGTTACATCCTACCCCCCTGACAAAAATTTTGGTCCCCAAAATTTAGCCACTAAACAGCTCAGGATACTTAGTCCTCATATCATTTTCAAACTCCCACGTGGCCTCCTTGCGGCTGTGATTCTGCCATAGAACTTTGGCCAGTGGAATCCGTTTGCGCCAGAGCTCCTTTACTCTTGAGTTAAGGATCTGGATAGGCTTCTCGTTGTAGCTTAGGTTGGGCTGTACCACGACATTAACGCCAGTAGGGGTCAACATGGCAGCATTGCCAAGGTACTTCTTGAGCATAGATACATGGAAAACATCGTGTACTCCTGCCATGGAAAACATCGTGTACTCTTGCCATGGAACCTGGTAACTATAACCTGTATGCGATCGATCCTACTATCTGTGTGATCACATAAGGTCCCATGTATCGGGGATTCAGCTTTCCCCTCTTACCAAACCGAACAATGCCCTTGAAAGGAGATACCTTTAAGAACACGCTATCCCCCACAGCGAACTCTAGGTCCCGACGTCGGTTATCTGCATAGCTCTTTTGGCGACTCTATGCTGCTAACATCCTCTGCTTGATTAGAGCCACAGACTCAGCTGTCCTCTGTACCATCTCGGGCCCATAGAGCATAGCTTCGCCAACTTTTTCCCAATACAAGGGGGATCTGTATTTCCTCCCATACAAAGCCTCTTAGGGTGCCATACCAATAGTGGCCTGGAAGCTATTGTTGTACGCAAACTCGACTAACGGTAGAATTTTACTCCACCCGACATGAAATTCAAGAACGCAGGCACGCAACATATCCTTGAGTGTCTAAATAGTTCTTTCACTTTGGCCGTCGATCTGAGGATGAAACACTGTGTTGAATTTCAATTATGTGCCCATTGCTCTACTAAAACTCTTCCAAAATGCCAAAGTAAAACACGGGTCACGGTCCGATACCACAGAAACTGGAACACCGTGAAGTCGGATGATTTCCTTGAGATACAAGTCAGCAAACTGATTCATCATATATGTCATAGACACGGGCAAAAAATGTGACACTTTAGTCAACCGATCAATGATTACCCAAATAGAATCATAACCCTTAACCGTCTTGGGCAAGCAAGTGACAAAATCTATAGTGATGTGCTCCCACTTCCACTGAGGAATTGGTAGTGACTGGAGTACACCACCAGGTCGCTGATGCTCGGCTTTAACACGCTGACATATATGGCATTCAGACACGTAATAGGCAATGTCGTACTTCATGTTGGGCCAATAATAATGAGTTTTCAGATCTCGGTACATGTTGTTACTTCCCAGGTGTGCAGACAAACTGGAAGAGTGGGCTTCTCTTAAGATTTTAAGTCGTACTGCCGAATCACCAGTTACAAAGCACCGGTTCTTATACTTGATAATGCCGTCAGCGTACGCGATGATGAGGAACAAAGCAGGGCTGAGGAATTTGCACGCGCGGGACTCATGACTTGCCAGGCTCAATAGAGTAAAAGAGAAAACGTTTGCAATAAATCGTATTTGATTATTTAGTTTTCATTTCTCAAACGCAGTATTTAATTGGTAGCTTTCATATCTCAAACGATTTACGCTTCCGCTATGTTTTAATAAATCCGTTAGGTTTTCACAAAAGATTTTACAACTGTTTCTGCTATGTTCAAACGAAAAAGGTTTTAATGGTCCGATTTTGCACTATGATATTACTTTAAAAAGGTTTTATTAAAGGCTTTAGCAGTTTGAAAAAAGTTTTAAATTTTTGTTAATTTTTAATAGAAAAAGAAAAATCGTGTCGTTATAGGATAAGCGTATTAAGGAGTTGTTTCAAGCTGTTTGGACCAACATGTTCACGGAGGTTGCCCCATCCTTTGTTGCACATCTGGATATTACCTCGTCTTCTGCTCCTCCTCTTCCTGCCTTTGATAATGTGACTCATCCCAATGCTTATTTTTTTCAATTGTATATCATTAGTTGTCTTGAAATTCTTTAGTTGTAATTGTTTTGAATATCTTTATCTTGTTGGATTTGATTTGGCCTTATTTTGGTGGATGTATGCATTTATGTCTTGAGTATATTCATCTTCTTTGACTAGCTAGTGGATGCTTGGATTCTGTTGCATATTTATAATAGTTGATTTCTTATTTGATAGCAAAAACAGGGGACTCATAAAACAAGGGATACTTTGTCAGATTTCTCTTTAATTGTCCTCTACATATACTTTTTTTTATAATGACAAAGGGGGAGAGATAATAAATTGAATAAAGTTTTAAATGAGCATATACAAAGGGGGAGAATTGTTTTGAGAATAAAGTGTTAAATAAGCATATACAAAGGGAGAGAATTGTTTTGAGAATAAAGTGTTAAATGAACATATACATAGAGGGAGATATTTTTAAACAACTTAAAGTATTGTTATCATTAAAAAGGGGAAGATTGTTAGTTTAAAAGTATTAAGCTTAATTGTTTTTGTGATTAATTATTAATTCAGTGATAAGTTGTTTATAATGTGAATATATCTAAAGTATTTAACGTTTAAGTTATCCTTATTCTTCATTGGAAATACTCAGTAGAATGGGTATTTAGTATTCTAACATCAGCGTCAAAGTTTTGTAGCAATTGACGTAAGTCCTAAGATGAATAATTTCCAAGTTGAAGAAAATCAAAGGAGTTGGTCGACCAACTTTGTTCATAGTGTTTTTGTCAAAAATGCAGTAGGCAAAGTGCAAAATGGTCTACCAAAAATGCTACAAGACACTTTGTTTTTATGGACACAAAGAAAAATGGTCGACCAGCAAAGCAAAATTAGTCGATCGAATTTCTTTACAGATTGCATGTCAAAAACGCGGTCGACCAATAGAAAAATGGTCAACCGAATTTCTTTACAGATTGCTCTATTTTCTCAATCAGTGAAAGTTGGTCGACCACCAGAAAATTGGTTGACCGGTGTGGTCGACAAAACTAAAGAAAATGGTCGAACCATATAGAGAAGTATTGCATGTAACGGTCAAATGGCGGTCCACCAAATTGGTTAAGTGGTCAACCGCAACAACTTAGTTGAAGAAATCTATAATAGATGAAGACTCTGAGTGGAAATCATCTTAGGCTATCTTTCAAAGAGGAAGTGCTGCCAAATTGTCTGGACTTTTTAGCCTTCTAGCTATTGCTTAAGATACCTCATTCATTGTGTAACCTTGGGAGATATCCATTTTGTGAGTGAGGATTTGTGTTGAGATTTGTATGCAAAAAAATGCTTGTTGAGTGTGAGAGATGGTGAACCCATTTGTAAGGTTAGATTGACACTCTTGAAGTCCCGTGCGGTTGAAGTGAAAGGATCTTCAAGGAGGGGCCTTGAAGCGCAAACATAGATGTTCTTTACTGAATTGCGTTAACCACTCGATTTCATATTTCTCTTCCTTATCTTTTATTGTGCTTAAGCAAAAAGCAATATGAATCTACCCGCAGTTGTACGCCAAGGGAAAAGATATGCCCCTTTTTCTCTTCCTTATCTTTTTATTGCTTTTTTTGTATGCAATGCGAAAAGCAATATGAATCAGTACATAAGCGGAATGCAATATGAATCTACACAAGGGAAAAGATATATCACTCATTGTCTGTTGGTGCTACGACAATTGCAATTGTTTCAGGCAGCAATATCTGGTAAGGTTAGTGAGTGTGTAGGTCAACGAAAGACATAAAACAGGGTTGTTTTGGGTGTGACTAAAATGTAAACCACGTATTAGAACTGTTCAAACATGAAAGACAAACAAAAAAAGTGAGATGTTTACTTATGTAAACCCATTTTAATGTCATTAGTGATTTTTTAAATTGAACGTTGAAGTATTCTTCTTCGTCCAACGCATAGCAGTGTATACAAAGAATGCAACGCAAGAATGATTACTAAAATAAAATCTTATGAACTACTTAATGTAACATAACGTAATTCTCACCGTGTTTGCCATTGCTTCTTGATGCGGGAAGATGATCTCAGTGATGTGGTACATATCTTGAACCTAAAAATGAAAATAGTAGGCAAAATATCCTAAGTATCCAATCCAAAACACTTAATGAAACAAAATGAAAAATTCTACCAAAGTCTCTCAAAGAATTGCACATGTCTACAGGTTCTTCTCGGTATTTACATAAACAAATTTCTTGAAAAGATTAGTCAATTGACCTGGTTGCAATAAATATTGACAAGTTACCATCAGACTAATAAGGTATGAATAAGTGCAGACACGTAGATAACCAAATCAAAGATGTACCACGCACACATTTTTAAGTGGTGGAGGCTGCATTCCACACGACATGGTTGTCGATGAAGGAATTGGAGCAACTATCTCATGCACCTTGGCAAGCAAAGCAGGAGGAGATGGTTGGCATCTTAAGGCAATGCTGCTGCAAATTTGAGACATGTTATTACATCGCATACAAATAAAGTAAATATTGTACTTTTCGTATAAACTAAATAACTTACAAGCAGTCTGTGTGTTCGGTTACTGAAAAGGACGTTATAGAGGACACTAAAGAGGCTACTGGAGGAGCTACTCAAGAGGCTACTCAAGAGAATGGTGGAGGGGCTACTCGTTGCCCTATTCTTTGTAATTCAACCAACAACTCATGATGGTGCTCCTCTGCTCGCTTCTCCATTCTTTGCATTTGGTGCAACCCCATTTGATGGTGCTCCTCCATTATTTGCAGTTTGTACAACCCCATTTGATGGTGCTCCTCCATCCTTAGAAGTCGGTCATCCATCCTTTAAACTTAATCCAACACCATTGCATGTCACTCCTTCCCTTGCTCCTCCATTCTTTGTATCTAGTTAGCAATCTTCTCAGACATTAACATAAAGTGAGATGACTAAGGAGGGAGCAGAGTCATTGACTGTGGAGTATCATCATCCATGTGCTATAGAGGCGATGATGAAGATTGTTCCTCCGAGGGGGACTGGAGGCTATACAACTAAGGGGGATGGAGGCCATACAACTTAGGGGGCTAGAGGCTGGGAAACTTTTGCTTGAGTCTTGGGGGTGGGCTTGGATTGAGTCTTGCATACCCATTCCCCTCCGACTTTGGAGTTCCCCATGTAGTCCACTTTAAATTTGTTGTAAACGTTGGTGAACTTCTCTTCAATTCTCAGCTCCTCATCCGAGACATGTGTCCCATTATGCTCAACAATCCTTTGAATAAGCCAATTAAATGGTAGACTCTTGGTTGGGTTACTGAGGATCTCGTACATGAGACTTAAAATCACATAGCCAATGTTCAATTTAACTCTGTTGAACACCTTTCCCATCATATAGAGATCCATGCAGATAACATGGTCTTGATGTCCATCTTGAGGCAGAATAGTATGCGTCATGATGGTAAGGATCACACGGGCTTTGGCATTCAAGTCACTGGAATTTGGCTTCTTGAATGCTGTGATATTTAGGGATCACCATGCAACAATCTACTGTCAGACCTTCTCCTCGTCTGATGAAATCAGGCTCCTAAGACACGTGGTGTAATATCCAGAAAACCTTATATATTTAATGTAAAGAATTATGTGTATTATATATTTTGATAAAGAAAATGTGTTTGGTGATAGTAATTTGTACACTTGATAGGTTTGGAATTGGTGACATGTGAATTTGGATACGTTGGAAATGATATTATGCAGTGTATATTTGAGAATTTGTTGTAGGGCATAAGGAAGAGTGAAATGCAAAGGGTTATGGAACTCTTGGTAAGGACAGCGGTCAATCAGGTGATGGGGATGATCGACCAATTTTCTACAAAATAAAGGTTAAGAAGTTCACGGATGAAGGAGCAATCGATCAATAGGTGTAGCAGTAGATCGACTTCATTATATTTTCAAAATTGGGATTTTGAGCTATTGATTGATGAACGACTTGCGTCTATACAAAATTGTATAGGCTGCAAATTGTGGTCGATCAGCTAAGAAAAGGCAGTTGATCAGTAGTAGTCGATCGGCATCATTACATTTTCAAAATTGGGATTTTGAGCAGTTGATTGATGAACGACCTGCGTCTATACAAAATTGTAAAGGCTGCAAATTGTGGTCGATTAGCTAAGAAAAGGCAGTCGATTAGTGCTTATACAAATTGTAAATCTTAGGATTTTTTGTTGATCACCCAAAAGAATGTGTTCGATCGGTTTATCAAAAACACTGAGTCTGGCTACAGTGCCTATACAAATTATAAATCTTAGGATTTTTGGTTGATCACCCAAAAGAATGTGTTCGATCAGTTTATCGAAAACACTGAGTCTGGCTACAGGATTGTTTTGCGGTCGATCAGCCGTTGAGAGGTGATCGACCGGAATGTCAAAGGTCATATGAAATATGGATAGGATGTCACATTTTAATTGGAGCTTTTAGGGGTGGAGACTCCAGAATTGAGCCCTGTAACACCACCTCTAGCTTGGTGTTGGAGAAGAGGGGGTGAACTTGAAGAATTTAAAGGAAGAAATATGAACACTTAGGAAAAAGAAAGTTTCTCACAAGGAAGTCCTCCCCTAAAGCTCTCCATCTTTTCTTCCGTGAAGTTAAGGTATGTTGAAGTCCTTTACAATTTTGTTAAAGAACTTTATGAGATTATAGGTGAATGATAGGAAGGTGATGTAAAAATGGATGAAGAAGTGAAATCTGAAAGGTTGAGTATTTGATCATTGTTGATTCAATTCCTGGAATTTTTAAGTCAAGCCATTTAGACATGTCATTAAGGACATCTTAAGGAAGATGGAGGTCTTGGAATTATAGAATTTGGTAAAAATTGAGGGAGTTATGGAAGGGTAAAGTTGAATGAAATTTGATCAAAACCCTAGAATGCATGTCTAAGAGATGTTGATCATATCTTGGATTTATATTAATGATTATTGATTGTAAAGGTATTGATTGTACAAGAAGACACTCCTAGTGGAAAAACTATAAGGAACAAGGTAAGAGATATACATGTATTTGACCAATGGTGGTCTACATCACAAGATATTATGATGTGTTACTTTGTATTGTCGTTTGATAGATTGGTTGATTTATAATGTTGTTATGCTATGTTAGAAATATTAGATTGGTTGATTTATAATGTTGTTATGCTATGTTAGAAATATTAATATTTGTTCTTCAATGATAAATTGTTGTTTATATGTTAAATGTTGAATTGAATGTATACATGTCATACATCATGGTCTAAATTTGACAGGATAATGTTGGCATGCATTGCATTGAAATGAAATGTATTGAATAAACATAAATAGGTGTTGGAGGTTGGGGAGATTAGCAACAATTCTATTTAGGAGAACAACGTGATGATGTATCTCATCCATCATCGGGATTGAGTGATGGTTTGCTCAAGATAAACCCTAGAATGTATATTTTCTCTTGGACTGATAATCTCCAACGTTTTAAACTGTTATGTGACTATGATTAATGAACAGAAAAGATAAGTTCTTTTCTAACATGAAAGACATTAGCATTGAGTCAGCACGAGCATACATTACTCATTTCATTCTATCTCTTACTGAGTATTATGCTAATAGTTTTATCTTGTGATGTAGGTTAAGAATATGATCCAAATGAAGTTCATATAGAGTGATGGAAAGGAACTGCAGTGGAAGGAGCATGACAACGATGAGCGCTTTCGTTACCCGACACATTTTGACCTTAGGGTTATGACTCACTAAATGTGGTTATAATGTAAATTATATGGAGTGTGTAAAAATATGTTTTAATGCTTTTAATGTGAAAAATGTGTGTTTTAAATTGTTTCCTGCTTACACTATTGCTTTTAATTTCCCTTCACATATTAAAAAAATATATATATTTGAATGACTAACAGAAAGATAAATGTAAAATGGATTGTGACACGTGGTAATATTTCTCTCATGGTTCCTCAATTAAACATCCAAGGAGCAAGTTAATATAATTGAGAGTTAACATCAACTCCCGTCCCAAAATGTAAGTCAATACCTTTAATAGTTGGGTGGACAGTTCCAAATTGGTATAAAATAGTTTGATAATCCGTTCACAAAAACTTCCACCTAACTTGCACAACCCAGTTAAGTCTGCCCCCTGGGCTTGTGTAACAGGGTCAACTGCGACGGGTGCTCCAACTTCAACTACGGATGGTACATTCAATGAAACTATCCGAGAATGAAATTAGTTGAAGCCATATGTGTCACGCCCCAAAGAGGGCCCGCGATAGAACGGGGAACGATCCGGCCCAAAAAAGAACTAAATTGTCCAACCCTCACTTAAATCCAATAAATAGTAGTAGAAATAGAGTAAAACTTACAAGCCAAATCCAAATAAAAGGTCCATCAGTGACTTTCAAATAACGTGAAATAATTAGTCTAAAATTTAAAAGACAACATCTAAATTTTAAATTAAATAAAAATCAAGTCCAAACCTTACTACCGTAACTAGTTTCTCTAGAAAGAAGAAAAATAACTTGAACGGGATGAACTTCTGTATTCTACTCTTGAGGTGGAATTTGAGGACTAATATTAATTCCTGAAAAAAATGAAGTCAATTGGGCTAAGTCGACTAAACTCAGTAGGGAATTAATTTATATTCAATATTTATGTTATATGAATTTAACATATTTTTCAATTTATTAAAATAACTCATAAACAGATAAGAGTCGCTGAAGAGCATAAATTAAATAACAAAATTAACAAAGGCGATACTCAGGCGATCGCAAATAGCCAAAAAAGACCCTGATCAGGTTTAGGGTTTTGCGCCCAAGGACACAGCACATACAGCTGTCCCATTACTCTAGTTAACAATAAAGTAAATAATGTAAATGAATTGAAAGGTAAATAATTGTAACATGTTCAATTGAAATTTAATATTTACCTTTTAATAATTAAAGTGTGTTAAATATAAAATAAATCCCTACCTCAAAACTGGGTCAACCAACGCTAAGCCCAATCCAATATTCACTAAGGCCCAATAGCAATATGTCCAATATCCCTAATTTTGAAACCTAACATGAATAATTTTAAGGATAATCAATATTTAATAACCAAATTAATTTGATCAAAGGAATTTTTCTACAACTTAGCCTAAAATTATGATAACCCAATTTAATTTATCACAATAAAATACATTCTGACTTAGCCTAAAGGTCTACTCAACAAAGTGGCCCAAAGGGCCCTTCCATAATCTGGTCCAAATGACCTCTCCAAAATTTTGCCCTTTGGTCCAAGGCCTTCCACATCTAGCCTGCAATAGGGAGAGTTTGGGCTGTGACCCAAAATCTCCCATTCCACAAATGGGTTACTTTGTCTATGGACAGAATGTCCGAGTTGCAACCCTTTTGTCACCAATAACCCATCAAGAAATTCACAAAGTAGTATCCTAATATTTACTATAATCAATTCAACCCAACAGTTCAGAATTTCCAGAAGAACAAGGAATTTAACTTTCTTTTCACTGTGCAAAGTTCCACAGACACCCAAATTGAATTTATAACTTCAACAAAAAAAAAATCATATCACCCAACCACACTAATCATGAATTGAAATATTCACTTGAAGGGATGACCCACTTTGTAAAAGCTTAAATCCAACCATTAACAAAATCAATCAATTAATCACACATCCAGTTGAGGAAATTGGAAACCAAAATGGAATTGGGAAAAACCATACTAACCTTAATGAAGAAAATTCCAAAATTCGTCACTGGAGAACTCAAAATCGTTATCTCCAACCTCTCTGTCAATCTCAACGCGACTTAAATTTTCAACCTTTGGAAAGACCCATGTTCATTAGAGTGAATTTGCAGAGAATAAAATAAAATTTGAAGAAAGAACACTTAAACTCACTCAACAAATGATGAAATATTGTACTGTCCGAAACTTAATAAGCCAAAATAGACCAAATCTTCCACCTTTGAAAGAGAAATCATCAATCATTAAAGTCAATTTCATGGAAGACAGAACCGAAATTGATGAAAGGGAACTCGAATTTACCCGACGAAGAACGAGGTCCCAACCGTTGAAAGCCAAAACCTTTTTGCCCTCCAAAACGTCTCTAAAACTCGATGTATGTCTTCCACCCTCGACTGCTCAGATAACTCCAACCCTAGAGAAGTCGGACTTCGAGGATGATGAAGAGGAAAAGATAGAGGAGAGGGAAATCGAAAATTTGAGTTTGAGTAAGTGGGGATAGACTCCCCATATCGCCACTGATATATAGGGGAAAACTCTCCCTGTATCTCGCCATATCGTAGCAACTCCCCTGAAATGGGGAGTTTTAAAAAAATCTTATCCCTTTTTTTTTCATTTGGATTAGGCCAAAAGGCCCAATTGTTACATTCCTTCTCCCTTAAGGAATTTCGTCCCCGAAATTAAGGACAACCTCAATCGTACCATTGAATAAGTGAGGATACTTTTTCATTATTTCCAATTCTATCTCCCAAGTCGCTTCTCTTTCACTATGATTCTTCCACTATACTCGCACTTTTAAATTGTAATACTATTTAAATTGCAATACTATTTAAATTGTCTTACACTTTTACCCTTATTACATTTAGTACTAACCAAATACAAAATGCCACAATAAAAAGAGTACATCATTCTCTCATTCCTCTCATCTTCGAACAATTGCTAGTTAGATGGTCAATCTCCCCACATTTAAAGCACTGACGTGACTTAGCCAAACATTATCCTTCATGGTTTCTCTTACACTTAGGGCACCGAATCTTCTGTTGGCTTCTTCCTCTTCAAAGGGTCACTTAATCCCCTTGGACGTACACCCTTCTTCTTGTGAATACAACTGAAGCTGCACTGTAGACTTGCTTTGTTTTAAGATCCGATTCTTTACTTCTTCAAGGTCAAGAGCTCTTAATACAATCTCAGAGTAGGCTACCTCTTGTGTTCCTGCTCCAACCACGCCTTCTTGAATCTCCGTCTTTAGTTCTCGTATAAAGTGACGTACCTTGTGCTCATTACTCTCCACCATGTGAGGAGCAAACCGCGACAACGCTTCAAACTTGCGTACATACTCAGAAAATGATCCTTCCTGTTGTATCTCAACAAATTCTACAAACTTCTTTGTCATTGTTGTGCGGTTGAAATATTTCTCGTAAAAGATTTTCTTGAATTCTACCCAAGTCATCGCAATCACATCCTTAGTTATCTTGACTGAGTCCCACCAAAATCTTGCGTCCTTGACCAACATAAAAGCTGCAGATGCTACCATTTCTTCTTCCTTTATCTTAGCATAGGTCATCATGTCTTCCATGGTCCTAAACCATTCCTCAGTGCTATCTGGATTAGCAATATTCCCATCAAATTGAGGTGGACGTAACCGCCGAAGCTTCTCCCAACTTACATCCGGCTGCTCAGCCACGCGTTGTTCCTCCACTCGCTCATTTCCACGCGCCATGATTTCTATCAACTTCTCCAAATTTGTGGAATGTTGTTCCAATTGGCACTATTGTTGTTCCACTAATTGTGATTGTTGTTCCACTATCAAAATCAACCGAGTGATCTTTTCATCTGCACTACTCGTATCTCCTATTTGCTCAACCTTTCATCGTCCTCTAACCATGATAACTTATACCGCAGAATAAAATAATAATTATACATAGGAAAATTAAATTATGTAACTTACTTGCAGTTGATGGAAGATTTCCACGTCGAAACTCGTGCTGGTAGGCATGTACAAATTATTATTATTATTATTTTTTACGCCGTTAACTATAGTAGAACAATTTATACACAGTTGAATTTTAAAACACAGTGGAGCAATTTAAAACACAGTTACCATTGAAAAAGTAGTTAAGCAAATCTTAGTTTTAAAAACGATTATCAGAGCCACAAAAATTGTTTTTAAAACATTTGCTCTGATACCAACTGTAACACCCCGACTTTTTAAATCCTTTTAAAAATACGTGAAATTTAAAATTTTGAAAATCTTTATCAAAGTGCGCCTTAAAGTCGGACGCTACCAAACCTTTTCGTTAAATTCGTTGTATAAAATTCTTTATTTATTAAAAATGCGGAAAGCGTAAATAAATTTTTCTTTGAAACTTAGCGGAAGCATAAATTATTTGTTTAAAACAAATAATAACAAATAATAAAATATTACTTTAAAATTACAGCTCTTTCCTCTTTACTTTAATTTGCCAACCAGCTGCAAGTCTCGCTCGTGCAAATCCTTCATCAGGTGCTTCTTAATCTGTTCGTCATTTATTCCTTCGTACTTGTACCTACATCGCAAGTACTATCCTATGAGCCTAAAGCTCAGTAAGTGATATTTACCTATCATGCTACTATATGCTCATGTTGTACATTTTTAAATCATCGTTTCTCTTCTTTCTCTTATCCTCTTATCTTTTATATCTTAACCATCGTTCCTGTCAATCCATTACGTTTAATTCGTCATTATTATCTTTTCGTCTTATTTTTTCGTTTCATCATTTACGTTTTATTCATCGTCTTCATCTTTTTCATTGTTTTCGTCTTTTACATTTTATTCATCATTTTCATCTTTTACCTCCGATATAGCAGCGATGACATAATCCAAAAGCTTACTAATCATTGATCGTTATGTCCTGGCATAATCCAAGGACCTTTGCAACCTCGCATCATATTGTTGCCTTTTTCTTTTTCTTTCACTCATTTATGGCTTATTATTCGTTTATTATTTGATTCGTTATTGTTCGTTCTTTATCGTTGTCTTCGTACGTTTAATACTTTTTATGACTTAGGATTCGTCTGTTATTCGTATCATTTCGTTTGTTGTTCGTGAATGCATACAAATTTCTGGAAGCGTAAATAAACATCGAAACATGCTATTAATGCAGTAAACAGCGAAACGTGCATTTAAGTACTATAAACAACAAAACATGCTTTTAAAACTGTAAACAATTAAACATGTTGTAAAAACTGTAAACAACGAAGCATGCTAGGAAAGCGGTAAACAACGAAACATACATTTCCTAAACTTGCGATGTAGGGTCCGAAGACCAAAACACATGCATATTACTTACTTCGTTTCTCGCAATGTTCAATACTTAAGCTAACTTTTCATCTTCTTTAGTACCTTCACAAATTATAACATTCAATTATTAATAAAGTCATTTAATCTACCTATTAAATCATGTTTTTCTATCATAATCTCTCATTACTTAATCAAATCTTCTAAAGAGTACTTACTTCGCTTAATAACTAATCTCCATATTCATCTCTAATCATTTGCTCGTCTTTGTCCAATTTCCACAATATATTAATCTCACTAGTGCCTTCAAATCAAAACCAACCAATAATTGAATAATTCATATCACAACAAAGTACTAACAATTTAATATTGCTCTTAGAAATTGACAGCGATATTATCCAACAACAACCAACATACTACAAATCTGCAACAAAGCTAATACCTACCTATACATCAAAGTTGAAACCCAACATATTAATACCCAAATAATGAACTTCCAACATTCAGTTCCGTTAGAAATTTCTACACTTATTATATTATTCATCAACAAACCATTAATACTTTCATTCACACAATCCAGAAACATAGATCTCACAAAGCAATAACTTTCGTTGGCTGACTTCTCAGAACATACATCCAACATATTCATCAATATCTCACCTTATATTTGCAAACCTGGTCCTCCGTAATTTCCATCAATGAGGTACAGTAAACAGGGTACAGACATCCAGCCAGTAATATTCAAAGAACAAAAACTAAATTGTAAGTCCATAGGTATTTACAGCATTGACCACAACATCATAAAACCAAAGGCAGTGACAGTTTCTAATATGACAAACCAATCCCAAAATCCAATAGACAGAGCATAACAATATAGAACCATCGATCCTACGTACAACACTACAAATCAGAATCCAATACTGAACTTCAGAGAGAAGGACCTCACCTTCTCGACCTCCAGAGGAATTTGTCCAACAACTCTGCCACACAAAGTATCCAAATCAACATGTTATTGTTTTCCGACAATTCATCCAAACGAGAATACCCACATCAGAATTCAGAATACAGGGGAGAAATCTTTCTCACCGTGAAGACACAAGGCAACAATTCTGCCTCTTGCTGTTTCTTCTTCTACTTTGCCATTTAATCACATAGCCGTAGACAGGGGATTAAATTCCCAGCTTCCCAACGTCCTTTCCCTTTACCTCCACAGCCGACAAGTCATGAAGCGTGGAGTAATTACAGGAAATAATTGGAAGAATACGCCAACATGGTTGATGAAGGACTATCGGCAGAACAAACAAAGGAATGGACTGAGTCGTACTATACCGCGAATCAGACGATAAGTCTTCCCTTTGCAAACCGACACACCCGAGCAAGTCGTCCATCTCGACCCAAGCCACAGCCTCTACCCGAGAGATCCGCGATTCAGCTCCCTGCAATGAGCTTCCAACCAACAGTTCGATAGTACAAAGCAACGGAGGAAACCCAACAAAACTAACCCTTTACAGACGCTGGAAATCGCCTGTTGAAGCTCCGACATCGACCCGCCAACTCGTCCAATGCGAGCCCTAGTTTCGACCAGCCACTGCACGCCGGAGTCTTCGTCTGAAGCCTTCGCCATCGTCGATCCGCCGTCTTCGCCGGCGAACACTCCGATCTCTCAATCCTGATTCACCCTCTTTCTCCCTCTCTCTGTCCATTGTCGCGAGATGCAGAAGAAAAGGGGAATTCCCCCATTTTTTTGTTTTATTTTTAATCAATTATTTCTTTATATTTTAATTATAATTAATCCCCTTATTTAATCTAATTCTTCAACCTAATTGAAATTCAATAAATTGTCTTAAATTTAATATGTCAATTATGTCTTGTAATACCCCATAAATTTTCCAATTAATCTAAATACTTCAAATCACTTTTCAACTATTTTTATTAAATTCCGATATAAAAGTTCGGGGTATTACACGAACAATACTGTCAATATATAATTTGCTTAACTCTTCAAGAGAATAATTCATTCGAACTGGAATAAAGTGAGCAGATTTAGTCAATCTATCAACCACTACCCATACGGCATCAGATTTTTCTTTCGTCCTCGGTAAGCCTGTTACAAAATCCATCGTAATTTTATCCCACTTCCATTCCGGAATAGGCAAAGGTTGTAATAATCCAGCTGGTCTTTAATGTTCTGCCTTTATCTGTTGACAAACTAAGCATTTAGAAACATATTATGATACATCCTGCTTCATTCCACTCCAATAGAACTGACGCCTCAAGTCATGATACATTTTTGTACTACTGGGGTGGATAGCAAACTTTGACTTATGATATTCTGCCAAAACAATCTGCCTCAGATTGGAATCATTAGATACTACGACTCGATCTTTGAAATATAGAAAGCCATCTGAGCTGACTTCCCAACCGTCAAATTGTTCACTTGCACGGATCCCTTCAAGTCTTCTATGAAGTTTATAATTAGCTTTTTGCATATCTTTGACATGTTGAAGAAGAGTAGGAGTTACAATCAAATTAAACACTCGAATTGTTTGGCCATCATCTAAATACTGAAGTTCATAATCTTCAATCGCTACATATCGTTTCCAATCCTCCAATACTAAACAAGATAGTGAACCTCGGGAATGTCTACTCAATGCATCAGCTACGACATTAGCTTTTCCAGCATGATATTCCAAAGAGAACTCATAATCTCCCATATATTCCATCCAATGACGTTGGCGAAGATTCAAATCTTTCTGCGTGAAAAGATACTTCAAACTTTTGTGATTAGAAAATATTTCAAATTTAGCGCCATAAAGATAACTCCGCCAAATCTTCAATGCAAAAATAATAGCCGCTAACTCCAAATCATGTATAGGGTAGTTTCGTTCATGAGTCTTCAACTGTCGAGAAGCATAAGCAATAACTCTATTTTGTTGCATCAACACACACCCCAAACCAATTCCCGACGCATCGGTATATACTGAATATGACAAACCTTCATCTGGCACTGCTAAAACTGGTGCAGTAGTTAACCTTTGCTTGAGCTCATCAAAAGCCTTCTGACATGTATCGTCCCAAATAAATTTCACATTCTTCCTCATTAATTGAGTTAAAGGCATAGCAATAGAAGAAAAATTCTTTACGAACCGACGATAATAACCAGCCAAACCCAAGAAACTTCTTACTTCAATGACATTCTTAGGTGGCTTCCAAACTAATACAGCTTCGACTTTAGCCGGATCCACTGATATGTCATCTTGTGAAACAACATGGCCTAAAAATTTTACCTCTGTCATCCAAAAATCACATTTCTCCCTTTTTGCATATAACTGATGTTCACGCAACGTTTGTAAAACAATCTTCAGATGTTCAACAGGCTCGTCGTGAGTCTTCGAATATATTAATATATCGTCAAGGTAAGGATGGAATACCCTGTTCATTAAATCCATGAATGCTGCAGGCGCATTCGTTAATCTGAAGGGGAGCACTAAAAACTCAAAATTCCCATATCGAGTTCTGAAAGCCGTTTTAGGAATATCTGCATCACGAACTTTCATCTGATGATAACCCGATCTCAAATCAATCTTCGAGAAGTATTTACATCCGCCCAACTGATCGAACAAGTCATCCATTCTTGGCAACGGATATCTATTTTTAACAGTGGCTTGATTTAACTTCCGATAATCTATACACAGACGTAAAGAGCCATCTTGTTTCTTCGCGAATAAAACCGGTGCACCCTAGGGAGAAGTACTATTTCGAATGAAACCTTTATTCAATAAATCATCTAACTGATTTCTTAACTCTTTGAGTTCAACAGGAGCCATACGGTATGGTGGAATCAAGATAGGAGAAGTACCAGGGATTAGATCAATAATAAATTCAATATCACGATCGGGTGGTAACCCACGAAGATCATCAGGAAAAACATCGAGATAATCAGAAACAACTAGTATCTCAGCATTCTGACTGATCGTAAAAAGATCGCTAGAAATAGCAAAAACTTCCCTGTACATCTCTAAATTTCTTTGACCGCCAAGGCAAGCTCGTACAATAGGATTAACAAGATTTGTAACTTTATTACATGGATGCACCAAAACCTTTCCGTTTTCTAACATAAGTGTTATCTTTCTTTTATGACAGTCAATTTTCGCTTTGTAAAAATTCAACCAATCCATACCCAAAATTATGTCAAACTGATCCATGGGTATAATTATTAAATCGGCAGATAGTTCAACTTCACACATAATAATTGTAGCTGATCGAATAAAAGAAGTTACTTCATAATTTCTATCCATAGGGTATTTAAGATCAAGGGAGTCCCTAACTTTTCAATTTCTAAACCCATAGCATGAACAAGCATAGTAGATATAAAAGAATGCGAAGCTCCAGTATCAAATAATACATGAATAGTAGTGTTAAAGAAGGATAGTGTACCTTCAAGAACGCCCTGACCAGTTTGATCAGGAATCTCAGACCCTGAAACTGCATATGATTGACCAGTCGCTTTCTCTTTCCCTTTACTATTCCCACTATGACCACCTCTAGGAAAATTTGAAACTGACCCAGCAACATGACTAGAAGATTCCGCAGGAGTGGCATTAGAAGCGAAGCTCTGCTGATAACCAGGAGGTCTGAAAGAGTCATTCTAGTAGGTCGATACTGATGCTGAAACGGTGGCCTGAATGTAACTGGCGGTGGAGAATTAAAGGTTTGAGACTCTGAAGGATTACGCGGTCCCTGACTAGAAAATCCAGGACCAGCCCCAGCTCCTAGTCTATATGGTGTCATCTGTGTAGGCGTAGAATTAGCTTGTGTAGATCTCTGATTCATTGGACAATGTTTCCTCAAGTGTCCAGACTGTCCACAAGTATGACAAACATAAGTGCTTGGAGGCCCAACTGCATAAGGTGTCCCACTGAACTGACCACCAGCACTGCTCTGAGTATGTCCACCTCTGTGTGAACCCTTTTTCTGATCTTTCCGAGTCATCTTTCCTCCAACACCTTGCTCTTTATCATTTTTACTTCTATACACGCGAAACTGCTCCTCAAAATTAGCCTCAACTCACTGAGCAACAGAAACAACCTCTGATAACGAGCTAAATTGAAATGCGGACAACTGATGACGAATCTTTCGACTTAACCCCATTCTAAATTTTACCATCTTATCCATCGGATCCATATCTTTGATATACTGCAAATATTCCATAAATTTGGCATAGTATTCCAAGATTGTCAAACTCTCTTGCTCCAGGTTGTATATGCAATCATCATATTCTGGCGATGTCCTGCATTGCAGTAATTGTCTTTAAGTATGATTTCAAATTGACTCCATGTCATCATCTCTACCGGATAATCCAACTTTAATGATTTCCACCATAATTCAGCCATCTTCTCAAAATAAAATGTGGCAAATGCAACCCAATATTCATTTGGAACTCCAATGGTTGCCAAATTCTTCTGCATCATCCTTAGCCAATTCTCAGCATCTAGCGGATTAGCACTACCAGCAAATTTGGTTGGGCTTAAACGTCCAAGTTGCATAAAAAATTTCATACGGCGTATTTCAGGGTCTTGATTGTTGCTATCTCTTGAAAAGTTTTGTAAAACATCTCTGAGAGCTACAATAGGATCAGCTGGCTGCGATTCAGCTGTGTGAGCAGAAGGAGATACGGGAGTACGATTTCCAGGAGCTCTTCTCGGAGGCATTTTGATAATCTGAAAATATTTCATGGTATATATTAGAATCATCATAAATTTTATTATTAGTATATTTTTCCTAATTTCTTTCATGCTATTTGATTTTTTTAAGTCACTTTTTAAGATAGAACCTGGCTCTGATACCACTTTTTCTGTCACGCCCCAAAGAGGGCCCGCGACAGAACGGGGAACGATCCGGCCCAAAAAGGAACCAAATCATCCAACCCTCACTTAAATCCAATAAATAGTAGTAGAAATAGAGTAAAACTTACAAGTCAAATTCAAATAAAAGTTCCATCAGTGACTTTCAAATAACGTGAAATAATTAGTCTAAAATTTAAAAGACAACATCTAAAATTTAAATTAAATAAAAATCAAGTCCAAACCTTACTAACGTAGCTAATTTCTCTAGAAAGTAGAAAAATAACTTGAACGGGATGAACTTCTGTATTCTACTCTTGAGGTGGAATTTGAGGACTAATATTAATTCCAGAAAAAAATGAAGTCAATTGGAGTGAGTCGACTAAACTCAGTAGAGAATTAATTTATATTCAACATTTATGTTATACGAATTTAACATATTTTTCAATTTATTAAAATAACTCATTAACATATAAGAGTCGCTGAAGAGCATAAATTAAATAACAAAATTAACAAAGGCGATACCCGGATTTTCATAATTCTTAAAAATACGTAAAAATTTGAATTTTCTTTTTGAAAGTAAATCAGAGTGCGTCTAACCGGATCGCTACTAACTCTTTCGTAAAACTCGATATAAAATCACATTTATTAAAACTTATGCGGAAGCGTGAAATCAAAACCATTAATGTAAAACGTTGCAGAAGCATGAATACAATTCAACTAAGGAAACCCAAAACATTTAAATACGATTTATTACAACTTAACTTAATTAAAAAAATTTCTCTTTTACCCTTTTTATGTCTGGCCAGCCGTGAGCATCCCTCGAGTGTGTAAACCCATCATCCCTACTTGCTATTGTTTGTTCTTTATCTTTCGCTACTCCTAGTCCATACATTCCTCATAGCGTGCTAGTACCTACATAGACACCACAAGCAACTGTAAGTCTAAAAAGACTTAGTAAGGAAAAAGGGAAAATGCATTATGCTTATGACTCTCTTTAGCTCATTTGGAATGGGGGCCACCCAAACCAATTCTTTCATTTACGTTTCCTTTCTTTCTTTATTTCCTTTCTTTCTTTCTTTCTTTCTTTCCTTTCTTTCTTTCTTTACTCGTACTTCGAGCTGGAGATTAGAGGATTTCCTTTGTGATGGAATAGTGATCGAATCTAGCCTCTTACTTACAACTAGAACTCCCGTACCCTATGTGGGAGGGGCTTCGGCTAGTTGCAGACTAGACTCGCTACCCATCCGCCCCCCAACTCCCTTTTCTTTTCATTCCTATCCTTTGTCTTTTCATTATCATTTTACTTCCTCACCATGCATGTGAGTACTACCCTTTCGGAGTACTCCCTACTTGGTTTCTATTACATGATGCATGAACATACATTCTCAACCTAGCATGATGCATGATGCATATAACATAACTTTAATAATTAAAGGGCGCACATAAGTAATTGAAAACAAGCTGTAATGAACGTACATATAAAGAATAACAATAAATGGACGTGCACATTAAAATAGAAGTAACTGGAATTTAAGACACATTTAACATGAAAGCAACCAACCAAATGGAATAGCACGCTCAACACCTATAATGAATTTAAACAAGGCATGCTTGAACTATTAGACACAATACTGTAAATCGATATGTTAATTCTTCTAGTTAATTTCCTAGTCCATTTTCATGCTTTCTACATTTATCATTCTAGGTGATTGTTCTAATTAGCTATCAAAGTAATTGTTCTAGTTAGCTATCAAAGTAAATTAACATGCTCTTGAGTTTATTCCATGCTTTTATCCTAATTAACAAATCAAACTTTGGTTTAGAAAAGTTATCATGCCAAGGACGTGAAATCTAATCTAGATCATAAGTAATACCAAGAAGACAATGTCAAAACAATTATGAAACATTTATTTACTTAGTCATTAAATCTTTAACTCATTCATGTTTACTTCGTTATCTTTTCATACTCTTTATCATTCTGTTATCTAGAAAAGTAAAGCATCAGTTATGTATTTAAAGTATGCATTGAATGAAAGTGAAAGCGCATATAAAGGAAGGTAAATAATACTTGCATTGAAAGTGAAACAGCATTAAATCGAAACAATGAATGCATACAAGTACGGCAAACATACAAGGAATTCATTAAATCTAACATGTTTAATAGTTAAACATACTCACTAATTAATCACAGTTAATTAACTTACTAATTATGATTAACATGCTCGCTAGTTAGTTCATTAATATTTAATCATGCTCACTAATTTTCCAATTAATTACCCTAATTGATTTCATACTCAACAGTAGGTTATTCCTTGCATTTAATTAATTAACACATTCAACAAATTAGTTAATTAACATGCTTTAGTTACTTAACAATTTAATATTGACCTAATTAATTACAACATGCTTAGCTATTAGTCTTTACATGCTCAACAATATGTTTAAAGTAACTACATGCTAATTCATTTGACAATTAACTAACTTAATTAGTAATTAAACATGTTAGTTATAGACTAAATTAAACATATTCAACTGTGAATCAATATAGTTAGTTTAACATGCTTGGATCATTATTTTGATTCATGATATAATTATAGTTCATTTACATGTTAACTGCTAATTTCATAGAAGATCCACTAATTACACTAATACATTATTATGTTCATACAACTTAACTTTTAAACGAGCAACAATCACAGAGAAACACAATGCGTAAGGAAAATAGAACAATACTGGAAAATAGAACAATACTACACAACAAGTAAACTTCTAAGATTAGCATAAAATTCTTAGCTCTTCTATCGTTCATTTGTTCATTCTTTTATCTATTAAACATTTCCACCTCTTTATCTAACCACACAGGAACTATAACAGGTATCTACATAGCACTAATGAATAACAAAGTTAACCCTAACAAAACATCACATAACAAATAAAACAAAGGAACAAAGCATCATTCAAAGTAATATCATAGAACATAAATCTACACTATCATTAACATAGGGAGCATTTCACAACAATTAACCTAATAAATCAACTAGTGGTAACAATCAACTAACATTAAGCATAAGCATTAAACTAACAATACCTAGCATTAACACTGAACTCACACACCTACACTTGTGGTGTAGGGCCTCAATGGCCAAAGCACCCAATTTTCCTTACCTCGATTATTTAGCGTGTATCAATGCTTAACCGTTATCCATCTTCTCTTCCGATACCTTTACAATTAGAATATTTATCATGGACAACTTCTCATTGAAATCTATATTTTAACACTTAGCAAAATGTCAATATTCACAACTTAGCGACCAACGAGATATGCTCATTATTCTCTTTATCCAAATATAATGGCAGCAGATAGATCACTCCAACAGACATGACTAATAGTTTATAAACTTGTCACAAACTTGTCGCGAGCAACAACAGAGAGCACATTCACTTCATACTAATCACGTGGGGGTCATCAACAATTCAATTCAAGAGTTCATTCCAAATCCTAGCTAGACAAGCGACAGTTCACTTATATCATTCATACCACTAACAAAGGCAACCATCAATCCATTAAACAACAAGGTAATCCCTTTTCATGTTAATATGGGTTGTTTTAGCATTTCATTCATTCCACATACTCATAAATGTAGACTCAAATAAAACTGCAAACCCAACCAGAGACTAACACAATTGGCAGAGAGAGCAATGTCCCAACATCTAAAAAAAAAATAGAGAAATCTGCACTACCTGAGAGATCACAAAGACCCAAAAAGAACTGCCAGTCACCTCTCCTTCCTCAGGCAAACTTCTCTCGGTTCAAGCCCTGCACCTACAGCACACCCAAGGTCAGCAGGGAGGACCCAACAGTCTAAATCGAACCCCGAGGGCCGTCGCTCGTCCTTCGTCTCTGCCCTAAAAATTCCAGCCACCGAAGACACTAAACCAAGCCTTGCCAGCGTCCGACCACACATACCTCCAATTCGTCGCCGGAACAGCAAGCCGACCGAAGCTACGACTCCAAAACTGACGACCTAAGCCCGTCGTTCGCTTCGTACGCCACTGGAAAACATGAACATCGCACACCTGAGCTCGCCAGATGCTGACTTGTCACCGTGCTTCTCCGTTTGCCTGACCGGGACGAACCCGAGCTCTTCGCCCTCTGGATCGTCGATCGTCGGTCACAGTTTCTCTCACGTCGCCCCCTCTCCCTGCCGATCTCTCTCTCTCTCTCGGAGCTCTCCCTCCCTCGCAGCCTTTGTCTCTCCCTCAAGCCCTCTCTCCCTTTCTCCTTCTCTATTTCCGCTCTCCCTTTCTATCTCTCCCTCATTTTCTCAATTCAGATCTGTAGATCCGAAATGGCCGGAGGCCATAACGCCAACTTCTCCCTCATCTTTCTCTCTTCAGAAACCGTAACACTTGACCCAATTTCCCCATTTTAAATTTGTTTCTTTTGAAATGCTAATTCATTTTAATCCTAATTTAATTAATCTTAAAAATACATTTAAGTGATAACGATTTATATAGAATATTAATCGACCCAAATTATAATGCTCGATTTATTCCAAATGTCATTTAAAGATTATTAGAGATCTAATTTAAAATTCTTAATTATATTTTATAAATTGATTTCTATTAATTAAACTTTTAATGAATTCTCTTAAATTATAATTTAACAGTTGCGTCATTGGTAACACCCCGATAATTAGTCAATAAATCCGACTATTCCCAATTTACGTTATAATTATATATTTATTAAATTCTCATAAAAAGTCGGGGTGTTACAAATCATCAATCATTAAAGTCAATTTCATGGAAGACAGAACCGAAATTGATGAAAGAGAACTCGAATTTACCCGAAGAAGAACGAGGTCCCAACCGTTGAAAGCCAAAACCTTTTTGCCCTCCAAAACGTCTCTAAAACTCGATGTATGTCTTCCACCCTCGACTGCTCAGATAACTCCAACCCTAGAGAAGTCGGACTTCGACGATGATGAAGAGGAAAAGATAAAGGAGAGGGAAATCAAAAATTTGAGTTTGAGTAAGTGGGGATAGACTCCCCATATCGCCAGTGATATAGGGGAAAACTCCCCCTGTATCTCGCCATATCGCAACAACTCCCCTGAAATGGGGATTTTTAAAAAAATCTTATCCCTTTTTTTTTTTTTCATTTGGACTAGGCCAAAAGGCCCAATTGTTACAATATGCATTCACGAGTCGAGTCCGTTTCTGCCTGAGGTTGAGGTGAGACTGCAACGGAGCAGTCATATTTTTTAGAGTCAATTTTGTTATCCTAGAATTCATTGGAATGGATGAAACAGTGAAAAATTTTGTTCTAAGAGTACGAAGGTTCACCGAAGAATTCGGGATTCGCGGAGGAAATCAGTAAACTCACCAGAGCACGGAATGTCAATTAAATATTCTAGGGCAACAAAAGGCATAACGATGCATGACGTTTTGTGGTAGAAAGTTGTCATTTTGCGGCATAAAGTATAATGTTCTGCAAGGGGAAACATTAGACAAGTATAATTTTTAATTAGTACTGACGTTCTACGGTGGAAAGTATAATGTTCCGCAATGGAACTTTAGTAATAAAACCTTCAGATTTAGCATTGACGTTCTGCGGAGGAACGTGTAGTGTTCCGCTACGAAAAGAAAAATTAAAACGTTTAATGTTAAATGTGACAGCGGTGTTTGCGATGTCTATTTCTTATAGTCCAGTGGTTAAGTTGTTAGTAAAAATACTTTAGTGATTGATTAATCATTCACTACAAAAAACAGAGGTTGATTTGATAATTTTCCTTTAGAGTTACAACAATATAAAATTTTAAGTTCAACAAAATAATTACAAAGTTATAAAGATCAAAATAGAATATAAGACATATAAATAAGTTTTGCTTTAATTTTTTTTTTTTTATAAATATAAATAAGTTTTGCTTTAATTCTTTTAAAAAAGTATATAATTTAAAAAGTGGGAGTCGTTCAGAATTATCTAATATTTGTTTTGAAACAATGTTGTTAAACGCATTATCATAAACAAATTCGATATCTTCCGAACGGCAAACCCAAAGAACTTTTGTCCTAAAGTAGAGAGGCTGCACCCTGGTTAACAGAAGTGTCTTTAAGTGCAATCAAAATAAGAAAAAATGTGTTTTTTTGAATCCCATTGACATGAATATTTGGGCGAGGGAGCTGTTCAGGTGCAGTCCACCCACCTGGAACTAACCACAATTTTCGTTTCAATCTAATAAATTTGTTTAGCAAATGCAATATTTTATTGATGATATTTAATCATATAAAATGAAAATTACAATAATATATCTTAGCATTGCTTTTATTTGATAAGATAACTAAGTAAATCACTCAATTTGGTCAACTAACTAACTAAACTTCCACCAAAAAGTTAAAAGCTTAAGCAATCCCACCCCCCACGTCATCTTCCCAAGCATTTATTTTGTATTAAGAAAATCCTAGGAATTGAACAAGTCAAATTAGATTATCTCACGCGCTACTAACCCATCTATCCCCACACAACTGGACAAATCACATGAGATTCTGGTATTTGTACTTAAATCATTCAAACTCACAAATTATTTGATCATGAAAAGTATCAAACTTTTGCCAAATCCAAGGACTTTATACGTGCATGGCTAAAATGATTTTACAAAATAAAACCAACAAGTTTCCTCACAAGAAGAACAACTTTTTGGGTTACCAATCCAAACCAAACCAAGACAAGGCAGAATCTTCATTACTTTCTCCTCATTCCTCTCTTTTCATTGGGCTTATCACTCCCATCAATTAAAAACCAATTAATTAATGTTTTTCTTTTTAATTTCGATCAATCTGGACCAAATGTTTTGAGAACTCAGCTTCAAGTGATGTCATGACGTATGATTATTTAATGTTAAATACTATTTCTCACAAATTATCTTGCCCATATCCGTGTCTTATTTTGCTTTCGAGACTCCAAGTCTCCAATCCCGGTACAACGACCCAAAAATACAATTATGTTTGGGCGTTTCGGCTGTCCCTCCATCTTCTCCTTCGCCGTCTTCATCGTCATCTTCTTCTTCCCTGGGGTAGTCCCAGGCCATGAAACAGATACGATCGTCGGCGATGAAACCAACTTCACTTGGCGTTATTTCACGAGGTTCCTGGATGTCAGTAGGGGAAGCGAAGTCAGCGGCATGGCGGAGCTGAAGAAGTATTTTAACCGGTTCGGTTATCTACCCACATCGACGAATAATTTTTCTGATATTTTCGACGACCAGTTCGAGTCGGCCGTGATTCTTTATCAGAAAAAATTCGGTTTAGCGGCGACTGGAAAGCTCGACTCCGATACCCTATTGACCATCATGGCTCCGAGGTGCGGTATGAGCGACTCCGTCCATCCGCGTCATGTAACCCGTCACTACGCTTATTTCTCTGGCGAACCGAGTTGGTTTGGTGTTTCGACGTTGACATACGCTTTTTCGCCCCATAATATGATCGATTACCTGACCATGTCGGAAATCCGGTCGGTTTTCGTCCGGTCTTTTGGTCGCTGGTCGGCAGTGATACCGATGAACTTCACAGAAACGAAAGACTCCCAAGCGGCCGATATCCGGATCGGGTTTTATCTCGGCGATCACGGAGACGGAGAGCCGTTCGACGGCGTGTTAGGGATATTAGCCCACGCTTTTTCCCCAGAGAACGGTAGGCTCCACCTGGATATATCAGAAAGGTGGGCCGTTGATTTCGATGTGGAGAAATCAAAGGTGGCCGTTGATTTAGAATCAGTGGCTACCCACGAGATTGGCCATATTCTTGGGCTGGCCCACTCTTCGGTCAAAGAGGCTGTGATGTATCCTAGTTTGAGCCCAAGGACGAAGAAGATGGATTTGAAGATTGATGACGTGGAGGGAATTCAGGCTCTTTATGGGTCAAACCCTAATTTCAAGATGAGTACTTTCTTGGAATCTGAAAATTCTTCTAACACTGGATTTGGATTGGTGAGTATGTTATCCACGTGGAATTCTTTATTTTCATTTGTGGGTTTCTTATTGCTTTTGTGTATATAAAAGAAAATAGAAAGTTATAGAGAGAGAGAAAGGAAACATTCTTTTGAATCCTCTTTCAATTAATAGACACCATTCTTCCTAAGAAATGCTTCTCTTCATAATTGAATTCTTTTTCTTTCTTTCACTTAACAAATGTATGTGACGAAGATCGCCACGATAAGTGCAAATCCAAAATGTGAGCTGTGACCTTAGTTTTCAACCTCGGGCTGAGCAACCTGATTTACACCCTTAATTTTGTCTATAAATGAATCGAATTGTCTAATGTGTTTTTCTAGAGAAGTATTGGCAATGATTTAATATAAATAAAGAAATTGGAGAAGTTAAAAAACCAAAGCCAAGTTTGAGGAAAGCATTAGTTTCAAAATATCACTATCAAGAAGCAATAATTGCAAGTGTTTTAAGAAGTTTTACACGTAAATGTTAGGTTAGATTAGTCATTTATAGGGATGATAGAGGAGGGAAATGCCACCATCTATGTATCTACACATCTTTTCCTATCAATAATGGGACTAAAACCCAACAAAGTTGGTCCCAATTGAAAGATATGGATATAAAATTTTGAAAATAATATATGTTAAAAGTATTTTGCTAAATACTTTTAGTGTTAATGACATATTTACTCTTTATTATTATTTTTTAATTCTTATTTCCTAACATTATAAATATTGATATGTAATATAATTATAAATAGTTAAAATAAGTAATTAATTACATCAATAAATATTTAACACATCAAAAAATAAAAATAAAACGTAAATATAACATTATTCATACTTTTTTTCCTGACATCGATAAAAAGCTTAAATTTAACGAGTTTAAATGGCACAATAATTTGGTAAGGTAATTGAGTTCAATCTAATTTTATAAATCCTTTCTCCAATTATAGTTTGTGCTCCACTATTGAAAAGTTTGAAGATTGTTAGTTCATCCCATACCCGGCTCATTTTCTTGGATTGTATGAAAAGAGTCAATTGGTTCTATTCAAATCTCTTATCTTGTCTTTTGTTTCACAGTTTCTTCTGACTTGCAAGCATTTTTCAGTAATCTAGATTGCGAAATGTTGTGTTTTTTTGAGGAAAAAAGTGTTTGGGAATTATGGTTGGGAGTGCGAAAGTCCGTAGGTTTTTGAATTTTTGTGGAGAAATAACAGGACATACTTGTGCTTGCAAAATTAAACATAAATTACGCATCTGTCCTTCCATTTTAGAAATTCACCTTCAAGTCTAAATTGTCTTTGTTGGTGGTGGGTTTCCTTCCAAGTATGAGCCTACAAATTTGTACTGAGAAGTTAAGGAAATGGAAGGAGAAAATTGCAAATGTCTGACATGTACGTCTTATTTTCCTGTACATTGGAATGAGTAGTTGATGGAATCTCATCATTTAATTGACGAGACCCATTTCATAATTTAAAACAAGAAAAAATATTAAATCAATCATTGTTTTAAGCCAATGATAAATCAATCACTATAGTATAAATTTTAATAAGTTAATCACTAACATACGTGTAAATAACAAATCAATCATTGCAATTATATTCGCCGTTAAAACGTAGTCGAGACGCCGCCGGGGTTTCCCGGGACGCTGCTGCGGTGTCCTAGGATGCCTCGACGGTGTCTCGGGACGCCGCGACGTCTTACATAGTTTAGGGTTAAACATGTTAAATTACAGATTTGAGGGCTTAGACGATGGATTTAGGGGTCGAAATAGGGGGGTCATGGGGTACACCATGAAACAAATGTAGATATCTGAGAGAGCTTCGATTTGATACCTTCTGCGTCCAATTCCGACACTCGTAGCGAAAGTTATGGTCGTTTGAAGTTGAAGAGGTCGAAAATCTAATAAAAACATTGATTTTGAAGGAGACCGCAGGGGTGTCGTGAGGACACCGCAAGGGCGTCCAGACAAAACTTTATGTTTTCCTTCGCAACACACTATACCGCAGCGGCGTCCTGACTAATTTTTAACGGCGAACATCACTGCGATATTAAATTTGTCATTTTCTCATACGTTAGTGGTTAACTTGTTAAGACTTAAACCACAGTGGTTGACTTGTCATTGACCTAAAACCACGTTGGTTGATTTGTCATTTTCCCTTTAAAAAGATATAATATCACCGTCAAATAAAAATATTGAGTTGAAAGACTTGATTCTAAGAGAAAACTTGATCATTGAACTCAAGAGTAAGATGTTAGCCAAAAACTTACTAGGAAATAAAATCCAAAAACCAAATAAATAAGTCAAAATTTACAAAGTGATCAATGAGAAAAATAAATAGCTTAAAACTAAAAGAGAGAATAATACTGTGCAGAAAATGAATCCATTCAACACTACAATATAAATTCTACAACTAGGAAAAAGTAGAACCCTCAACGTTGACACAACCCACAAATTGACAAAATGACTAAATACTCTGGGCAAGTTTAGGGATTTGAAACCCAAGGAGCGTATTAACAGTGTCATATTGACATGCCTCGGGGACCGAGGCCTATTACTCGATCGCAAACAAGGTTCTTACTTTCATTTAGCCAAATTACTGATGATTTTGTTTCTTTTGCAGGTATTAACTTCGAGGATGGTTCCATTTGAGATGTTGTCCCAACGGATAGGGAGCAGCCCGTGCATGTCTTGACTTGGGACACACGTGAGTGTTGTGAGCTTCATCAGACGGGAATTTGTCTTCCCGGCATCCCAAACGTGTAATATTTCAATTCTGCATATTTTTATTTATTTCTTATTTTTATTTTCATGGCAAACATTGAGCCTATTTTGTGAGGGTAAGGCATGGTTATAAGCTTTACTCATTCATACATTTAGATTGTTGGTTAGGTTAGATGGTGATGATTGAGTTATGGGCCAAGTCCAATCTATTTCAAGCCCAAGGAAAGAGCCAGTCCAAAGAAAACACCAATGAGCTGCCACTTGTACGCCATGCATGTTCTTCCACCAGCTTTAATCTCGGCCATTCATTCCACATTCATCCAAGAGCCTGCATATTGCCACTCATCTGCCTCATCTCGACCGTCCATCACCCCTACTCATCATCACCTAGGTTTATAAATTTCCATGGTTAGACGCATTGAAAAACACTTTTGACGAGATTAATATATTACTATTTCCCTTCCCTGTGAGGAGATTCCGACTCCGTCGAGCGGCCGCCCCGGATCTTCGAATCCGAGACGAAGTAGAGGACTTCCTTGTTAGCAAGCTCGTGGTGCTGTTTTCCCTTTTCAAACTTCCATTGGGAGTTTGAGCGAGGGAAAACCGAACCATTGCCCGCGATCGGTTTATTTTCTTCGAAAATCTAGAATCTGTGAACCTAACGTTAGATAGTTCCCGGATCCGATCAAAGGTCTACATCTCCGTCCCTGTCATTCTTCGTGGGTTGCTAACACGTACTTCCTTTTGCAGTTTGTCTCGTGTCACATATTACCCATTTACTTTGGAGATTCGAAACCCAATGATACGTCATCAATGTCCTATTATTCATTTTCACGTACAAACAACACAATATTCATGCAGCAAAAGGTGTCTAAGGACAACTGCCTCCCATTGACTTAGTTGAAGGGCCCCAATACAATTCAAGACAACAAAAATTTTTCTAGAATAAACCAACACATAAAACAAATGGACCATTGTTTCGTGCACTCATACGGAACCTGTGTAATACGACATACATATACATAAAAATAGACATGTTGGTGACTAGGTCCAGTCAAGTTTTTATATGTGGCAACTCACAAAATAAGAATTTGAAAACTATGATGCAATGTAGTAAAATATAAAAATACCTACCTCGATGACGGCAAAAGCCTAGCTGACCAACCACACGTGCCGTTGGAAATAGACACCAAAATTGGGGACATCGTGAGGACCTTAAACCAAACGTCAAAACTCCAAATTAACACTAGGGACAAAACACGAGTCCCAAACCAGAATTCGAAACTAGAATAAAAGGACTAACACAAGACTTTTCGATTCAACACAATGATCGATAGGAAACTCTACCTTGAATCGAGAATTCACATTGACTGGAGATAAGACATGGCTAAGGAAGTTGAGTAAAGTTTACTACATTCAAACTCTACGAAACTTATAGTACAATCGACCAAGACATAACAATGGTCGACCACCCACATCTATAGTGGACCCGAAAGACCACCAATTGACAAGACATGGCTACATTTCGAAGAGATATAACTACACCTTACCTTTACAACACAGTACTTAAGGAGATATAGCTGGAGTCAACCGAACACGACTACGGTGAACCAGGACCACCCAATATAGACAAGATAAGACGACAATCAACTGAAACCACCCAGTAGTCGACAAAGCATGATGACGGTCAATTAGGACCACATAATATCATTAAGACACAACAACGGTCAACTAGGACTATACAATGTTGACAAGACACGCAAGCGACCATCTAAGACTCAATAATGGTCAACAAGAGAAAGTTACGATCAACCTAGACCAAGTAGTAGTCAATGACTAACTTTGTGATATACTAGAACCACAAAGGAACTTGAACCGGAAGAGAAGAAACCATGGTCACGAAATTCATCTAGGCTCATAGCGCTAAGCAGCAAAACTTATCCAAAAAAGCCATTGTAACACCTCGACTTTTTTTAAGTTGGATAATTATTGGGGTATTAGCGAGAACGTTCGGATCGTTAAGTGAAGGAGAGATTCTCGATAACATTTTTCCTGTATACGTGATGTAATAAAGTGTTGGGAGTAAGTAGGATGTTACATTGCGTATTTATACGTGTTATTTATGACATGTATTTATGGGGTAAGTGTTATGGGATGAGAGCTAAGTAGAAAAAGGTGAAAAAAGGCTGTTATGGGCATTTTCGGACTCCTACGGACGAGTTATATCGTCCGAAAGTACATTGCATGGCATCCCCGACACTTGGGACGCACCAGGATGGGAGTCTGCGTCCTGATGTGTTTGGAAGTTGACTTCTAGACGCATGCAGACGAGACGTATCATCCGCAAGTGCATTGCACGTCACCCTTAGGGTGGGGACGACTCAGGATGCGATCTCGCATCCTACTTCACCTGAATTGCGGACTTTTAGACGAGTCCGAACGAATACGGATGAAGTGGGTTCCATCCGCTTTGACTCTATCCTTTTCCTAGACACTTCTGGACACTTACGGAGGCATACGGACGTGGAGAGACCTCGTCTTATTTGAATCTGTCCAATTTGTGGACAGATTCAGACACGTACGGATGCCAAAATGCGTCCGATTAACGCCTTCAGACAGTACGGACCAGGTCGAGGATGCCAAAATGCGTCTGATTAACGCCTTCGAATGGTACGGACCAGGACGAGGACGCCATTCCTCATCCTTGAAGCACATTTCTGCTTAAGGATTTTACCCTTGTGGACGAGACGAATGTCTCCAAACTCGTGTGAATTAGCCCAGATCTACGAATAAATTAGGGTTAAATTAAAGAAATTTTGTCGTGTAGTCCATAAATGCTTGACATGGGGGACGACGAAGCCATGCCAAACCACGTCGCCCACGCCTTCAGCCATTCCTCTCTACACCACACCCCCCCCCCCCCCCCCCTTCTTTCCACTATGTCTTCCCTTCCAGGTGATGTACCTCAAGGTTCTATCACCCGAGCCCGAGCAAAAAGGCTCATAGCTTATCTAACGAATTGTTTGGTTTGGAAGTGGATGAATCCAAAATCGAAGCCATTAGAGAATGGTCGACTCCTAGAAATGTGTCCGAGGTGAGAAGCTTCCATGGTTTAGCTTCCTTTTATCGAAGATTTATCAAAAAATTTAGTACTATCATGGCTCCTATAACTAATTGCACAAAGAAAGGGAAAGAATTCTTATGGTTAAAGGCTTGTCAAGCTAGTTTTGAGACAATCAATGAGAAATTATGTCATGCCCCTGTATTGGCACTTCCCGATTTTTCAAAAGTCTTTGAGATAAAGTGTGATGCTTTTGGGCTTAGTATTGGTGTTGTGTTGATACAGGAGGGTAGGCCGATTGCCTACTTCAGTGAGAAGTTAAAGGGAGTCGCCCTAAATTACTCGACGTACGACAAGGAAATTTATGCAGTTATTCGTTCTCTTGACATGTGGTAGCATTATCTCATTTCAAGGGAATTTATTATACATTCTGATCATCGGGCACTTAAAAATATTCGCAGCCAAGGAAAGCTAAATAGACGTCATGGTAAATGGGTAGAGTTCTTGGAACGTTACCCCTACATCATTAAGTATAAAAAGGGTGATACAAATCAGGTAGAAGATGCCCTCTCTCGAAGATATGCCTTGCTAATTGAACTCAATACTAAACTCTTTGGTTTTGATTGGATCAAAGACACGTTTGCAGATGACAAGGATTTTGGGGATATATTCAAAGCGTGCTTAAAGAAGACCGAGCCCCCTATCATGTGGTTGATGGATTTCTTTTTAAAGATGGAAAAATATGTATTCCCGCTTGTAGCCTCCAGGAGTCCTTAGTGCGAGAAGCCCATTGTGGTGGGTTGGCGAGCCATTTCGGGGAAAAAAAGACCCTAGAAGCGATCAAAGAACATTTTTATTGGCCTCATCTTCTTTGAGATGTCCAACGACTTATTGAGAAATGTATCATATGCAAGAAGGCCAAGAGTCGGATTTTACCACAAGGACTATACATGCCTCTACTTGTTCCCACTCATCCTTGGGTGGAAGTTAGTATTGATTTTGTCTTGGGAATTCCACGAATCGCACAAGCTAAAGATTCTATTATGGTGGTTGTAGACCGATTATCAAAGATGGCTCATTTCATCGCTTGCTATAAAATCGACGATACCAATCATGTTGCAGAATTATTTTTCAATGAAGTGGTGAGGTTGCACGGATTTCCATGATTAATAGTCTCCGATAGAGATGCGAAGTTTTTGAGTTCATTTTGGAAAACACTTTGGAGAAAATTAGGTACTAAACTACTCTTTAGTACTTTCTTTCATCCTCAAACAGACGGCCAAACGGAAGTTGTGAATCTCACGTTGGGATCTTATTAAGGACTATTGTGAGCAAGCGACTCACGGATTGAGATTTACACTTGCCATATATTGAATTCGCCTACAATCGTATTATACATCGGATAACGTAACGTACACCATTTGAAATTGTATCTGGTTTTAATCCGCACACACCGATGGATCTTATTCCATTGCCCCTTGACGATCTTGTTAATAAGGATGGTGCCTCTAAAGCGGAAAAGATTAAGGAATTGCATGAGAAAGTGAGTAAAGCCATTTCTGCAAAAAATGAAGTGTATGCTAGACAAGCTAAGTGTGGTAGAAAGGAAGTGATTTTTTGAGGAAGGGGACTTAGTGTGGCTTCATTTGCTAAAGGAAAGGTTTTCCCAACAACGAAAATGCAAATTACTTCCTAGAACAAATGGCCCCTTTAGAGTTCTAAAAAGGATCAACAATAATGCATACCAATTAGAGCTTCTGGAAAAATACATAGTTTCTTCTCCATTCAACATACAAGACTTATCACCATACTTGGGAGAAAAAGTAAAGGAAGGGGAGAGCCAACTCTTGGATTTGAGGACAAATCCTCAATCACCCAAGGAGGATGATGTACCTCGGGGTCCTATCACCCAAGCCCAAGCAAAAAGGCTCGTAGCTTATCTAACGAATTGTTATTTTGTAGGTAATACATTACTTGAAGATATGGAAGAAACTCCTATGCATGAAGATAAGGAATCTCCAAGACATCTCATCACTTGGAATGTTGAAAGAAACTTCAAACCACTCCCACTAGCCACGACCAAGTTGGGGAACAAGAACACCAAGCTAAGTTGAACTCCTAATGGGGATATATGACTTAATTATGCCTTTTCTAGCTAGTTTAATTTATGTTTATGGGACTACTGGATGTTTGGTTATTTTATTTGGTTTAATTTTAGGTCATGGACTTGGTTTTATTAAGGGTGCTCGGCTAACATGTTAACAAAACATCTATGCCCAAATTTTGCATTTTAAGGGCATTTTTGTAATTTTATTATTGGGTTTCTTTGGAGGGTTTCTTAACCTCTCCTAGGGCAACCTTAATCTCAATTTTTCATCAATTAGAAGCTGAAGCTTGGTGGTTTTTGGAGCTCTCTCCAAAACACCAAAAAAGGACTCTTGCCAAGGTGACCCGCGGTTAGTTTCCAAAGAACTTTCCTCCTCAGGTTTGTCTACTTTTTGAGGTTGGATTTTATGATACTTTCTCATAGCAACTTGCCCTAGTTGCTAGCTCAGAGAGGAGAAGTAGAAAAGTGGAGAGAAAACGAGTTGTAGTGGCTTCTTTCAAGGAGTCCTTTGAAGTCGCATTTCTTGGCTATGGAGAATCTACGGACCACTCGTGATTATCATTTCTTTTCTGTTCGATTCATTTCGAGAATTGTTCTGTAACTTTAAGGGATTAAAGCCCTGCCTGTTAGGAAGGACTGAGCGCAAATTTGGTAACATTTGGATTTAAATTTGTCATTTTATAAACGTTTCTTTACTGGTCGCTGTTTCTGTTTCTGCGAGTACAGGTTTAGAGCTAAAACCTTGTTCTGTTCATAACTCGCATTCCACAACGAGTTTGAAAGAGATTTTTAAACTACATTACCCTCTCTAGTACCTTTTGAATCCCTGAAATTTTGGTGGCGTTTGGATATATGAATTTTAAGATACGGTTGTTTGAAGTTACTGCCCTGTTTTGAGTTAACCGATTAAGCTCCTTTTGTTGAATTGATAACATTGCACTTGGAAGCACTAGGTACGTAAGCCATCCCTCCCTTTCTTCCCTTCATTCTTCAGCTAAGCTTTCCCTTATGCGAGAGAGAGCTTTCCTACCCAGCATGAGTCTTCCTTCCTGTGAGAGAGCTCCTGCGCGTGAGTCCCTTGTGAGTGAGAGAAATTGTGGGTTAGCTATTGTGAGTTCAGTGAGTCCTGTAAGCTGGAGCTATGGGTGAGCTGTGAGGAGTGAAGCTTGGATCTGCTGTGAGCTGTGGAATCGTGAGGGCTGGAGTGTTGTCCCTGTTTTAGTTTCTTCATTAGTGGTAAGGAAATAGGGGTGTCTTGGCCAGTGGAGTCCCTACACCACAAGTAGAGTGCGTGAGTTTGGTTTGTAATTCCCTGAAATTTCCTTACACCACAAGTAGAGTGCGTGAGTTTGGTTTGTAATTCCCTGAAATTTCCTTTGTTACTTTACTTGCTGATGGTTCCTGCTAGTTGATATACTATCGTTAGTGACTGCTGCTAGTTCTCTATAGTTCTTGCAATTTCTTTATTGATGAATGCTTAGAGGGGTGATGAACATTTACTGCTTGGATGAATGAGTCAAGTGTGTAGTGTAGAAAGATAAGTTGAATGAGTTAAGAGCTAGGTCATGGAGGATGATTTCATTCTTTATTGTTTAGCTTAATCTCCTTGTGTTAATTATAAACTCTCATTCCCTTTATTTAATGCATATATTATTCTACTGTTACATTGTGTGATATCTATGTGTTAACTAAACTCTATGTTTAAGCAACTATACTAGCATGTTAAATCGCACGTTAACTTAATTAGGCCTTAAGCATGTTTAATTGTTAATCAATTAAAATCCCAATTGTAATTTATTGATTGATCATGTTAAGTAATTAATTAAACTTGAACATGTTTAATTATCTAGCTCGACTAATTAACAAATTAACTAGTTGTTAAATAACTAATCCGAGTATATTTACTAATCACTTACTTAAGCATATTAATTAACTTAACTAGTTGTTTAATTAACCATTGCTAATCCTTTTCATGTTCACTTCCTTAAGCATGCTTAATTAGCTAGACTCAATTAATTAGAGTTGAGCATGTTAATTAATCTAATTAATTAACTAGTCGTTAAATAACTAATTCAAACATATTTAACTAGTTGATATTCAATACCCAATCCTTGAGCATGTTTGATTAGTATGTAACTAAGTAGCACGAGCATGTTAAGTTAACTAGAATAATTAGTTAGAATCTTGTAGTCTTTCTTTGAGTATGTTAATCGGACTAGAGTAATTAACTAGACTGGAGTATGTCAACTCTTAAACCAAGCACGTTTAATTAACTAGCTATGCATGTTTAGTCCATTAAACTATTAAAAGCATGTTTAATGAGTTATAATAAAAGCATGTTTAATCATCGTTCTTTCTTGGGCATGTAATTTATCTAGGATAATAAATTAGAATAATAAACGTAATCTTTCGGAGCATGCAAATTGACTAGGAAATTAACTATGGCAACTAGCACGTTCACTAATAGCATGTTCCGATTTCCATTCGTTTATTGTTGCGTTCTACATTATATTTCATTTATTATTGTGTTCTATAAGTTCAAGCATGCCATAATTAGTTGTTTCAATTCATTGTATATTGTTATACTATGCATGTTTAATCTCTATGGGCCCTTCATGATTTGCTATTTAATTTCCTTAATGTTCGTTACTTAATTCTCTTCTGATGTTCGTTGTTTCATAATTGTTCTCTGTGGTGCACTTTCAGTTACTGTTGTTCATTATATGAGCAATTTCAATTACAGCTTGCTTTGATTTCAATGTAATTGTCATCTACTTTCTTTATATGCGAAATGTGAACGACATCATGTATCATGTTAGGTTGAGAATGTATGGTCATGCATCATGTTAATAGAAATCAATAGGGAGTGTCATCTTGGTACTGGTACTCACACATGCATTATGTGAGGTAAAATGTTAAGAAAATGAAGAAAATGGGAGAGTTGGGGGGCGGATGGGTAGCGATTCTAGTTTGCAATCTAGCCGAAGCCCCTCCCTCGAAAGGTACGGGAGTTCTAGTTGCAAGTAAAATATTAGATCCGATCCACAATACCATTGCAAGAGAAAATCCTCCAATCTCCTACTCAATGTACGAGTAACGAACGAATGAAGTAATGTAAAGTAAAGTAAAGAACGAATGAATAACGTAATGAAAAGATTGGTTTGGGTGGCTCCCATTCCAAAAGGATTAAAGAGAGGCATATCATATACTATATAAACCCTTTTCCTTACTAAGCCTTTGGACTTACAGTTTACTTGTGTGTAAGTATAGATACTTATATGCGAAAACGGAGAACAGATAATAAGTAGATAATAAACAGAGAATAAAGCAGGGATGAAGTATTTGCACGTGCGAGGGGGTCTGTGGCTACCCAAGCTAAACGAGTAAAATAGGAAACAATTGTAATTCAATTAAGTTTTATTGTTTTGAATTGAATTGTTTAGTTTCTTTCATTCAATTATTTATGCTTTCGCAATGTTTTAAATAAATGATTTTTATAACGCTTTCGCATTTTATTAATTGGATTTTCAATATGAGTTTAACGAAAGGTTAGTAGCGGGCAGGTTTAGTGTCACACTCTGATTTGTTATAAAAAGTAGATTTTAATGGTTTGGCAAAAGTTTCAAATTTTCACACATTTTAAAGGATTTACGAAAAAGTAGGTCATTACAGCCACTGCAGTTGCCCGTACCCCCATCACGGTTGACTAACGTAGACTCCCAGACCAGAAGCAGAAATCAGTATGGACATCCAAACCCAACACAAATGCCCAATGCGGACGCCCTACGCTTTCGCAGAAGCCCTGCGTTTCTACGGACGTCCTGGCTGCAGTGGACGCCTATGCTTTGGCGAGTGCCCCCATTTCAAGACACTCTCGTGGTCGACCGAACCCCAACAAGCGGTCAACCAGACATAAGCTACCAAGAATAGAAGCTCTCGACTAAAATTGTGGTTGACTAGACCAAACCAGTGGTTGATCGGGAAAACCTTATAGGGCAAAAACCACGAGGAACTTGTATTCCCTCACCAATTCCTTCCCCAAATCAACTTAAATCTCTACACAAACACTAAATCTATAACAATAACACAGAAAAAACCAAGATGATTTGAATTTCCAAGCTTGAATCTGAGACCGACACAATCGAAAAAAAAGAGTTAGAAATTGACATATCTGCAAAGTTCGTTCACAAAAGCTGAAGATCGGGATGCCATGAACATGATCATAGTGTCAGAAACTCACTGCATGCCACTCAATTCCATCCAACTGAAACAACCTGGATTCTTGTAAATCATTAAAAAGGCGTAAAAATTTGAAATTTCTTTTTGAAATAAATCAAAGTGCGTAAATCCGAATCACTACCAACTTTTTCTTAAAACTCGTTGTGAAAAAAAAACACAATTTATTAAATATGCGGAAGTGTAAACACTATACTGAAGATCATCTGTTTAAAGTCTTGCGGAAGCGTTACAAAACAACCCTTTGTAAATAATGGTAGAAGCGTAAGAAATCTTTCAAAGGAAATACTAAGCCATTCAAACATTACGTCTATCAAATAAAACTTGACAATTGACTTCGTTTACTCTCCTTTGTCTTTGCCTTGCCAGCCCAAATCCCGTGTATGTGAAATCATCCATCCCTGTTTCATTATGCATTTCTCATCTACTTCTTATCTATTTACTATTTGTTCATCGTTGTCCCTACACCACAAGTAAGAACGTGAGCTTACGCCCAGTAAGGAGATGGGGGAAAACAATTTATGCATTTCTCTCTTTAGTTCCTCTTGGAATGAGGCCACCCAAACCAAACTCTTTCATTATGTTCATTTTCTTTGTTCGTTCTTTAACTTGTACATCGAGCTAGAGATTGGAGGTTGTCCTTTGAGATGGCCTAGCTGTACGGCTCTAACCTCCTGTGCACATGATAGTCCTTTTACCGAATAGGTGAGGGTGTATCCTAGCAGCTAGGCTAGATCTGGACTACCCATCTACCCCAACTCCCTATTCGTTCTCTTTTTCAGGCGTATCCCGCCTTCTGGGTTCTTTCTCTTTCTGGATTATCCCGCCTTTAGAGTTCATTCTCCTTCCGGTGTATCCCGCCTTTGGAGTTCTTTCTCCTTCTGGCGTATCCCGCCTTTGGAGTTCTTCCTCTTTCTGGCGTATCCTGCCTTTAGAGTTTCTTCCCTTCCGGCGTATCCCGCCAATAGAGTTTCTTCGGTGACGGACGTTTCCCGCTCGTTCCGAACAAACTTGTTCTTATCGTTTTCCTCACTCATGCATGTGGGTACCACCCCGAAGGGTACCCCCTAATTGGTTTCTATTAACAAGAAGCAACATACAATAACAGAAATTGAGCACATATAATGAATCATAATAATTGAAATCATACAAAACACAAAGAACAATAATGATATCGAAGGGAACAAGATACGACAACCATGAAAACAAAACTAATCGTGTTCATGCTATATTTAGTAGTCTAATCTTTATTCTAGTTAATTACATGCTTCAATCTCTTAACATACGAATAAAGTCTCGTTAAAGAATTAAACATACTTGAAGGTTCCTATCCAGAACTAAGAAATACATAGTTCACAATCCACATTTAAAGAAAACAATGGAAATCCCAACTGACTTACAACATTCCTGCATCTTAACTCCTTTTTCCTTTGATTGTTCAAATCACATCATAGTAGTTCACATCTTCAAAGTTCATTCATGCTCATTATACATTTCCTTCTTCATTTCATCATTTATCAGTCACATTTTTATCATATAAAGAGAACTACCATTCCTAACCAGTACCAAGTGACCATCTCAAACTATCTATGCATGCCATTCTAAATAAGCCAGGAAGTAAACATACTTATAAAATCATGGATCCTGCTTGCCATATTGTTAAACAAGAATGTGCTAAGCAAAATTTGATATTAAATTATCTACAGCATTTCTTGTTCCCAACCATACCCAAGAATAATAACACACATGCAGATTAAGAAGAATAAGGGATATTAATTATGGTAAGAGCAATAGATTACAACCAACAAAACAGAATCATGAAGAATTAAATCACTGATATGCTTTTCCCATTGATTGAACAGTCAACTAAGGAATGCAATGAAAACTACTCAGTCCTTTCTGGCATTTTCAGACTTTGATTTGCACAATCTCTTACTTACTTATGCTTCTATTTCAATCATCAATCTCTTTAGTTTATCATTTACAGCATACTAATTATCATAGAACATTTCATCTAGTAGGGAAATCTATGAACTACCCAAAGGAAATCAGAACTTCTCAAAGGCAGGGAAACTATGCATCAATTATTCACCTCTGTCATTTCTTCATCACATCATATTTCATCCAACTGAAAATTATTATCACACAAGTAACAAAACAAAGCTTAACCATAAAAAGGAAACATCCCATATTCAACCCTAGCAATTCTACAAACGTTAACAATGGAAATTTAACTCAAACATACTTCTTCAACATCCTTAGTTTCAATCATAAACTCTTTGACATTCATTCATACTTCTCATCCATTTAAACAATCTTTTTCCTTGGTTCCTTCATGCCTAACAATCTTCTCCTTGGTTCTTCCAAGTTTAATTATCGCTTTTACATATCTTTCAGTATTAACACAAAAGCTAATAGAACATTTAAAGAGAAACTAGAGTTCCAATACATAACAAACTATAAAATAGCCAGAATTCCGACAGCATAACCATCACTCACACACACACATACTTGGGTGTAAGGCACAAGGCCAAGACAACCCATTCCTTACCATATGAAGAACACAACAGGGACAACTTTCCAACCGCTGGATAGCTGTAGCTCACGGTTTAGCAGCTCCTCCATTGACAGCATCAACTCACACATCACCCACTCATTACTAGTCCAGCTCACATCTCACACAACTCTTTTCTACTCACACAGCTCACTCTCACACTCTCAGGATTCTCCCTTGTAGAAGACAATCACCGCTGAATAATAGAGAGAGAGAGAGGAGATATACTTGGAAAGGTGGGAGACACCATTAATGGCGAGGAAGACAAATTGGACGTCTAAGGATAGGGAGGAGGCGGCTTCTAGTGGGCTATGGTCTGGAGGTGTGGGGAGCACCATCCATGTCTCCTAGGTGTGGAATAAATGGACTAAACGACAAGGGAATCGAGATTCAATCCCTAAAATTACGCTGCACTGAAGACTTTCGGACTGGTGCGGACGTTGAGCTATCGTCCCCATGTGTCCACATGACCTAAAATCTCACAGCGAATTCCTGGCTTTCGGACAGAATTTGGCGTCCCCACTTTGTCCGTAACATCCGCAGTCCTGTTTTGGACGTCGTGCCGTCGTCCGCATGTGGCGTCCGAATTGTCCCAAAAATTGGCCAGATTCATTCGGACGCTGCATCTCCTAGTCCAAAGTCGTTTGCATCGTCCGCAAAACTCCAGATTTAAACAGATTCGTTGCGGACGCATCCTGCCTCGTCCGCACCGTCCGCACCTTCCACATACAGCGTCCGCAACTCCTCAAAACATCAAGTTTAGGATGCAGATCGGCATCTCGGGGCGTCCTCAAGTCCATTTTCTTCACTTTTTACTATCTTTTCGCATTCAACGTGATCCCCACGACGTTTCTTTCATAGATACACGTCACAAATGGCACGTGTAAACACGTAATGAAATATCCTCGTAATCCCAACACTTCAATTACATCAAGTATACAGGGAAAAATATTACTAAAATGTTTATTGATTTAGCGCTCCAAACGTCCTTGGTAATATCCCGATAATTATCTATCTTAAAAACATCGGGATGTTACACCCTCTCTCACTCTTCTTCCCCTTCGCATGATGATTCTAGGAAGGAGGGAAGGAAAAACCTTCCTTTTAAAAAAATAAATTAAGATTTTGTCATTTAATTTTATATATATATATATATATATATATATATATATATAATATAAATTAATATATTATAAATATTAAAGAAAATTTTTAAATCTTAATCTAATAATACCCGACAAAGCTTGAAACTAAAACTACGATAATATAAAACATACCGAACATATTCCCACAGCTTTGGGCTGCAAAGGAACACAGAATATATCAGTTGACCATTAACCAAATCATTTACACATGATCAAAGACCCACAACACGTGGCAAGGAATTAGTCAAGACAAAAAAAAAATTTGATTTTGATTAAAGTAAAAAAATTATTCAGAAAAATATAAAATTCAAAAATTATGGATTTTATAATTAAATTATAAAATAAGGATAAAGTTGTTTTAAAAGTGATACAATGTAATAGTTTTGAAGACTTAAAAAGAGGAGAGTATGTGGGACAGAAAGGGGAGAGTGAGGAAGAACACAAGAAAAAAAAAAGGTTTTATAAGTTTCTTAATCTTTGACTCTAAAATCGAATTGTTAGTTATTCTAGTTTTCGTCAAAAGTTTATGGATTTTTTTCATGCATATGTGCTACGTATTTCTAGTGATTTTGTTTTTCAAATAGTCTTAGTCACTAAATTTGTGCCATAGTCAATGGGATCAATATATTTTTTTTCTCTTGGTTACTCTTAATTCTTGCGACTTATTATATGGTTTTTTCTTCTAGATCATTCCAGGAATGTTTATCTTGTGTAATCATTATTTTTGTAAAATAGTTCATTCTTCGTCTAATGAAGATAAGTTTGTTTTCAAACTTTAACGCCTTGAAGCCTTAAGATATTTTCTTGTCATTTTTTTATAATAATATGTCATTTATAAAAAAAATTGTACTTTTAAAACATTTGCAGCGGAAGTCTATAAAATAAAATCCATTTAAAACCAATATGCTAAAATTCAATTACATAAAACCCATTATTCTTAGTAAAACCAAATGTAAAAGACAACATAATAAGAAAAACCCTTTTTTAAATTTTATTTCTCTTCCCTTTCAATATCCATGGTCAATTTTGCTTCAAACAATGCATTAGTCTTCCCATGAGCATACTCCTTCAACTGCCACCATTATTCATTTTATTCGTTGGGTTCACCAAGGACTTCGTCTTCACCTATATCACAAGGTTTAACTAATGATCCAAATGTTCAGCAAGAGGTAAATAAAAATATATAAACATGGAAACATGAGATGCAGTTCATCATGTCATTTTTCATTCAACAGTCTTTCTTTTTCTTTCACTTTTTTAATCGAATCTGTAATATCCTGAATTTTCGTAGAGCTAAGCACAAGGTTTAAGTGATAATTTTGGGATGTTAGGAGTTGAATTTGACAATTTGAAGATATTGGTCAAGAGAAACATGTTTGGATCAAGTGAACTACGATACCCGAAATATATCCATACTTAGTTTAGGGAAAGGATTAAGGCTATGAAGAATTGTCTGACAATATTTAGAGTTAGATGGGACGATATGAACTAGATTGATAGTCAGTGGAATTAGTAAGAGAAAATGTATTTGGATATAATAAAGTTGTAAATATTTAAAGATATATTGGGTTTAGTAAAGAATAAGGTGGTGGAAGAATTGTGGATTTTATATCCTTCATATTGAAGAATAAAGTGAGGTTAGGATAATTGGGGATGTAAATTATGGGTTATTAAGAGTATACTATATAGATTTATGGAGGTTGAAGACATATTATTCACGTGATATTAAGAATATTACAGAATTGTAATATTCAAGTGCATATTTTGTGTGGCGGTCGATTAGAAGGAAATGGCGATCGATTGTCCACCACATGAATCGATTGACCGATGTAAAAATGCAGCAATGGTTTTGATGATTAGTGGTTGATCGTCCAAAGGAATCGATTGACTAGCAAGATCGACTGGCAATCTGGAATAAAGAATTCAGCGTTTGATCGATTAAATGGAGGTCGATCGTCCACTGATGGTATCAATCAACCGGCGATCCAGAAGGTCCCTAGAAATGGAAACGTCGTCGCTAGAAGGTTCTGTAGTTTACGTTGGACGTGTTTGGATGTTGAAGAGCTCCGTCCCTTGGCTCTTCACCTTCATGGACACTGAAGGTTTGGGGATGGTGGTCTATAAATGGGAATGACTGAAGACTGATGATGAATTTTACAAATAGTGGAGAAACTCTAATAGCAAACAGTATGGAAGGAGGAAGCATTCTGTGACTTTTGAGAGAAGAAATTGAGCGTGAGAGAGAGACAGTTTGTGAGGATTCTGAAGTTTGTGAGGGTTGCTAAGAAGTTCTAAAAGTTTTGGAGAAAGAGAGAAGGTTTACAGAGAAGAGAAACTGTAACACTCTGACTTTTTATCAAAATTTAATAAATATAATTGGAGTATAATTTTGGAATTTTGGATTAATTGGATGATTATGGGGGTATTAAAAAGACATAATTATCATCAAGCGATATTTGAATTAAATTGGGATTGAAAATAATTTAATAAAATGAAGAGTTTAATTAAATTATTAAAGAGAAAATTATTGGGTGATAATTAGTATTAATTAAAGGGTGAGAAAATATAGATTTAATCGTTTGACTTGATCTGAAAATATGGAGTGCTCAGTTATTTGCTAAGAGAAGAATTTAATTAAGAGAGGGATTAATTAGAGATTTAGGAAAGACTAATTGAGGAATTAGAATTAATTATGGAATTAGAAATAAAGGCAATTAGTTGGAATTGAAGGAGAAAATGGGTTCAGTTGGTGTGGTTGATTGACTGGTCCAGTTCGGGCTGTATTGGTTTAATCCAGTTCAAAAATCAAAATTAGAAAGGAGAGAGTTTGGCTTGCGGTCTGCTGAAGAACAAAAATAGAAAGAGGGAGAAAGAGAGAAACTCAAGTGAGAGAGCAGGGAGACGAAAGAGGTAGCGAGATTGGGAGCTTGCGAGTGGCGTTCGCGACGGCGTGGCGAGCTTCTTCGCAGCGCGAGACGGCTGCAGCGACGCTGCCAGATGTCCAGGTGTGCAGCTACAGGTGAAGCGAAGCACGGGTCGAGGCCAGAGCTAGCAAATCAGGACTCCTGCGGTGTGGTTTTCCGATGATGATTGTGGTATGTTGGTCGATTTCTTCCTCCTCTTCTGTTTTCTGTTGATCGGACACTGACAGGGTGCGATCAACAAAGGCGAGCTGCGATCAACACGAAGGAATGACTTAGGTAAGGGAGCTTCGATTTGACTAGACAGCTTCTGGTTTGCATTAGACCGAGCCGATTCGCTGGCTGATTCCTACCTATGAGGGATGACAGCTTGCAGCTCAGATTGTGGCAAAAAAAAATTGGATATGTAGCTGGAATTGTGGAATAGATTGTTACAGCGTTTCAAACTGTCGTCTGTGTTTAAATACAGCAAGAAGAGGGAGGAAATGGAGGCAGTGTGTGAAGTGATCTCTGGAAACTGAGAAGTTGGAACTGGACAAGAAAAGAAGAAGAGGAGCTCTGGGATATCCATCAGCCTAGGGTGCTCTCTAGAGTCTGCTTCTTATCTTGGATGCCCTGTTTTTCTGGTGAGGATATGTCGATAGTTTTGGTTATGTTATATGTTAATTGATTAGTAGAAATTATTGAAGAAATGTTAATCTTATGAGGAGTTTTGATGCTGAATAATGGGATGCGATTCTGCTGTCTCGGGATGTGTATATATAGGTTGAAATAATCTGTTGAATTATTAGATTGGAATGAGCTATTACGTTTATGTTGACTGTGAATTATCTGTGTTTGGTATGAAATAGAAATGTGTTCTGGAAATGGCTGATGACCAAGGGTGAAGCTCCTGGATGCCTCGGGTCTGCTCTCGGGTCTTCATGGTGTGATTTCCTTCTCTGTATTATGGAGTTTTGGATGTTTCGACTCTGTCAATGGATTCTGTTAATGGACAAACTACACTGATTATAAACTCTATTGATGAGGTTAGAATGTTGTATTGTTGGAGAATGATGTTGAGATAAAATGAAGAATTTTGTTAAGTTGGAAGGTGTTGTTGTTGTAGTTAATGGAGATGTTAGTAAAGGCTTGTCAAACTGTTGATGAAAATTTGATATTGGAAGTGTTAATTGCTTGGGTGTAAACCTGTTTAGTTAAAGCTTTGTTAATGTACTCTGTTGTTGGGTAGTTAAATTGTGGACTTGAACTACGTTGTTGGAGGACGAGTTGTTAATTAGTTATGCATGATTATTGGGATTAATTATTAAACTAAGTCTATGAGATTAATTAGTAAGTTGACGAGTAGATTAAATGATTTTAGTAATGACTAGATATTTATAAATCATGAAGGTATCGAAAAGAGATAGAAGATAAAGATTTGGTGCCAAATGCGATAAAGTTTCGAGGTAAGGAATTGGGTGTGTCGTGGCCATGTGGAGGCCCTGCACCACAAGTAGAGTGCGTGAGTTTTACGTTAGTGTTTTAGAGCTTATTGTAGTTATGTGATATTTCCTTGGTGGTTCTGTGATTTGAATACTTTATTTGTGATGCGCTGTAGATTTCCTTTTTAATAACTTTGTATCTTGTTGTTAGTATGTGATTTCCCTTATTGTTAGTTCATTTTCTTTACTGTATATGTGTTACCTTGTAGAAATCGATGTCACGAATATTTAGATAGCAAATGAAGAATGAGTAATGATGGATGATGTGATGCATAGGAATGCATTGTTAATTTCATTAATAATGATTTTGCCTTATTCTTTCATTTCCTTAACTGTTGTAGTGATAAGATAATAATCGAGCCTAAACATGTTAGCGATAATGTTTAACTCACTATAATAACTGTAACTCTAACACGTTTAACTATCTTGAGCATATTCAATTAGCTAGAACTAAACAAGCATGTTCATAGTAATGACTTCTATGAGCATGTTAATTAACTAGGTTAATTAACTAAAGGTGAACATGTTAATCATAATTAATAAGCGTGTTAATTAACTATAATTAATTAGTGAGTATGTTAAATTACTAATTAGTTAGACGAATCCGAGCATGTAAATTTATCTAGGTTAACCAACTAGAATGTTAATCGTATCTCCCTTGAGCATGTAAATTGGTTAGCGTAATTAACTAGACCGAGCATGTAATCAAGATTGGATGAAAACCTGTAACCTACCTCAGATAACAAATTAGAATAATCACCTAGAACAATGAATGTAGGAAGCATGTAAAATGACTAGGAAATAAATTAGAATATTATAGTATGTTTTGAATTCCCCTTTTGCACTTCATTGTTTACAAATCTTTAGTATAATTGTTCTCTGTGTGCACTTTCCATTTCTGTTATATGTTTCTATGCGTAAATTTTAATTTCAGTTGCTTTTAATTACTTCCATATCGATGCTTTACTTTACTAGAGAGTAGAATGATAAAGAAGATGAAAAATGAATGAATGAAACGTGAATGAGTTAAGAGTTTCATTGACTAAGTGAATGAATGTTGTTGTTATTGTTTTTCTTGTATTGCTTACGATCTCAATTACGATTACATGTCCTTAGTATGTTATTTTCTACTAAACCAAAGCATGATTAGTTAAGTAGGATAAAAACATGTAATCAACTCACGAGCATGTTTATTTACATGGATAACTTGATAGAATAATTACCTAGAATAATAAAGGTAGGGAGCATGTAAATGGACTAGGAAGTTAACTAGGATAATTAGCATGTTAATTCATGTTTTCAATATTATAAATGTTCTTTGTTCTACATTACTCAATTATTGGTTGTCTTCATTGCAATGTGCTTTCAATTCTTGTTATTCACTAACTTTCGTTTATGCGCACTTTAATTATTATGAATATTATGTTATAAAGCATCAGGCATCATCTTAGTTTGACAATGTATGGTCATGCATCACGATGATAGAAACCAATAGGGAATGCCAATTTGGAGTGGTACTCACATGCATGAGTGAGGAAAATAAAATGAATGAATGCAATGAATGATGATGAACGATGCAATGGGAAGTTGAAGGGCGAATGGATAGTTCGGATCTAGCCCATATAGGGTTGGAAGCCGATCAGACTATACCATCACATATGTGTTCCTTCAACTTCCAACTCGATGTATGAGTAATGAACAAATGAATGAAACGTAATGAAAGATTGGTTTGGGGCGGACCCATTCCAAGTGAACTAAAGAGAGACATGATCATATTGCATATTCTCTTTCCTTACTAAGCCTTTGGACTTACAGTTTACTTGTGGTGTAGGTATACGTGTATCACGAGAAGAATGATGAACAAAACACAAAGCAGTCGATGAAAGGTTTACACGGGTAGAGCTTGTGGCTGATTAGGCTAAAGATGAGAAAAGTAAATTGTAAAACATAATGATTTACTTAGCATGTTTTAATTTGAATGTTTTCGCTTCCGCTATGTTTTGATAAATGATTTTCATAACAAATGTATGAATGGATTTTGACGCTCAGTTTTAGCATTCTGATTATAAAGATTTTAATTGTCTTACAAATTTTTTAAATTTTGCGTATTTTAAAAAGTTACGAAAAATCGGGTTGTCACATAAACTGTGAAGGGGAAACTCTGTGATTATTAGGTGTGAGTCTGTGAAGGGTTTTCAAAGAGTGGCTAGAGCCGAGTGAGTTTTGGAAGAAAAGAGGACCTTGAAGAAAGGTGGAAAGTTGTTTTTGGCTTTACTCTCGGATTTTAGGTAATAGACCTTCCTTCTATTATTCTTATGATGGTTCTGTCAACTGTGGTAAGTGTAGGTTGATGATAGAATTTGAGTTTGTTACAACAAATATTAGGATAACTTTTTGTAATCTGTTGATGAGTAATAGCCGTGTTTATTGGTAATATTTTTGGAAAATAATTTGGTTTAATGGTTCAATCTTGTGGGATCTCTATTGAGTGATATTGTTAGATATGAGTTTAGACTTTGTTAAATTATGCTTATTAAAGTATTGAGATTAGAGCTTTGAAATCTGCTTATTGTTCATGAAGTTAAATCTCTGTGTAAAGTCACTGCATGATTATTGCTCAAAGAATGTGTATTAGTGAAATAAAAATACTCATGCAAATATTAGAATAGTGATTGGGTCGAAACAATGACCTTGGTTGCCTTGACTCTAATGAGTTTTTTCTGTTATGACTAATATTATTGAAGCTTAAATACTTGATAGTTGGGTTTTATATCACTGAATCTTGGAGGATAATGCAGTTAAATTGATTCCATGAAAAGTAATAGTTGTGGCATTATAATAATCCTTGAAATGTTGGATTTGTAACTTAAGAATATAGGATAGTTTTAGAGAATTATTATTGATGTGTAAATATTATCTGATTATGAATAGGTTTTGGATAAGGGTAACTTTAAGTGGTACTACATATACTTTGTCCGAAAGAGCCTACATCACGGGAATTAAGGTTTGTATGTTTGCTTGATTGTTTGAATTGTATGTATATTAGATTAAGATTCAGTTCCTTAGTTAAGATGGATCACATTTTAAAGATACGATTGATGAACACGTTAGATATAATTGTATGCGCACAACAATGTTAAGACTTGGAAGCCTAAAGTATACAAAAATGAATAAACATAAATAGCTGGTTAGAGATGTGAGTTTTTGAGTTGGTCGCTTAGGTGTGCCATGGGATGGCTGCCTTGTGCATAAACTGCTCTACCTTGTCAAGTTGACATCTCTAACAGTTGAATGGGTAACTAGAACTAAAATGGAACAATAACAGAGTTATATAGAATAAACGTAAATAGCCATTTTTGTGGTCCGGTTGGATACACCCTGCACAGAAATAGAATAAATAATATAAAAAGACAGGAATAGTAATAGTTAAGCAAAAACTAAAAATTGTATACGATGTTACAAAAATTGTATGTGTATTTCATGTTTTAGGTTTATACCGCTTACTGAGCTTTAGGCTCATAGTTAGGTCTCGTTGATGTAGGTAAGGAGCCAATGATTGGATAAAGTTGATAAGGACTTAGCTGATGGAGTATTGTCATGTTTGACGTTTGTGCTGCTGGCGACATTGACCTTGGGGGTTATGGCTCACGGAAATAGAATAAACATATTTAAATGTTTTAAATGTTTTCAAGTGTTTAATGACTTCAACTGTTTTAAGTTAATGTTTTACCTGTGTTTGTTTACTAACTTTAAAACTACTACTTTGTAATATTTTATATGGTTAAGACTTTTGCTGTTTGTTACTCTGGTTTTTCCCTCTCGAATGTTTTTATAAGAAAATTTTTATACGAAAAAAGTTACGGGATGTTACAAAATCATTGTGGGTAATTCAATCTATGAGAGAGAGTGACACCATTTGGTCCACCTCATGCGAGACAATCAACTCGAACTCTGCCCACAAAGACAATTTATGTTTATTATATTTTGCTTATCTTTCTTAAATGAATGCATAACCGTACACATAGCATGAACATCAATACAGTGTACATATAATAATATATAGTAAACATAAGGCATCATCATTAATTATGAACAAAAAATCAACAGTAAACATGACAGTTATTCATCAATATTACAAATCATAGTTTAACCTAAACTACCCACAACGTACATGAGCATAATTTTCCAGAAAAACAGTTCATTAATATCACAGTAACATCACACATTTTCTACCTTACCCTAACACCTTGTGATGTAGACCAAACAGTCACACAATAAAACAACTCTTACATGTGATGTTTAGCAAAGCCATAAGCTAAATCCTCAAGATCCGTGGTTATCCTTGACATCAAGCACGAAAAGAGAAACAAGTTAGAAAAAAAGATAGTTTCTTCCATTGAAAATAATCTCATAGTTTTTATCCTATTGCCCTAAATAATTTAAACCTTTCGTCATAAGAAAACCTACCTCCAAAATGCTTGAAGAATTCTCTAAGGCAGGAGCAGTTTCTTCGTCTGAGCGACCATGAAAAAAATAAGGTTTTCAGTCATAAACATTCAAATATATAGATGGCCAAATGTGGGAGCCTATGGAATGGAAATCCCATGAAAATCGTAAACTAAGCATGTTCAGTTCCCTTTGGTCTAGACTGCTAGCATGAAATATGGAAATAGTACATTTAAAAATCTATTCGTCGAGCAGCAGACGTGTAGGCTGCTGCGCGGGACGTCCGCTAGAACCAATTCAGCCAATGACAAAGAGTCACGTTAGCCATTATTCTTTGATTCACAGTCGCCCACTCTACTGTGGAATCAAATCCTTCTATGGAAGCTAGCACTAACGTTGATTTCCTGTAATACCTCGATTTTCTGTAATGGAATTAAGTAAAGATAATTGAGAAATTATTTGGACATAATTAGATAATTTAATATTTATTTGATGATGAGAAATTTAATTTGTGAATAGTTGGATAATTATTGAGTATTTATTTGATGGAAAATTAATTTGGAAAACCAAATCAAAAAAATTAAATAAGACCGATAATTATCGTTAAACAATATTTTGAATAAATCGAGAATTGGAATTGATTTGAAAATAATTTAATTAAATAAAAATTTTAATTAAATTATTAAAAGAGAATTTAATTGAATGAAAAAGAGGTTTAATATTTAAAAGGGAAAAATCAAATGGGAAAGGATGATGGTGAACCGGTTTGTTTTATGCTGGTTGGTTCACGTGGCCGGTTCATTGGCTTGGTTGAGGTAATGGTTTGCTGAAGAAAAGAAAGAAATGAAGTTAGGGCTAGTTTCTAAAAATTGTGAGAGGAAGAAATCGAGGGAACCCGAGGGTGAGAGGAAGAATCGTGAGAGGAGGCTCGGGAGCGTGGGTTGCTTCGCGGTGACGACGATTCTGGCAAACGTGCGAGCAAGCAGTTGACGATGGTGTGGGTACAACTAACCACGTGCTGAGTTGCGGGACGACTTGGACCGCGGCCCACCGGAACGAGCGAACCGCATACCACGGTGCTACGATTCCAATTGCGTTGAGAACGGGGACAACTTTGGGCGGTTGAATTCTCCACTTCTCCGGTTGAGGTAAGAGTTCCCCTGCATTTTGGCTTCTCGGCCTTCAATGCCAAGGATTGTGAATGGGTTAGTTTTGATGTATTATCTATTGTTCCATTGATGAGGGTTGCTTTTGTTGGGGTTGTTCTGTGTTTTGAGTTATCGTGAATTCACAGCAGAAATTGGCAGAGGCGTTTTGGCGAAGAGGATGGCAGTTGGAGTGGCTGGCGTCAGGTTAGCATTTGACCGATCCTGCTGGTTCTAAAAAATGTGTTGAACCGGTTTAATTGTTCTGTCGGGACAATAGTGCATGATATTTTCCTTGGCATATGACATCCACTAGGTGACATGGAATGCTCATCTTCAAGAGTTAGGCGAGGAGGTAATTGAGTTGCAGAAGAAAAAAAAAATGCTATCGGGTGAGGAGAAATAAAGAGAGAGGAAGCTTGTTGGTTAAACGAAAGAGACAGAGAGATACTCTCTAGAGCAAAAAGGGTAGAGTGAGTTAAGAGCTCCCAAGAGAATTGAGAGCCCTCTGGAAAAGGGGCAGTGCATGAATCCTTCATGACCGTGAGCTTTGCAGGTAAAAGTCCTTCCCTATTATTGGACGAATTCGATGAAGTGATAGTCTGTGGGATTATTGTTTCTTTGATTTGTTTTCTCTGTGATTTGATTGGTTAATAACCTGTTTGGTTGATTTTTAAGGGCAATCTGTTAATGAATATTTGGATGAAGTATATCTTGTTAATTGTCCGTGCTCATTCCGATTTTGGTCATGATGAATGCCGAAACTACTTTGTGGTTTGTTATTGGTATTGCTCTGGTGTTTTGGAAAAGATATGTTCTCTGTGAATTTCTATCATGAAAAAAGATTGATCTATGTATGAAATTTGGTTCTCTGTCTTAATTACTGCCCGACATATGTGATGGAGAAGTGATTAAATGGTGATTGTTTTTGAAAATAAGTAGTTATGGTTCAGTAATTGCCGTGTGGACTTGTGCTCGTATGTTGGATATTAGACGATAAATTGAAGAGTATAAAAATGGGTTTTCTTTCATTAGTCTACTGCTCTAAATGGATGAAGGATGATGGGTACCATGTACTACTGTTTGGTTCTAATTCTTGGGTTTGGTTTCTGCCATAATATTATTAATGAAGGATATTGGAAATGTATATATACTCATGGTGAATTGATGCTGATGGCTAGGGTTAAAATATATATACGTTGTAGTGTAAGGTTCTATGTGGCTCTTTTGGTTAGTTGGTCAATGAAAATAATTGGACGAAAAATGTGAAATAATTTAATAAAAACTGTTAAACAGTAATAATAATTTAATATAAACCATTAAATGGTAATTAAATTATTAAATAATAAACGAAGAATAACGGTATCAAAATTAGGGTTTATAATTGATAAATACATTAATAGATAAATGATAATTATTTTGAAGGTATTAACGGGAAAAATGATAAAGAGCTAAACGCACTACGAACTGCAGGTAAGTTGATACTTACTTGCTTTGGTCTTCAGACCCTACATCACAAGAGTTAGAAATTGTTTTGCTGATTGTTTGCCGCTTTATTAAAATATTGAGCATGTCTACCGCTTTAATAACATAGACAGATATTGAGTATGTTTCACAAATTGTACTGCTGCTTGCTGGGTGTTTATTAGCATTAGGTTCTTTTAATGATATGTTTCATACATGAACATGTTTAGAGATTATAGTAATAATATAATAGAAGTGTATGTATTCGCGAGCATCATGCATCATGGTTTTCAAAAGAATACGAAAATGGTTTTCATGTATGGTTTGGAAAAGGAAATAGAAACATAACGTAAATGAAGTAAACAAAATAAATGTAAAAGAGATAATATGAGATGTGAGCAGTTAGTTGGTCCTCGATTGACGTCCAGACTGGCCGACGCAACGATGTATGTCAGGCTGTTTAAGCATTGATGCACACAGTCGTTAGTGTGCTACAATCGATTGCGGAGCCGATTGTTGTACGTTGATGCGTACAATCGTTAGCAGAGCTTTCGGTTGATGTCGGAGCTATTTATACCAGGGTGTGGGGGTCGCTGTGTATTGATGTACTCAATAGCTGACATGCGGTTTCGGTTGATGTCGGGATCAGGTGCATTGATGTGCACAGAAATGGAAAACGAAAAAATAAAACAAAAGAGAAATGAAGACAGAAAATGGAAAAATAAAAAGAAAAAGAAAAGGAAACGAAAAACGAAAAGGGATTTTAAAGATACATAACATGTTTACGTTTTATTTTATATCATGTAATGTGCATTAGGCTTATTAGATTAAGTCCTGTTGATGTAGGTATACATACGAGAACAGACTTCAGAGCAGTAGATGAAGGATTTGCACGCGCAGATCTTGTGGCTGGCTGGGCTAAAAGAATTTAAATGGAAATGATTTGTAAAAGTTTTAGTAAATTAATTAGATTATATTCTTAAATGCTTCGTTTAATTATAAAAACTTCTGCTGCATTTTCTAAAAGGTTTTTAAGAAAAGAATTTAATTATCGTTTTAATAATAAAAAGTATTTAATTGTAAACAAAAAATATTTTATTTATTTCAGCTGCAATTGATATAAATGTTATAAGTAAAGAGTTTTAATGATCGAGTTTTATAAAAGAAAAATCTTCTGACGTCTTTATAAAAAGAAAAGTTTTAAATTTTACGCGATTTTAAAATAAATAAAAACTCGGGTCGTTACATTTCCAACGTTTCCGCTAAATCTTACTCCCAAATGATGTCGTTTCCTACCTCAAGTTCACTACTGCGAACACAAATGCTATCGCTGGAACACGTTATCCCATAAAACGACAACATTTCACCTTAAAATACGTTCGGTGGACACACAAGATGTCGCAAAAACATGCTCCATGAGCTAAACGATGATGTTCAACTTAAATGACTTCCATTTGTGTGACATCTTTCTCTTCTACAGAAGAATTTTTTTTCTAATCTAATGGTTCATGTTCTATCTTTAAGTCCAAATTGAAGGTTCCTCTCCACCCACATCCATGTGGCATCCAAACTTCCGCAAGAGCATCTTTTCAATTCCAACTTGATCTTAGTCATTCCATAACTTCATCCAATGGCTACTAACTAGTTCGTTCCTCCCTTGGCCAACAACGCCATTAATCCTCATAAAACGATGATGTTTTCCTTCTCCAAAACAGTTGTTGTTACGCCCTAAGGGGGATACAAGTCAGAATAGGGAACGATCTAGCCCAAAAGAACCGAATTGTCTAATCTATTTTTAAATCCAAAATTTATAAGCAGCAGAAATTAAGGAAAATTATACTTACAAGCCAGACCCAAAAAAAATTTAGAGGTCCAATAGTGACTTACAAATAACATGAAATAAAAGAGTTTAAATTATAAAAGAAATTGACTTAAAAATTAAATTAAAGTAGAAACTAGATACGAACCTCACTAAAATAACTGAAATCTCTAGAAAGAGAATAAAATAATTCTCACGAGAAAAACTTTCAATTTTACTCCTAAGATGGCAATTTGGGAATTTATTTGATTATTTTCTGAAAAGTGAAAATAAATAAGTGGTGAGTCGAATAACTCAGTAAAGATTTAATTTTATTTTCAACTTTTACGTCATATAGATTTAACGTGTTTTTTCAATTAATTGTTTTAACAAGTCAATGTATACAAGAAGTGAGGATGAACAATAAATTAAATAACGAAATTTAAATAACGGCGATACTTAGGCGATCACAAACAACCAAATAGGCCCTAATCAGGTTTAGAGATTCGAAATCTAAGGATACGGCTAGGGGTGGGCAAGAACAGACCAGAACCGAGAACTGACCCAGAACTGAGCGTTGGTTCTGGTTCGGTTCCAGTTCTCGGTTCCCAAAATTATATATGGTTTGGTTCCGGTTCTTACTTTAATTTTTTGTTTGGTTCGCGGTTCTTTGGGTAGAGAACCGACGAGAACCGAAATAAAAGAAGATATAGTAGCGCTGCTTCTATGTACTAGCTTCTCGATTCTTCTTAGAAGAGAAACTGAGAAAAAGATTTCTGTCTTCTTCGAGTCTTTGCGGGCAACAAGAAGAGGAGGGCTTTGGGAGGAGGGGGATTCGCGAATGCGGAGGTCATCGATTCCTGTCGGCAGTGTCTACGTGTTGTCAAGAGCTGTGAAACACGGTGATTCTGTGTCCATCCAAGAGGAAGAGAAAACTCAAGACAACCCGATTACAGGCGACGACAAAAGCACGACGTGCGAGCTTCAACCATGAGCTTTAGGTGCTGGTAGGGCCGAAAGGGTTCCCAATTTCTTCGACTTGTGAGTAATTTCAGATACCCGATTATGTTTTGTCCTTCGTGATGGGTTCTGCTAGGGCTTCAGCCAATTTATTGTTCATCGCTTCTATTCTACTCGGTTTAGATCGATGATAGTGTTCTATTGAAAATTTTGTCATGCTCTTTCTATTGTTCTTGTTGTTGTTGTTTGTTTTTGTTGTTGTTCCTCTTTCTTTTTGCTATTGTTTTTTTTGTTCCTCTTCTTCCGAGCTCGCGCGGACTTATTTTGCTTGCCGAGCAAATTAACCTGCATTGCAATTTGTCCCACCAATTTGGCTACAAAATCGACGAAGCACTTAGTGGTGGCTTCGATTCTGTGGTACAGAGAAGAAAACAAAAATGGGCAATAGTAAGAATAAAAGAAATAATGATGGCTTCGATTATAAGGTACAGAGAAGAAAACGAAAAAGGGCAACAGTAAGAATAAGAGAAACCAGTTAGGAACCGCAAAGAACCAGAACCAGAACTGAGAACTGTACTCAGTTCTGGTTCCGGGTCCGGTTCCTTGCGGTTCTGGTTCCGGTTCCTCACTCTTGGAACCAAGAACCGAATGGTCGGTTCCAAGAGGTCTGGAACCAGAACCAAAAACTGATTTGCCCACCCCTAGAAACGGCACATACAGTTGTCCTATTACCTATTTCAACTTTAGGGATTTGAAACTCAAACACACAACACATGCAACTGTTTTATTACCCATTTTAACATAAAAAGTAAACAAATGCAACGATGAATGTAAATGGAACTGAACGGTAAATTAAACATGCTTAACTTTAAACAGTGTTAAACATTTTATGAATTATTGTACCTTATGTAACGACCTGTTTTTCCTTACATAACATGTTTTCTTTGAAAAGCGCATAAAATTAAGACTTTTTTTTTTAATTAAATCCTTTTGTTTGAGTTGTGTGGCAGAAGACTTATCATTCTTAAAACTATTTGAAAAGAGAATAAATGATTCTTTTCTTTAAAAGTTTTACGTCTTATAAAACGTGTCATAACTTAAGGCAATAAACAGTTTATACAGTTAACCATTTCTTTACAAAACCTTTTACATTTCGTTTTCCTTTAATCCTTTAGCCTAGCCAGCCACCAAGCCCCCAACCATGCAAATCCTTCATCAACTACTCATTTTTCTTGATCTTGCACGTACCTACATCATAAGACTTAAACTATAAGCCTAACGCTCAGTAAGAGAGAGTAAATATGCAAATGCTCATGCTATACAGTTTTATAAATCATATGTAATTCATGTTTTCATTTCAATATCTATTCTTTCTTTCAGTTTTCATTTTATTTATTAGTCCAAACATTGAGGATTTCCAGTATAGAAGAAAGGATACATCCTATGGTCCAGATGGGCTTAACAGTCACTCCATCCCCTTGTGGGACGAGCTGCATCCATCAGGGGTGTTACCACCTAGAACTGTAACCAATCTCCCAAACCCCCACACGTCTATTTACATTTATACCATTCAATTTCTTTACTTTGGGTGGTACAAAGGATAGTCATACAACCTGTAATACCCCAAATTTTTATATCAGAAATTATTAAGAATAATTGGATTAATTGGAGGTATTGGATTAATTGGGCAATTATCGGGGTAATACCAATGACGTATTTGTGAGTTTCAAATTAAAAAATTTATTACAATTAAATGGAAATCACCATAATTAAAAATAAATATATATTGATTTAATAGATTAAATTACAAATAATTAAGTTGGATTAAATTAAAATGGAAAGGGGGAGAGCTGAACCGATTCAATTGAACCGGTTGAGGCTAAATCCTTCTCGACTGGAACAAAAGGGAGTGACCTCCCTTAGCCTTCGGCCATCGAGAGAGAGAAGACTACAGAGAGAGAAGTGAGAGGCAATCGGGAAGCGGGTGAGGGACGGCAAAGAAGGGGGAGATGGAGATGTCGACAACGAGCTCGGGACGCGTTCGAAGTAGCTTCTTTGCGGCGGGTGTCTCGGGTCACGACTGCAAGCTCTCCACGAGGCTTTGGGTAGCGATTTTGGAATCGGGTGGTGTGGTGTTCGCAGGTCATCGATGCTACATCGGTGTCCGGCGCACGGTGATGACATTGGAAGGGCCGGCGAGATCCTCGACAGAGGGGAGATGAACTCGGGTCGATGGGCAGACAGACGGGTCGATGGGCAGACAGACGAGTCGATGGTTGGAGCCTCGAGTCAGGTGGAGCAGCTGTGACCCGATTGCGGCTCTGCCCAAACAGGTACATCCCTGATTTTTTTCTGATGAAGTCGGCAGTTGGACAGTTGATGCAGGGATGGTCGGGCATCTGGAGAACGTCGCTCTCTGCCTTCCAAGGATTTGGTAGAGAGTGTTCCCTCTCCATTGTTGATATACAGAAAAGAGACAGAGGGAGAATGGAGGCAGAGAAGCTGGAGAAGGGACCTCTCAAGTGTAGCTCCTCGGGTGTTCTTCCAGCAGTGACCGAGAGATGAGTTGAAGTCCAGAGAAGGAGATGGTTGGACTGTGAACTCTCGGGTTTCTGTGTTCCTCCAGGTAAACCTTCTCTATCTGTTCCTTCAACTTTGGTGTCTGTTTTTGGAGGAAGTTGACAGGGATGATAAGTTCTGCCTTTAGTTCTGGTAATGAGTTGCAAATTCATTATGGTGTCGGTTTTGGGAGGAAGGTAATCCCTTGGTGGCAGAGATTTGGCAGTGAGTGCTGGAGTGTTGGAAAAGCTGGAAATCCAACTCGGGTTGGTTGCTGGAAATGGTCTGGCGATGGGGTTGAGTTGCTGCCTGCCTTGGGTCTTCATGGTGGGTATGACTCCTCTTTATTTTGTATTTCTGAATGTTTGTGTTCTGTAAATGGAGGGATAAATTCAGGGTTATATTCTGCTAATGGTGATGCCTTTAGTTGTTTTTGAGATACTCTTAGTGATTTTGTAGTCATTGGGTAGAATGGAACTCTGTTACACATTGTTCTCTGTTGTTGGAATTGATTAAGGATTTTGGAATGTTGAATATGTGAGTGAGGTGTGAGTTTTATCCTCTGATGCTGAGTATGCACTCTGTTGGTTAGAATTCAAATTTGTACACCTGAGGATATGTGTGTTGTGGTGTTGAGTATGATTTCTAGAATAATTGTGATTAGGTAAAGCATTGAGACTTGGTTACTTGTTGGGTCAATGTCTGCTGTTGCATTGTTTGGACTATTATTGAATAGTTTTTTATCGGTCGTTAAGTGTATGGATGTTGCCCTCTATTGGATGGTACTCTGTCGGTTTGGGTTTGGTCCATTAGCGGATAAATATATGCTGATAATTGGATTAAGTTATTGTTCATTAGTTGGCTGTTAAACATTGTTGCTTCATGCTTTATTCGGATATTAATGTTGGACGTCAGTGTCTATGGGCCCATAATTGTTGGGATGGATTATGTTTTGTCTAGGTATCGAAAGGAGAAGAAAAAGGATAACGGTTAAACTTCGACACGCGATAAGTTCGAGGTAAGAAACTTGGGTGTGTCTTGGCCATTTGGAGGCCCTACACCACAAGTAGTGTGCGTGAGTAGTATTGTGTTCCTTGAATGATATTCTGTTGTTATTTTCTTGGATTGATAGGGTAGATTATTGTTAGCTTTGTGATATTGCTTGGTTAATATAACTGTTATTATTCATTGTTGGTATTCTTTACTGTTAAGTGATATTGTTAGTTCTGTCATAAAGACTTAAATAATTGATGAACGAGTGATAGACAATTGATGAACGATAAATGCTTAGATAATGAACGAGATAGATGAGTTAAGTACGAAAACATTATTATGAGTCGTTCTTTATAGTTTAACTTCTGTTTAGTTAGTAATTTCAAGCTGCTATGTATTTCATCATTGTTCTGCTGCCATTTGTTTGTCTTAGTTTTATAACCTAGTATTAGTACTTGTGATAATGAGCATGCAATTTAATTAGGATAATTAGCTAGAATAATAATGGTAATTCTATTTGAGTATGTTTAAGTAACCAGTTGTCTAATTCAATTATTAATCACATTATTGAGCGCGTTAACTAACTAAGATAATAACGATAGATCTAAGTTATGTCATGTCTAGTTGATTGAGCATGTTTACTTTATTAATTAACTTAATAGTAGTAAAATAGCAAATTCGTGCATACTTAACTAGTTGTGTAAGTTAATCCTCAAGTATGTTAATTAACTTAACGAGTGTTCCATTAATAACTAGTCTAAGCATGTTTACAGTGTTAATTAATCAATCCACGATGACTAGTAAACAACGATAATTAAGTATGCTTGAATTATTAGAATAGAAGTATGTAATCCGAACATGTAAATTGACTAGAATAACTAGTCATAATCTTGAGCATGTAAATTGATTAGGATAACTACTTAATGTAATAATTGTAATTCTACCTGAATATGTTAGTTTACTCTTATTAAGTAATACGAGCATGTTTAACTAGTTGTGTAATAAACAATCAATCCTTGAGCATGTTTAGTAATTAGTATGTTGAATTATTTGGGCATATTTGCATGTTAATCAATTCAAGCATATTAATCGATGACTAAACCTTGAGTATGTTAACTAATTTGTTGAGCATGTAATTAACTGGGATAATAACTAGACTAGTAAATATAGCATGTTTGACTAATTAAAATAAAAGTATGCTTAACCAATTAGAATAAGGATTTCCAATTTATAAGCATGTTTCTGTTATTCGTTATCTACAACATATTTCCATGTTTAGTCTAGCGTAGTTCAATGAGCATGTTTAGTTAAATTGGAATTTGTCGTATGTTACTTTATTGTCTCATCTTGTTCAATTCGATATCATAATTGTTCCTTGTATTTATGTATGCTTTCAATTATTGTGATTCATTATATGCGCAAGTTCAATTATAGTACTTTTATTTCAATGCGCATTTCAATTTCCGTTAATGTACGTTATAATGCAGTATGCTTCATGTTAATAGAAAACCATAAGGAGTGCCACTTTGGGGTGGTACTTACGCATTCATGAGTGAGGAAAAATGCTAAGAAAAAGGAATGTTCGGGATGGGTGGGATACGCCCATCACCGAAGAAACCCTCCCGGCGGGATATGCCAGAAGGGAAGAAACCCTGAATGCGAGATACGCAGGAAGGGGAGGACCCGTGAAGGCGGGATACGCCAGAAAGGGGACGAATGCTAAGAAAAGAATGTTCGAGATGGGCGGGATACGCCCATCACCGAAGAAACCCTCCGGCGGGATACGCCAGAAGGGAAGAAACTCTAAAGGCGGGATACGCTGGAAGGGGAGGAACCTTGAAGGCAGGATACGCTGGAAAGAGGCCGAAAAAGGGAGTTGGAGGGCGGATTCCATCCCCTAAGACCCCTCCAATCTCTAGCTCGACGTACGAGTAAAGAGTGAAAAAAAGAACGAACGTAATAAAAAGAATTGGTTTGGGTGGCCCCATTCCAAGAAGAACTAAAGAAAGATATGCATAATTGCTTTTCCCCCATTTCTTTACTGGGTGTAAGCTCATATCCTTACTTGTGGTGTAGTTACAACAACGAACCGATAAGAAGTAGATGATAAACATATAATGAAGTAGGGATGGATGATTTGACACTCACGAGACTCAGGATGAATAGGCAAAGAAAAAGATGAGTAAAAGGTTGTAAATCAACGATGTTTAATTGTCAAAATTTATTTGTTAAACGTAGTGTTTAAATTGTTTAGTATTTCCTTCTTCAACGATTTTTTACGCTTCCGCAAGATTTTAAATAAATAGTTTCATTTTATTATTTACGCTTCCGCATAATTTATCAAAGGGTTTTTCATAACGAGTTTAATGAAAGAGTCAGAAGCGATCCGGTTAGACACACTCTGATACGTTTTGCTTTAAAAAGAAAATTTTAAATTTTTATGCATTTTAAAGGAATTATGAAAATTCGGGTCGTACATAGCCCAAATGAATGTTGTCTGCTTTGGATCAGCCTTCACAAACTTGTGCTTAGGCTAGCATCCATACCACCAATCCAGAACACATCCATTTAACATGTATGAGCATCCATTTACCATTTTCGAAACATATGCATGGTAAAATCATTTTTGTATCTTTTCAAATCTATGATGCATAAGCATGATAACAATCAACTTAATCAAGTCTAACATATCAACAATACAACTTCAAGGCATTATCATAATCCTATAACTTAAGGTCTAATAAATATACATTAACCAATGCATAAATCCACGTATCAAAAGCAATACATCCTCAAGTAGAACATGATCAACACTTAACATTTAATAAACACAATCAGCACACATTAAACAATCTTTAAGTGAAATAAAAGTAAATCCTACCTCTTGTGATGTAGCCCTAAAGGGAAAAAGACAAGCATCTATCACTTATTTGGAGGTCTTCAAAGCAATATCAACACAAATTCTCATATTTCTGAGTATTCCCATGCACTTTCAAAATTAACATAACCATCGTCAATAACTATTTCCTATCATCCACTCCATAATACCGTCAGTGAATTAGAAACGAAACTTGATTAACATAGCATAGATCCTTATTACATATTCTCAACCAATTATTCCCAGCAAAGAGAAATCAATTGAACCTTATTCTCAACATTTTTCTTCACTTCACTGTTTAACATTTTTTAACATGACAAACAACATAATTCATGTAAGTAAGCATCAAACAAAACAACCCTAAAATAACCCCACTACCAAGCATAAAATCCTCAACCATGATAATTAATAACCACATAGAAAGCCAACTGCCTCACAAAAAATTATCCTCACAGTTTTCATCAATGCTATAAACCAAACCACCAAAATATGCCTAATTAACAGGGAACATTTGCTAATAATCATAGAACCCCAACAAATTTTTACTAGAATAGAGGATGGACACATAACCAATAAAAGTCAACCCACTAATATTCTTCATAATTAGCAAAGCAATAAACTACATTGGCTAATTCGAAGCCATGAAACATTCTCCCAACAACGGCTACAATAGCAATCAAAAGTGAAGAATGAACTAACTCCATTAGTAGTACAATATTTCTCAAAACATCTCACAGTAGAACCAAACCAAAGAACAACATCAACTTTTAGCATTACAATAATTTCTCTCAGCATCCATGAACCGGAAGAGAAATGTAGAACAAAACTTTCACAAAAACATCCCTCAATAGAAACCAATCTCAAGTACCAAAACTACACCAACAGAGCATACTCATTAACAGTTTGTCGAGTAGTAATGAAAATAGAAGCAATTCCTAACACTTTGCATCTTTCATCATCTACTTTTAACAAGATCTTTTCATAAACCCCTAAAATCGTGAAAGAATGTTGAATACCTGCAGAAGCCGCGACACTATGTTCTCCTTCTCCTTCTTCTTTCTTCTTTTTTCTTCTTCTTCTTCTCACTACCCATTTCTCTCTTCTCTTTCTAAAATTGCTCATGACCCCTCTTTCGTTCTTCCAGAAGATCCCTCACTCTTGGCTCCCTCTCTTTCTCTCTGCTATTTCCTTCTCTAGAAACCTAACAACTCACTATTTTCCTACCCTTCGGAGCTCACTCTCTCTCTTTTCTCTCTACCTCCTTTCTTTCTTCTCTAGAAACTTCCCCTTTTCTCTTCTCTCTCACTCTCGACTCCTTCTCTATTTCTCTCGTGGCTTTTTCCCCCAGAAACACAACTACACAAATTCCCAAAATATCCCATTTCTAACTCTTCTCTAGCCACCATCTGGAGGAGGAGGGATGCGTGGAAAACATAAAATACAGGCCCTGATCGACTGCCAGCCAGCCCTGATCAGCCGCAAACCAAGAGTCTCGGTCAATCACTAACACAGGCCATGATCGACCAGACCCAACATTGGTCGCCATTGCCATTTTTGTGGTCAACCCTGCAGTTGACCAATTCCAATGTTGCAAGACTTCGTATAGAAACTGTCATTTTTGCGTCGATCAATGCTTTTCTTCATGCCACTGTTTTTTTTTGCGGTCAATCATTCTTTCTGCAAGATGTTGAACTGTTTTCCACATAGATGCTTGACCACCACTTTCCCTTAAGATTGACTACCCCCTGCTATTTCATTTATTTAACGCTACCTTTTACTCATCAAATACTATAATCTCTCACTTTTCATCCAACTAGTACTATTAACATCCAATGTAGTTCTTAATTATCCTTTCTTAATAAATTCTAATATCACCACATTTAACTCAAAAATCATCTAATAAATCTTCAATTCACTCCAATAATCATCACTAATTATACCAAACTTATTTTTGAGGTATTACAATCCATAATCTCTAAAAATTCACAATTATTATAATGCTGAGTCTAAGCTTAATGTGACACAAAAGTCTCGGGTATTACACATTAAACATAAAATAACCCTTACCACGAAATTGGGCATACCAAGACGAAAGCCCATGAAATCCAACAGCAGACAACTCCTCAAATTTTCTAAATCTTGGAACGTAAGCACAAATAATTTTACTAAAATTTAATATTCGAATTTAAAACTTATTATTTAAATTTTTATGTGAACGAATATAACTCAAGGTTGGAGGCCCAACCCAACCAATAAAATTTATAACGACCTCATAGAGACCCTAAAATGATTGGGTCAAAATTTGAGTTAAATTTTAAATTCAACTTAAAACAAGATAGGCCGAAGCTCAAGAAAAATATGGCCTAAAATAATCTAGCCAAAAAAGAATGGGCTGGAGCCCAATAATTCTAGCCCAAACTAAATGGGTCACAACCCAAATAGTTCTGGCCCACGGCCAGAGTGATTCTAGTCCACAAACCAGAATAGAATGGGTCGCGACTTGGAACTCTCCAGGCTGCAACCACCATCAATCTTTCATGTTCTAGGTCAGCCAACAAACAGAGAAGGTATCAAGAGTCTCCTTCTGACTCTCCATTCCACTCTCCACAACAACTTCCTATAATACAAACCAATTAACCACGGTAAGCATTATTATTTACCAACATAGCCCACAATAGAAGTTTCCACATAAAATTTCTAATTTCACATACCTTACTTGTGCAAATTACAAAACTATATCCCAAAAATTCCGCTAGAATCAGCTTCCCAAAGTCAGTGTTAAATCTTCTAACCTGGGAATGTTTTTCACAATTGACAATCTTGTCGGGAATGGTTTCAACGTCAACACCCAACAATCAACCTCAGTGATGAACGATCGTCCACTCGTCGAGAAACTGCCCTTCACCATTGCTCACCGGAGGAAGAAGTTGAAGTTTGCAAGAGGGAGAAAAGTGGGATGGAGGAGAAGAAACTGTGAATGGAGAGAATTTCACCACCTCCTTTGAAATAGGGGGAGTCTCCCCCTGATTTAGTAACAACCCCCGAAAGGGGGTTGTTTTCTCTTTAAAAAAACTTTAAAGCAATTTTTTTTAAACGGGTCGGGCTAGATACAACAATTGTCGCAGCTAAGTTTTCCATTCTTAGTTTATTTGCTTTATATAACCTGATCCTAATCTATTTATTTACTTATTCAATTATTTATTTATCTTATATTTTATTATAAAATCTTAAAATACACAATATGTACAATTCACACAAAAATATTTTTTCATTAAATTTCCAACATCGTAATACACATCTAAATTTAAAGTACGAAAAATCTGGGTTTTACATAAACCACATTAAAATCTCAATCTTAAAATTTTACTATAAATATTGTTTTAATTCTACAACAAAATTACTTGGTTGATTTAGAACATAATCATTGATAATGCTCGTTGCGGGGTTCTTGTTTTAGTTCCTAGATATTTTCCTTATAATTTGATAGACAAATATTATAGATAATTCAATAAACATGTAGATTCTAATATGATGAAGTGATACAAGCATACATTTCTGTTTGTACTTTTGAAGTAACTAAATGTCATTTATAAAGTTAGCTATCATCCAATTCAATATTGATTTCGTGTTGAGAATTCACAGCACTAGGTATATGACTTATAATATTGAGAATTCAAGCATTAGGTATAAAATCTTAAATCATGACACGACTTAAAAAGTTCTTTAAGTCTTTAAAAAACTTTCTAAAGAGTATTGGGCAGACTACTTACAAATTTTAGTTTTTCTCCAACAACTTGATCATGTTTTAAAAACATTTCTCCAAAATTCCAAAATGTTGTTTTAGAGTTTTTATTTCATTAACTACTGCAAATTACATGAAAACTAATATTAAAGTTCTTAAAAGACAAACTACTAGAAAGGAGAATAATTATACTAAAGGCAAAAACTATATAATTATTTAAATTTGAGTTGTCTCCCAAAAACGCTTATTTTAAAGTCAACTGTCTTAGTACTCCTTTTTTTCTCGCTTGACCTAGCAAAAAGAGGAAGTTTTCTCTTTGCCCGTTTGTTACTTCACATGCACAATAATAATCTCTTACATCATCTTTATTGTTAGCATATGCTAGTTTAGACATTCTTCTTAGTTTATTATTCTATTCTTTAGCTATTAAAGAATGTAGGACATCAACAATAGAGCTTGTCAAGAAAACTCAGCGCTTTTAGCCTATTAAATTTAACTTGTTGATTGTACATTCTGTTGAGAATCGAACGCGAAACGGAAGAAAAAAAGTTGTGGAAGTAAGGATACCAAGATTTACGTGAAAAACTCTAACGGAAAAAAATCACGGGCAGAGGAGAAATTCACTAATAAGAAATCAAAGTACAATGAGTTTTGCAATTCAAGCATCAATATATAGAGAAAATAAATAACTCTAATATTATATATGGGCCCGACCCGACCCAACGAGAATTCGAGTCACACTGAACTTTAACAATCTCTACCTTGACACGAATTCCACATGAAAGATTCAATGCAAGCTTCTAGGTCCACTCCAAAACGAATCCAGAACACTGAACTCTAACAATCTCCATCTTTAAAGAAATTCCAATGCAAGGCAAACGATCCGCAAAACTCTAACGAAAAATAACCTCCTCTTCCACAAAGGTCCCTGTTGGGCCAATTCAATATCTAGTACTGATCAAGTTTAAGCCCTGCTTAAACTTGGGAGATATACTCAAGGAGAAATCACATCTCCTCTATGGTACCACCGAATTATCAGAGATGTCACAACGAACTACATGTGAATATGCTGAAAACCCCTCACTAGAATCAATACCCTCGAACACACTCAATGCATAATCCACTGTAGAAGTTTCACCATATTGTCGTGGAGCTTTACCCTTTCTCTTGGTTTTGCCTTTGACGATTCCACTCTGACGTGAAACTGTAACTGATGACAATGTGGTGACCGGATCACTCTAAACACATGTAATAAGTTGACGTATCAGCTATGATGTAGATTCAGATCCCAACTTGAACTTTACTTAAGAACCTAACTTCTTATGAGTTTTCTCTAAACAGTCTTTAGAAAGTAAATTCACAAATTTTGCAGTCTGTCACTGTAGAACCCTGTAACACATACAAATTTGTAGAGTTTTTGTGTCCCTTTAACTTGACGAGAGCACCCCTACTGATCTTGATGGCTCCACTTACAGCATTGTACTTGTACCCTTTCGAATCTAGAGTACTCAATAAGATCAGATTCTTCTTTAAATCGGGAACATGTCGCATATTACCCATTGTCCTCACAACTCCATCAAACATTCTGATTCTAACGGTACCAATACTAGCTACTTTGCAACGTGTGTTATTACCCATTAACACAGCATCTCCTAAAACGACCTCATATGTCAAAAACCAATCCTGATTGTAACACATATAAAACGAACATGCTAACTCCAGAATCTAATCTTTATTTGGCTTTGAGTTTTCCTTTTACATAATTAAAAGATCTCTATCACTATAGTCTTCTTCTTTTGCGAAAAGAACTTCACCAGATGTCATCGGTTGTTTTCTCTTCTCTACAGCTCTCTTTATTTCATTCTGCAATTTATGGCACTCAGCTTTAATGTGCCTCCTCTTCTGACAAAAGTAACAGATTCTATCTCGGGTCCTTGACTTTGACCTGCCTTTCAAATTCTGAACATTTTCACTACCTTTATTGTTTGACTCTTTTGTTCTACCCTGAATGACTAGTCCCTCACCTTGATACTCAGATCCCACAACAATCTGATTCATCTTTTCTTTTGATAACAAAGAACTATAAACATCTTCCAAAGTTAGACTTTCTCTATTGTATAAAATAGTATATCTGAGAGTACCATATGAAGCAGGTAACGAGCATAGTAGAATCAAACTCAAATTCTTTTCATCGTACTTGCATCCTATAGTCTCGAAATTTGAAACTAACTCTTTGAATGCAGCCAAGTGTTCTGTAATAGAACCTCATTCGATTAACTGATAAGAATAAAGTCTTTGCTTCAAATGCAACTTGCTAGTTAGGGTTTTCCTCGCACACAACTGCTCAAATTTAAACCATAACTCAGTGGCAGATTTCTCGTTCAAAACATTCTGCAATATTTGATTTGACAAATGCAGACTTTCAAAGATAGAGTTTTTCGATCTTTTCAATCTTTTCAAAATTTCTCCTCTTCACTCTAAGATGTGGGTATTTTATCGAGCTCACGCGTTGCAAAATCCATCTGTGCGATCACATCTCACATCTTGACCTGCCATAACTGAAATCTCGTATTCTGATCCAAAATCGGAATATCGAATTTTAGCGAACTCATCTCCCCACAAATTTCAGAAATTTCTCTTAAAAAATATCTGAATTCAAAATATTCGCCTCTAAAAATTTAATCCCAAATAATGTCAATATTCGAACAAATTAAACTCCGCAATCAAAATAATTAGCCCCAAATAATTTCAGAATATCATATAACTCAATAAAAAATATTCACTAATTCAACCAAAAAATCCACCCTGTAAAAACAAAATTTCTTCAACCTGCAATTTTTATCACCCAATTGTCGATGCACAGTAGAGACAGAGAACACAGTTTCACTGAATTCAATAAGAGGAGTCAGGGCGATTTGATGATCGGAGCGGACGACGATGATTGGGGTTCGAACCAGACACGTCGTTGGCTGGACGGTCGGTCGGCGGGCGGACAGTGCGGCGTCGGCAGAGGGGAATTCCTCTGTTGAAGAAGGCAGAGGCGACAGGCGGTTACGCTTCTCCTTGCTGGCAACAGCGTGAGCAGAAGCTCTGTTTCTCATGCGACGGACGAGTGCGACAGGTTGCAGGGGAGCTTTTCTTCTCTGTAGAGAATCGGAAGCGGGCGTGGGACTGCTGGCAAACAGAGTTCGTCTCTGTTAGTGTTTGGTTCTTCTTCGTTGCTGGAGAACACCAAAGAAAAAGTTACCCTTTTTTTTCCTTTTCTTTCCAAGGAATCCACGCCGGCAGACGCGAAACACAATCAATTTCCTTTTTTTTTTTTTTTTTTCTTTTTCCCACAATTGCAAATTTTTGCAAAAATTGCAAACCAAACAATAGTTTGATCCGAGTACCAAGCTTTTAATTTCGCTCTGGTATTAATTATTGAAAATTAATATGAAGACCAAACATTGATACAAATTATTGAGAATCGAACGCGAACTAAAAAAAAACAAACTGCAGAAACAGGAATATCAAAATTTACGTAAAAAATTCTATATCAATTTAAACTCTATATCAAGATCACTATTCTTTGTTCATGCCATTGTAATAATAAAAATCTGTAAAAAATACAAACTTGTCTACTTTAACAATTACATCCTCAATCTTTCCTACAATGGGGGTTCGTGATCGATCCGCCAACTACAATATTACTAATAGCGCAGGAGATGGCGAAGTTTCTAGAATTATTTAAGTTAGCAGGGAATTTATTTTGTAGAATAGAGTGACTCTCAATGGTATTGTTTCAGTGTGTCTCCAATTTGTCAATGGGATGGATTTGTAGTGCTGATTTCCTTTCCTCTAATTGTTTTTCTTATCTCTGCGGTAGATTATTAAATGCACTAGCCATTTTGACCCATTTTTTTGTCTAGATTCCTTAATAATGCAGCTTGGGTTTGAAGCATAATTGATTCGGTTTTGAATAATTGCAACATTCATCACCATATATTTTTTATTCGATATTCCATTGATAAAGCTTGCTCTACTCGTTGAAATCGACTTATAGACCTGTTTGACCTCTTTCTTAAGGGCCCACTCTACACTTTGTCCAACTGCGGGGATAGTGTTGGTTAATGACGGTTGGCTTGCATCTTTCTCGAACTCTAAAGCAGACTTCAAAAGCCCATGTGTTTCTAATCGGCAGAAGTGAAGATTTTCTTTTTGTTTGGGCGAATTACTATGATCTATAGATTCCCTATCTATTTTATGTCTATCCAATCCCAACAACCTCTTTGAATTTCAACTTTCACACTTTATTTAAGCACTACTGCCATTGATCCATCCCATTCAGATCTCCTCTTTCAATGTTGGTAAGAGCCTGGCATCATGTATGATAGATAGAAGATTCACATCACTGTGCTTGCTTGATGGGATTGAGGCTTATAGTTACCATTGATCAAACCCTTTTCTATTCCATTCTGCTTCTTCTTTCTCGATTATTGAGACCAAATGGCTGCTCTACGTACCCTTCTACTCCAATGGGATCGATGACTAGACTTTCTATCTCTCATTTTGACACCAATGGGATAGTGCATCCCTCAAACCTAAAACAGGATAAGCAAATTGTAACTCAGCTGTCCGTATTGTAGGTGCTACGAGAACATAGTCTCTATGAGCTCTTCTGGAGGCATATTGAAAAATCTGAAAAGTTCACATCAAGTGTTAGAATATGTCCTTAAGCACACTAATTGCAATTCTCTTAAATACTATTATATTATTTATTTTAGTGATATCACTTTAAAAATGCTTAATATAGCTTTAATATCAATATTTTTGTCATGACTTGAATGAGATCTAAGATGAAAACAGAGAACATCCAAGCCAAATGAGGATCGAACCATTAGAGACTTGCAATTAGTGTGCTTCACTTAGATCACAATAATAGTTGTAATGAAATAATTTAAATAGATATGGCTTGAAACACTAGGTTAAACCAAATGTTTAACAGTAATATCGTACCTAGTATAACAATAAAAGTTCATACTGTAATACTGTGAGAAAATAAAAGATAACACAATGATACGAAAAAAGAAGTCCAAAGAAATATTTAACTGAAAAGAAACTAAGTCTCACCAAAGAGAGTCACTTGAAAAAGCACTCTTTTATTGTTGACTCATTTGACACCTCTACTCAACACCAAAACTCTAGGTATGATTAAATAATGGAACAAATAAAAAAAAAAGAACACATATAACTTATAGTTATATGGTTTTGGTTTCTAGGTCAAACGATTATTTTGTTGTCTCACATTGTAGTGAGAATATAGAAAATAAGGATTTTCTTTGAAAAAATTTATTCTTATATACAAGACCACAACCTAAGTTTCAATATCAAAGACAAAGCTTAGGAAATTCAATTTAAGACAATTCCATGAATTCAAGCATTTTTCATATTCAGTTTATCTTTAACGTAGTCTTAAAGAATAAGATATTTAGTTTAATACAACAAAACATCCTTTGGTTTGTGGCATGACTGCAGGGTTAGTAAAATAAGTAAATATTTTTGCACTCTTTTCCTTGTAAGCCTCCCTATAATTGCTTCGAGGACTTGTAAATTGAAATTGATTGGTAACTCAAATGCTTTAAAAGTTGGCTCTTTCCTAGTAAATGCAAATACAAAAAGCAAAAACCAAGAATGAATATTTAGATTTAGCTGCATAGGAGAAGTATTCAAAATGACAAATCAAATCACGCTATAAATTTACCTATAGGAGATTATGAAATTTCGGCACAAATAAGAAATAAACACAGTCCATGCCATGGACTGAGCCTCTGCACCTTCAGGTTCCGTAGTGCACCACCCCACCTTGATCCCTTTGCTGTTAGTATTTTCTATATTCAATACTTGCAATCTTTACGTCTCATATTTAACGTTGTTGATTTAATCAATTCGTTTTCTATAATTACGGATAAAGAATTCTGTAATATCAACCTTGATCCATGATAAAAACTTTTGTTGATGATTCTGATATCGAATCTTTTGTTGCCTTGATCTTTTTTCTGTTATTGCCTCTTTGATGATCAAGAGAGCCTTTAGGTTTGGTTGCCATTCAGAGATAGATCTAACCTTTCGATTATCTCTCTTTATTAAAACTACTTACAGTTTTCCTTTTAAGAATAGAATAGACAATCCTACAAAGAATTTTACTTAAATACCCTTTTAATTATGTCTCTTCATTCACACCTCTTCAATCATACTTTATATACTTTAATAAGGTACAAGAGAGGGAATTAAAACTCAATTAACTTAATTTCTTTTATGCTTAACAACCATCACATTAAGCACATTAATATTAAGTCAATATCATTAAATTAACATGAACCACTTTAATAAATTATTAAAATAATCTAACAATCTCCCACTTGGGCTATATTATGAACTTTAATATAAAACTGATTTTCAGTTATCACTTTTCAGCTGTCAAAACTTGAATTCACAATCTAATACTATAGTGAACCATAATGTGAATTTATAAAGTTTTCTTTTCATAATGAATTGTATAATCGGATCATGGCAGTCACAAGTCTAATTCTTTCCATGTATCACAAATTAACACAATTCATTAATTCTTTAGTTGAGGAACACTATATACCTTTCAACTTTAACTTTTCATAAAGTTTCACATATTATTCATAA
>CM039470.1:12532777-12703275 GCA_022433065.1 Begonia loranthoides | reverse complement strand
GAAACTTGGATTGTATGCACAATATTGTTTGGACTTTTAATTTATTATTTTGCATTATTAATTATTTTCGCAATCACTATATGGACCATGACTCATAATAAGTGAGTCACGGCTGAGTATTTATACAAGTCTTCGGCAATAATTTAACAAGTCTTGGGCTGAGGATCGGGTCCCCTCCATGGACAGAGTCGTTTGGCCCATTGTTTCTGTCTGGCCTCGCTCCAGGTCGTGACAAGACTAACACAAATAGAAATTTCTAAACGGAAAAACAAAGTTAGAAACCAACTTACTCGCAAAGTTCTTTCACAAAAAGTCGAAGATCAGGATATCACGAATACAATCCTAGCCTCAGAAATCTTCCACACGCCACTCGATTCCATCCCTATCTCTCTTGCACTCGTTTTGCCTTCTCCTCTGACAAAAGGAGAAGACTCCCATTTCTAAAGGGGGAGAGACTAAATAAAAATAAAAATATAAATTTTAATTACTTCATTTAATATATATATAAAATATAATATAAATTAATATATTATAAATATTAAATAAAATTTTTAAATTCTTAATTCTACAAATACTAATTCAACAATACTGGACAAAACTTGGAACTCAAACCACGATAGCACAAAACTACCAGACCATTGGCCAAATTATTCATATGTGTTTAAAGACCAATGACATGCAACAAGAACTTGATCAACAAAAAATAATTAACCTCGATTAAAGTAAAAAATTTACTCAAAAAAATATATAATTAAAAAATTATGGATTTTAAAAGTCCTAAGATGTTGCAATTCAATCTAATAATCTATATTTATGAATTTATATTATATGCTATCTTCTATGGGAGCTTAGTACTTGTATTGTGACATTGTAATATTGAGTAATGAGTTTTTTTTTTAACTATTATTGTTTAATTTAAGGTAAACTCAATTTTAGATTTTAGGGTAATTAACAACAAAAAACTTGAACTATAGGGCCAATGACAAGACAAATCTTAAACTATTTTTGTTAACAAATTAAACACTAAATTATGAGAAATAAACAAAGCAAACATTGCAGTCATATTCTCCATTAAAAAATAAGTTTGAACATATGCCGTAGACGAAGAAGCATCCCTTGACGTGAACAGGTCTGTGAAGAATGAGAACGTGTCTACAAATTAATATAAGTGGTATGGAAAGTGAGTGTCTATGACACGCAAAGGATCCACTGACACGTTCACAAAGACGCGTCTGTGGACGTGATGGATATGTGAATACTTAGTTTCGAAAGGACGAGTGACTGCGCATGAGGTGTATTCGCGGAAGTGTTGGTGATCGTAGATGTGTTTGTGTTCCCGAAAATGTTGGTGTCTATGGATATTTAGTTTCAGAAGGACAAGTGGGCATGCATGAGTTGTGTGCTCAGAATGTTAAGTGTGGGGCAGATATTCACAATGGATATCTGCCACAGACAGATAGGTTTCTACCATGGATATCTACCTGACACTTAACATTCCATATACAGAACTTATGCGTGGCCACATATCCTTTTGAAACCAAGTATCCGCGGAAAGTTATGTATTTGTGGAAGTGTTGGTAACCGCAGATACTTGATTTTAGAAGGACATGTGGTCATACATGTGATGAGTCCATGGATACTTAGTTTTGGAAGGATGGATATCCACAGTAGACGTGCAGGTTTCCACAGTGGATATCCTTCCCTCACTTAATATTCAGTGGAAACAACGCATGCACAATCACGTGTCCTTTCGAAACCAAGTATTCCCAAATACTTGATTTCAGAAGGACATGTGGTCGTGCACGTGATGAGTTTGTGGACACTTATTTTCAGAATGATGGATGTCCCCGAATACTTGGTTTCAAAAGGTCATGTAGTCACGCATGAGTTGTGTTCATGGAATGTTTAGTATATGGAAAATATCCTAAGCGGATATTCGCAGCAGACACTTAGGTTGTCGTGGTGGGTATCCACCTCACACTTTCATTTCATAGAAACAAGAAATGTGTGGTCATATGTCCTTCCGAAACAAAATATATGCGGAAACAGCAAATGTCTTTGTAATACCCCGACTTTTATATCGGAACTTAATAAGAATAATTGGAAAGTAAATTGGGACAATTGTAATTATTGAGTAATTATCAAGGTATTACCAATGACGTAACCGTTCGGTTATAAATTTAGATAATTTATTAAAGGTATAATTGATGGAAATCCATTTGGGAAATGGAATTACGAATTTAAATCGGAGCTGTGAAGGAGGAGTTTTTTTGACTGCTAGTACGGTTTCCTCCTTTGAATGTTTTAGTCTCTGTTTGGATTTTCTGCATAACATGCTAAATGTTTTAGTCTCTGTTGGATTTTCTGCATAACATGCTTAATGTTTTAATCTCCATTGGATTTTCTGGATAACAAGCTGAATGTTTTAGTCTCTGTTTGGATTTTCTGGTTCATATAAATGGATATTATACTCTATAATTGGAAGGTTTATCTATGTGTATTAGTCTTAGGTTTGATGTTATGCACTGCTGGATGTGTGGGGTTCTGCATCTTGGGTTTTAATTGGATAATAACTAGATATTTCTATGTTGTCTCTTGGTTGTGACAAGTTTATGAACTACTAGTTGGTTGTGAATATCAGAATTGTTAAGTGTTAAACGTGTGTAGAATTCGATGAGAAGCTATTAATGGATAAATGTGTTAATTATGAAGGTATTGGAAAACAAAAGGAAAAATGATAGCGTTTGAGTGCTAATGCGCATTAAAGCTCGAGGTAAGGGAATTGGGTGAGTCTTGGCCATTTGGAGGCCCTACCCACAAGTAGTGTGCGTGAGTAGTGTTGTGTCTCTTGAATGATTTACTATTGTTATGTCTTTATTGACTTCCTCAGTGTTGTTATTTCCCTGTTGGTAAATGTAGATCGCTTGATATTTTGTAGATATTACTCCTGTGATGGCTTATTCTTGTTGGTTGTCTTATGTTTTTCTATTATACACGTTTCACTCTGATAGACTTATAATGAATGCATATGAGTTCTGAAATCACGGTCAAAGTGAAAGTGGAATAAGTGAATGACAGATGATTATGTAAAGTTTGAAATTGAGCTAAGTGTCCTATGTTGTGTTAAATGTTTACTCGCTGTCGTTGTTTCTTTCGTTGTTGTTTGGCCATCATTTATTTGTTATGCACCCTTAATCGTAGCATGCTTAATTGAATATGATAATAAATTAGGATGAGCATGAGAATGTTAATCAAATTAGTTAATCAATAATCAATTGAGCATGTTAATGAATTTAGTCAATCCAATTATGTAAACATGTTTATTAGACAAAACATGTGATCATGTTCAATTAACTAACTAGTATGTTGAAATGACATATATTAATTAATTCAAGCATGTTTAATCAATGACTAAACTAGCATTTATTAATTGTACTCAAGCATGTAATGTACTTAGACATTGATGGTAGATGCCTTAAATATATTTTACTTGAGCATTTAAATCGACTAGAATAACCAATTATAAACTTGAGCATGTAATTAATTAGAATGATATTAGCATGTTAAATTAACTTAGTCATGCCATGCTTACTTTTTAACTAGACTGCTATACTTAATTATTAACTAAGCTAAGTTAATTTGTGAATTGATAATACCAGGCATGTGTTAAATTCCTAAGCACGTTGAAATGTTAAATTAGAATTATAATTTCAACTATAAGTTGAGCATGCTAATTAACTTAGCTAGAATTATTAAGAGCATGTTAATTTACTCAAATAGAGTAATTGATTAGACTTGAACTTGTTTAGTGTATTAATTTACTAACTAGTTGATGAATAACCAATTCAAACATGTTTAACTAGTTGTGTAATGAATAATCAATCCTTGAGCATGTTTGGTAATTAGTATGTTGAATTAGTTGAGCATGTCCGCACGTTAATCAATTCGAGCATGTTAAATCAATAACTAAACGTTGAGTATGTTAGCTAAATTGTTGAGCATGTAATTAACTAGGGTAATAACTAGACTATTACGTATAGCATGTTTGACTGATTAAAATAAAAGTATGCTTAACCAACTAGAATAAGGATTTCCAATTTACAAGCATGTTTCCGTTATTCGTTGTTTATAGCATGTTTCCATATTTAGCCTAGCTTAGTTCAATGCACATGTTTAGTTAAATTGAAATTTGTCGTATGTTACTTTATTGTCTCATCTTGTTCAATTCGATATCATAATTGTTCCTTGTATCTATGTATGCTTTCAATTATTGTGATTCATTATATGCGCAAGTTTAATTATAGTACTTTTACTTCAATGCGCATTTCAATTTACGTTAATGTACATTATAATGCAGTATGTTTCATGTTAATAGAAAATCATAGGGAGTGCCACTTTGGGGTGGTACTCACGCATGCATGAGTGAAGAAAAATGCTAAGAACAAGAATGTTCGGGATGGGCGGGACACGCCTATCACCGAAGAAACCCTCACGGCGGGAGGGAAGAAACCCTGAAGGCGAGATACGCCGGAAAGTGGACGAAAAAAGGAGTTGGAGGGCGGATGGGTAGCGGAACTAGTCCGCGGCCAGGCCAAGCCCCCAACCTTAATAGGAACGAGTACCTAGTTGCAAGTAAAGGGCAAAGTCCGGCCAACTATTCCATCCCCTAAGACTCCTCCAATCTCCAACTCGATGTACGAGTAAAGAACAAACGAAGAACGAACGTAATAAAAAGAATTGGTTTGGGTGCCCCATTCCAAGAATAATTGAAGAGAGAGATACGCATAATTGTTTTCCCTCATTCTCTTACTGGGCGAAATGTCATGTCCTTACTTGTGGTGTAGGTACAATGACGAACAGATATGATGTAGATGATAAACACATAATGAAGCAGGGATAGATGATTTCTCATGCACGAGACTCGGGCTGAACAGGCAAAGAAAAAGATGAGTAAACGGTTGTAAATTAACGATGTTTAATTGTCAATTTCTATTTGTTAAACGTAGTGTTTAAATTTTTTGGTATTTCCTTCTTGAACGGTTTCTTTACGTTTCCGCGAGATTTTAAACAGATAGTTTTATTTTATTATTTACACTTCTGCACTTTGTAATTTGTTTTTCCCAAACAAGTTTTAAAGAAAGAGTCAGTAGCGATCCGGTTAGATGCACTTTGGTGCGCTTTGTTTTAAAAAGAAAGAAATTTCAAAATTTTAGGCATTTTAACAAGTTACGAAAATTCGGGTCGTTACAGTTGGTGTTAGAGCTAAGCCCTGCTCGTTGTGGCCACGAGGACGTGGGCCCCCAAAGGAGGGGTGATTGTGACATCCCATATGGAAGGGTGTGCAATCCCACATCGACTTGGGGGAGAGGAAGAGAGCAGAATATAAGTGTCTGGCTCGCCTTCCCTAGTAGACGCATTTTGGGTCTGTAAGCCACGTCAAAGCAAACCCTTGCGGGCTGAGGCCCAAAGCGGACAATATCTACTGGGTGGGAGCTGGCCTCTTACACTTATGGTATCAGAGCAGTAGTTTTAAAAACGATTTTTGTGGACTGCTCTGATCATTTTTAAAACAAAGTCCGTAGTTCACTCGTTTTGTTTTATTGCATTTTAAACGAGCTCTGATACATTTGATTGCTTCAAACGATTTTGTAAAAGTCAGACTAAGTAAAGAAGCCTGTCTGCCTGCACGAGTCTCGACATGGAAAATCCTTCATCGCTGTAAGTATACTTCCTAATACTTTACTAATGCACAATTCTTTATTCTAATTTGATAGATGAATTGCTAGGAGATAACTTGTAGGAATTAGTGGACTAGCAGACTACAGCGACACGGTAAGTATTTCATTTGTAATTAGGATTGTAGGTTCATGAATGTACTCGATATCGTTGAATATTACATTTTGGATTTGGATTTCTGGATTTTGGATTGAGATAAGTGGATATTCTGGAATTGTTTGGGTTTTTATACAGGATTTTAGCTTTGGGGGAGTGTAAAAACAGGGGAGACTCCGTCCAAATTTTTAGAAAATAAGTAAAAAGAAATCCCAAGTGAAGTTACATCAACTAGATAGATAATTGAAGTCACCTAGGTTCTAATGGATTAGATAGGGTCTACATTAGTTACGGGCAGAACCATTGGAAGAACACTTAGGACTAAACCAGAGTAGAAGAAGAGGATTTCACTAACCAATTAGTTGTTCCCTTAGTACGACCTTGAAGAAGAACTTAGCAACTAAAGTTGGACTTTTATGGAAGGTAGTCGAAAGAAGAACCTGTTGGATAAAATAAGCTGATCCCTACATAGGTTAGAACTCCTACATGGACGAGAATGGTGATGAAGAGTAGTTGACTAAGAATGCACTAGGTTAGCATTCCTATAAGGACAAGAGGTTCAAGGTTTAGCTTGGTGGTACGACCAACTTGGATTCGACGGTAGCTTCCGACATAAGTGGAGTAACATTGGACTAAGTGTCAGACTTGAAGAAGTCAAATATATCGGACTTGGATTATGTTTTCTATCTCGGTTCAAAACCAATCAAGGTGACCAAGAACGTGACTACACAACTGTATGGCAAGAATGGATTCAATCAGTTGAGCTTCTCCTAGAACAAGTACAGAAACAAAGACGGGAGCAAAAACTGGAACAGCAACGGAAATAGAAATGGAGATGGAAACAGAGATAGAAACGAAGACGGAAACAGAAACGGAAACGGAGACGGAAACAGAAACGGAAAAGGAGACGGAAACAGAGATAGAAACGAAGTTTCCAGAGTGATTTCTGAGAATGGATACAGAAACAGAAACAGAAACGGAAACGGAAACAGGAACGGAGACGGAAACAGGAACGGAAATAGGAACGGGAACAGAGACAGAAACGAGAATGGATACAGGAACAGAAACTGAACCCGATCGGAAATGAGTACATATACAAAAAGAGAAGCAAGACAGAACGCGTTCAACTCAGCCATGTAGCGGTGTAGCTCATGACTCGGGAAAGCTTGGATGGACCGATTTGAAGATGGAAAGTACGTTCAAGTATGCCAAGGTCATGAGTGAAGTATAAGTACGAGGTCTCAAGTCATGAGGTGTAATGGTTGTCAAGGGGAAACAGTGAGGGAGATGTGCGTCCAACGTTAGGTGGTGACTCTTTGGTGGTACGAAAATCGAAGAGACTCTCCCTTAGTGTTGGGTCACTTGGAAATAGATGGAAAAATTTGATGTGGAGCATCAAATTTAAGAGAAAATCAGTGGAAATTTTGATGTGGAACATCAAATTTGAGAGAAAAAGAAAAATGATGCAAATTCAGGAGTTGAACGGCAACGGTGCAATAATTATCGGATTAAAGTGACGTTTGGATATGAGAGAGTTGTCATTTTGCTCTTGATGTTAAAGAATGACTATGAATAAAGCATTTCTTCCTTTGGAATTGATGTAATCAGAATTGCGCAGCGAAAGTGTGGCGAGTGCTTACGAGGATTTGGTCAACTTTTTGTTCGAAGAAACGAGTTTGGATGTAGTCAAAATGATCCAGTAGCAGTAGATGGACAAGCTATCAGAAAGAGGAGGTAGCTAAGGGGAGAATTGATGCGTTGTTGGCGTTAGTGAGAGTATTATGCTAGGGAAATTTCGAGGGCGAAATTTATATAAGGAGGGAGGAATGTAATACCCAGACTTTTATATCGAAATTTAATAAGAATAATTGGAAAGTAAATTGGGACAATTGTAATTATTGGATAATTATCAAGGTAATACCAATGACGTAACCGTTCGGTTATAAATTAAGATAATTTATTAAAGGTTTAATTGATGGAAATCTATTTGGGAAATGAAATTAAAAAATTTAAATCGGATTCGTAATAATCCTTTAACGACATTTGAAATAAGTCGAGAGTTACAATTTGGGTCGATTAATATGCGGTACAAATATTTAACACGTAAATATATATTTAATATTAATTAAAGGAAAGAGGGATTTATAAATGAAGGAATAATTAATTAAATGGGAAAGAGAAACTGAACCGGTTCGTTTCACACTAGATGGCCCGGTTCACTGGCTTGGTTCAAAAAGCAATTAAAGAAATGAGATTTTTTGACTTGGCCTTCGGCCATCGAGAGGGAGAGACCAGCGAGAGAAGGGTGAGGGTGAGAGAGAGCGAGCAGGGCGAGAGAGAGAGACAGACGAAGTTGGGGGTGAAGGAGGAGACCGCGCCAGCGAGCAAGCGAACGGTGAGCAGCTGCTGCGACGCGGGGTCCAATTTAGGGCTCGAGAATTCCTGAACGGTGTGGGTGAAGAGCAACCAGGATATGTCGGTCTTCTGGCGTTGAGCAATCGGTGCGTTGAAGAGGTTAGCCCATGGCTTTTCGTTCTCCTTGGCGCTCTATCATTTTTTTTGGTGGCCGGCGATGATGATTCGCAGTTGGCAGTGGTACTCCGGCGTCTGATCGCGATGCAGGTGGGCTGTGTGACCCGGTCCAGCTTGGCTGGTTTGGGTAAAATGTTGTCTGCTATGCAGACAACCTTTCCAGCGTGGAATTAGTGTGGGCAACACTCTGAGAAGTCTGCAGTGGGATTGTCGGGCGTGAGAGAGGTTGTACTCTTTGCCTTTATTTTTGGCAGAGAGTAATTCCCTCTCCAGTGTTACAACATGGAGACCAAGACGGGAAGGATGGCTTGCACAGGGAGAAGCTCTCAGGGTGAGCTGCGATGGAGAAAGAATGAGAGTTGACTAAAACTGGCAGAGTTGAGTGGGAGGACCAAGCTGTGAAGGAGGAGTTTTCTGGTCTGCTGGTACGGTTTCCTCCTCTGAATATTTTAGTCTCTGTTTGGATTTTCTGGATAACATGCTGAATGTTTTAGTCTCTGCTGGATTTTCTGGATAACATGCTGAATGTTTTAATCTCTATTGGATTTTCTGGATAACATACTGAATGTTTTGGTCTTTGTTTGGATTTTCTGGATGATGTAAATGGATATTATACTCTGTAATTGGAAGGTTTATGTATGTGTAGTAGTCTTTGGTTTGATGTTATGCAATCCTGGATGTGTGGGGTTCTGCATCTTGGGTTTTAATTGGATAATAACTAGATATTTCTCTATTTTCTATTGGTTGTGACAAGTTATGAACTACTAGTTGGTTGTGAATATCAGAATTGTTGTGTTAAACGTGCGTAGAATTTGATTAGAAGCTATTAATGGATAAATGTGTTAATTATGAAGGTATTGGAAAAGGAAAGGAAAAAGGATAGCGGTTGAGTGCTAATGCGCATTAAAGCTCGAGGTAAGGGAATTGGGTGAGTCTTGGCCATTTGGAGGCACTACCCACAAGTAGTGTGAGTGAGTAGTGTTGTGTCTCTTGAATGATTTATTGTTGTAATATCTTTATCGACTTCCTCTGTGTTGTTATTTCCCTATTAGTAAAGTAGATCGCTTGATATTTTGTAGATATTACTCTTGTGATGGCTTATTCTTGTTGGTTGTCTTATGTTGTTCGGTTATACATGTTTCACTCTGATAGACTTATGATGAATGCATATGAGTTCTGAAATCACGGTCAAGATGAATGTGGAGTAAGTGAATGATAGGTGATTATGTGAAGTTTGAAATTGAGCTAAGAGTCCTATAATTGTGTTAAATGTTGACTCGTAGTTAGTTATAATGTCGTTGTTTCTTTCGTTGTTGTTTAGCTATCATTTAATTGTTATGCACCCTTAATCGTAGCATGCTTAATTGACTATGATAATAAATTAGAATGAGCATGAGAATGTTGATCAAATTAGTTAATCAATAATCAATTGAGCGTGTTAATCAATTTAGTTAATCCAATTATGTAAATAACTTGATTAGTCCAAACATGTGATCATGTTCAATTAACTAACTAGTATGTTGAAATGACATATGTTAATTAATTTAAGCATATTTAATCAATGGCTAAACTAACATTTATTTATTGTACTCAAGCATGTAATGTAATTAGACATTGATGGTAGATGACTTAAATATACTTTACTTGAGCATGTAAATCGACTAGAATAACCAATTATAAACTTGAGCATGTAATTAATTAGAATGATATTAGCATGTTAGATTAACTTAGCCATGCCATGCTTACTTTTTAACTAGACTGCTATGCTTAATTATTAACTAGGCTAAGTTAATTTGTGAATTGATAATACCGTGCATGTGTTAAATTCTTAAGCACGTTTAAATATTAAATTAGAATTATAATTTCAACTATAAGTTGAGCATGCTAATTAACTTAGCTAGAATGATTAAGAGCATGTTAATTTACTCAATTGGAGTAATTAATTAGATTTGAACTTGTTTAGTGTATTAATTTACTAATTAGTTGCTGAATAACCAATTCAAACATGTTTAACTAGTTGTGTAATGAATAATTAATCCTTGAGCATGTTTGGTAATTAGTATGTTGAATTAGTTGAGCATGTTCGCACGTTAATCAATTCGAGCATGTTTAATCAATAACTAAACCTTGAGTATATTAGCTAAATTGTTGAGCATGTAATTAACTAGGGTAATAACTAGACTATTACGTATAGCATGTTTGACTGATTAAAATAAAAGTATGCTTAACCAACTAGAATAAGGATTTCCAATTTACAAGCATATTTCCGTTATTCGTTGTTTATAGCATGTTTCCATATTTAGCCTAGCTTAGTTCAATGAACATGTTTAGTTAAATTGAAATTTGTCGTATGTTACTTTATTGTCTCATCTTGTTTAATTCGATATCATAATTGTTCCTTGTATCTATGTATGCTTTCAATTATTGTGATTCATTATATGTGCAAGTTCAATTATAGTACTTTTACTTCAATGCGCATTTCAATTTACGTTAATGTACATTATAATGCAGTATGCTTCATGTTAATAGAAAATCATAGGGATTGCCACTTTGGGGTAGTACTCACGTATGCATGAGTGAAGAAAAATGCTAAGAACAAGAATGTTCTGGATGGGTGGGACACGCCTATCACCGAAGAAACCCTCACGGCGGGAGGGAAGAAACCCTGAAGGCGAGATACACCAGAAAGGGAGGACCGTTGAAGGCGGGATACGCCGGAAAGTGGACGAAAAAGGGAGTTGGAGGGCGGATGGGTAGCTGAACTAGTCTGCGGCTAGGCGAAGCCCCCAACCTTGACGGGAACGGGGACCTAGTTACAAGTAAAAGGCAAAGTCTGGCCAACTATTCCATCCCCTAAGACCCCTCCAAGTTCCAGCTTGATGTACGAGTAAAGAACGAACGAAGAACGAACGTAATGAAAAGAATTGGTTTGGGTGTCCCCCCATTCAAAGAAGAATTAAAGAGAGAGATATGCATAATTGTTTTCCCTCATTCCCTTACTGGGCGAAAGCTCATGTCCTTACTTGTGGTGTAGGTACAACGACGAACAAATATGAAGTAGATGATAAACACATAATGAAGCAGGGATAGATGATTTCTCACGCACGAGACTCGGGCTGAACAGGCAAAGAAAAATATGAGTAAATGGTTGTAAATCAACGATGTTTAATTGTCAATTTCTATTTGTTAAACGTAGTGTTTAAATTGTTTAGTATTTCCTTCTTGAACGGTTTCTTTATGCTTCCGGGAGATTTTAAACAGATAGTTTTATTTTATTATTTACGCTTCCGCACTTTGTAATTGGTTTTTCCCAAACAAGTTTTAAAGAAAGAATCAGTAGTGATCCGGTTAGACGCACTCTGATACGCTTTGTTTTAAAAGAAAGGAATTTCAAAATTTTACATATTTTAACGATTTACGAAAATTTGGGTCGTTATAGTGTTTGTGTCCACGGAATTGGTGGTGTCTGGAAATATGTGATTTTGGAAGGACACATGCATGTGCATGTGCATGTGCATGAGTTCTGTCCATGAAATGTTAAGTTTCTGTAGTGGATGTGCAGACTTTTGGGACATGTTATTTAACAAAAAATGTGATTACGAGGTTTACCTTGTTTATTTTTTACAGTTAAAAGTTTTATTTATTAGTGGAATTAGTTTAAATTTTCACTTGTAACTAATCCCATAGTTCAAGATTTTTTTTTATTAATTACTCTAGATTTTAAGGTTGAAAATCATTCTCAAATTAAATCTTAAATTTTTTTAAAATTGAACATTTAATTGTTAGTAATTTAAATTTTATTTGTTAAATCTGACTGCCATAATTTTTTTTATGAAGAGATAAAATGACATTACGGAAAATTGAGTCTCTCTTCCCCTCGGACCACTACTTTCATCAAACGAATCTTTGCTTCCTCTGTCCATCTTCTCAGGTTCATATCGCTTCCTCTCTGCACTTCCTCTTTGTTCTCATATGAGGTTTAAAATGGTCAGATTTGGACTTTTCTTCCTTCCTAATGTTATATTTTATTTATTCATTTATAAAATAATAATAAATGATAAACGATTAATGTAATGGATGACATACACAGATGATGAACGCATTATTGTGTCGTTCTTGTGGTATTACAATAGTAATAGTATTATTCCATTAATAAATTAATGAGACATTATCATATTAAAAGAGATATAAAAGAAAAGGTATATATAGACATAGTGTTTGAGGTAAGAGTGAGTGTGATTGTGTATAATTCATTAAATTAATTAGTAATTAAACAATTTTAATTTCAAGACAAATGAAGATGAGTAATAATATTTGCAACATTTTATTTGTTTAGAAAATGCAAAAAAAAATTTGAAATCAAACAACTGGAGAATGTAATGAAATAGAATAATTTTACGTTAACACTCTAATTTCATATCCTAACGTGACGTTGACACATGATGGTTGTTTGTCGCTCACTCATTAATTCGAGCAATTTACCATTTTACATATTTATTTTATATCCTAGCAATTGTATTAAAATAAGTCCAGTGATGTCTCTTCTGCCTACATTTGTCTATCACTTCTTTATATTTTTAATTTTATTTATAATTTTTTTTTGAAAACATTATTATATTATTGTTGGTATTATTAGATACGAGAATAGTTTGTTATAGTTGAGTTGCATTTCAAATAGAAACCAAATCAGACATATTTGGTTTCTAAATTTAAGAACCAAAATTCAGTCGAGCTAAGTTAAGAATCAAATCATACATTTTTTTAGTTCAATTTCGATTTATGCTAAAAATTATATAAAAAATGTAAATATCAACTTCATTTTGGTTGCAATAGGTTTTTCAAAATTTAAAGGGGGGGACCTAACCTAATAAGTAGTTGATGAATCATCAACTTTTGTTCCACAAAGTTTAAGGAATACCGAGCCAAAGAGACGACTGGCAGGCACGTTCTGCAAAGATGAATGGTAGCTCAGTTTCATTCACGAAAGCAGGTCAGAAAATAACAAAACAAAAGTAGAACACCCTCTTCTATCTGAAACATAAAAATCAGAGAATAATACACCAGCAGATTTGTAAGAAAAAATGGCTCCCCAGATGAAGAAGAAAGGAGAATAAGCTGCATCGGGGTTTTCGGAGAAGGAAGTTGGTGGAGGTTTGGCGTTGACTTCTGTTTGGAGGAAAGCCAAGGAAAAGAAAAGAAAAAGGATGGTGATGGAGTTGATGGGGAGTAGAGCCATTGAAGATGTAATTGTAATTGGGGGTTTGATCGGAGTTCAGATTGTATATGCCGGAAACTCTGTGCTTTTGAGTTATCTTATGGCTTTGGGTCTCAACCCTCTCTCCATTGTCGTCTTCTCTTCCTTCGCCACTTTTCTTTTAGTTTCTCCCTTCGCTGTTTATTTGGAAAGGTTCTCTCTCTCTCTCTCTCTCTCTCTCTCTCTAAATGGAAGTTCCGTACTAAATGATCGACATGCAGGAGCAAATGGCCTCAGAAACTGAGTTTCAAATTGCTGGTTCAGCTGGTTCTGTTAGCGTTAGGAGGGTAAATTTCATTTCTGGAATTTCATTTTCTTGAATAAAATTGATTTTCGTTATGTTTATAATTAGCCGAAAGAAACAGACCTAGATTACAGATTTTGACGATATACTTGCTGCAAAATCATATTTTTATTCGTTGTTTTCTGATTTTTGAAGGGTAACTTTATTCCAATCTCTAATGCTAAAGGGCATAAACCTTACTTCGCCTGCCATGGCTACCGCTATGACAAGCCTTTCTCCTGGACTCATCTTCATCATTGCTTGGGCATTTAGGTACCTTAAAAATCTCATTTTTAGGCCTGAAACTACCAAATAATCTTTTATTTTAGTCACATTTTGCATTAATTTTCTGCAGATTAGAGAAAGTTAAGCTCAATTGCAATTACAGCAGAGCTAAAATTGCAGGGACAGTGTTGTGTGTAATCGGGGCTCTCACGATGAGCTTAGTTCATAGCCAAGGCACTGAAGCAGAAAGAGATGCTTCCCAATTTTCTTCTCAACATTATGAAATCTTTGATAAGCAAAAGATCATTGGCTGCTTGTGTCTCTCTCTTGGAGTCTTGACTCTGTCTTCCACCATTGTTTTGCAGGTAAATTCAATCTTCAAAACAAAAATCTTATTTCGGATCGAAGCTCGATGAATATCATTTAAATGGCTGCGTTTGATCGATATCTAAAATTTGTTAATGATGGCTACATTTCATCTGGTGTTTGATAGGCATCGACTCTCGGAGATTTTCCCGCTCCGTTGTCCATGTGCTCGTGGACATCCTTAATCGGTGCGATCATGACATGTAGCCTTGAGCTTTTCAAAGATGGGAGGGTTGATTTTGGTTGGCCAAGGATCAATATTGGAAACTTGATTGGCTTTTACCTACTGGTAATTTCTCAATTCTGTCTTTGCATGATTGGGTTTCCTTGCGCCGAATCGAATAAAGAATTTGATTGGACGGATAGGCCGGGATGGTGAACGGAGGGATCATGAGTTTCAACGGGTGGGCGATAAAGAAGAGAGGGCCGGTCATGCAGTCGGTTTTTAATCCAATTGGAGCAGTTTGCTCGATCATTCTATCAATGTTCACCATGGGAGATACCATTAAAATCGGAAGGTGAATTAAATTATGTTTTGATGATCAAATTGTATAATCCGAGTTTGGCAATTGACCGTGTCATGATTTTAGCCTCCTCGGAATGTTGGTCCTGTTCTCGGGATTTTACTTGGTGCTTTGGGCAAAAGGGAAGGAAGGTGTTTCCAATGGAGATAGCTTGGAGGGAGAGGGAGAGAGAGATGAAGAGAAGCCTCTCCTAAGTTAAATGGTAAACTTGAATTTGTGCTTCAGAAATCATGTATATTTAACATAAATGCAAATAAATGTCTCTCTAATTTAATCATGTTTCATTTGTATTTCAGTAATATATGTTATAATTATGAAAGACAAGAAGTCGAAATTTAATTTAAGGGTGGAGATGAAGTTCTACCCTTGTAGCATGCTCCAATCCCCTTTTCTTTTTATGTTTTAATAAAGATCTGGTCGAATTTCTTACATTGAAGTAGAGACTTTGATACCTCAAATTTTTATCCACCAATCTCATCATCTCTAAATACTGTTTAGTGCCATACCCTTTATACAAACTAAGCACTCAATTTATTTGGTGGATACGCATTCTCTACCCATAAAAATGTTGTAGAGATTATAAAACTATTTTCTCAAGTCAGTACAACAAAAAAAGCCTGTTTTCTTCTCTCATGGGTCATCTAAGTTCCTTCTTTTTGTTAGAGTTTTTATGACTCAATTTTCAATTAGACTAGCGCATACTCATACTAAGTATTAAGGATTTTACGTTATTCTATATATTGTTATTTGCGTCGTAAAATTCAGTTGTATATTGATTTTTTATAGTAGATTTTCCACCTTTACCCATGATTTTTTGACGTAAATTTTGAAATCCTAAATTACATATTTTTCTTTTTATCGTAGTATTTGATTTCGAACAATTGGTAAGAAATCTTTTGGTTTGGAGAGTTTTGTGGAATCTTTGAAACATTAAACTCTCTCTTGCATTTAACAATATTTCTAATACTATATTTATTTTCTAATTCTTACTTTCTCATGTGGTACACATTGATTAATGTAATAAATTACAAATAATTAACATAAGTCATTAATTGTACTAATCAATATTTGACACATAAGAAAGTAAAAAAAAAAGGGTAGGAATAGAGAGCAAACATAACATTATTCTTTTGTAATTATAAAAAAAAACGTTTACTTTTATTCTTATATTCTATACTTATTTTTTTACGTGACAAACATTGATTGATGCAATTAATAACTTATCTTAATTATTTTTAATTTATTACGTTAATTGCATCAGTCAATATTTGTCACGTGACGAATTAAGAATTAGAAAAAGGAAGTAAGAATTAGAATGTAGAAATAGAGAGGAAATTGCTCTTATAAAGAATTACAATTTTGAGAAAAAGAAACCAAAAACCCTATTTTTTCATTAGTCAGCTGACGCTAGCTCCACCATCTGTAATATCCCAATAATTTTTTCCTGTTTATATAATGTAATGAATTTTGAGAAATTAATATATTTTATTGTGGGATGGTATTTTGTTAGATTAATACCGTGTAAACATATGGAAAATTTTGTGCATTTTGGTTTTTCAGTTGCACTGCGGTCGAAGACACGGTTGTGATTCGTGTTCGAAAATATGTTACGGGTCACACTTGCATTTTTGGTCTTACCGAGGTCGAGGTTGAGGTTAGCGGTTTGCGTCCGAAATGCACTTCTAACTGTATTATGGGTTTTTGGTCGCACTACGGATGAATTGCGGTCGAGTTGCAGACGTGGAGGATTTGAATATGTCAAATTCGTTGATTTTTCTATTGATGTGCGGTCGCATGTTTCGGTCAAAGTTCTCGACTGAAATCCACCTCTGGTTGTATTTTCGACATTTCGGTCGATATGCGGTCGAGGATTTCGGACGCCTTTCTCGACGGAAAAACCAATTTAAAGTGAGAAATCATGCTTCTGTCACACACACACACACACACTCTCTCTTTTCTCACTTTTCTCCCGATATTTCTCCTTCTCTCCCAAGACGATAGCAAGCTTTATACGCGGCAATGGCTGATTCGACCTTCTCTATTGAAATGAGCAATTGTCCCTTCAACCTGGACGTTCACGTGATGCCTTCTCCTCCTATAAATCTATGGCCGTGGCTAGATGGGTATTCTAAATTCTGTATTTAGTAAGAACTGCAACTGCAAAGAAGTGTGTGAGAAGAGAGAAAGCTGAGTGCGTGTGTGGGGTGAAGTGAGCTACTGTTTCGGAGCTTCTCATCATTGTGGTTGTCCAGTGCGGGAAATCCTCAACTGTTGGTAATTGAAAGGTAAAAAAATGAGTTGAGTCGCTGGCCAGTGGGGGCCCTACACTACAAGTAGCGACTATCTTTTTTGATTGTTGATGATATTCTGTATTCTGGATGATTCTTGAAACTCGTTGGTTTGCTGTCTCTCTGCCACTGTTGGTTGATCAATTCTTGGTAGTGTTTATCCAGTATATATTCTAGTTGTTGATTGATACTCTGATGACATATTGCTCGTTTAGTCTGGTTTGGGCTGCTATTGGACACCTTGATGTTCGTTGAGAACGCTAATCACTGGTTAGTCTTGTGAACGTGGATGTTGCTTTAGAATTGTAAATTGTTAGTTGATTTTTTTACTCTTGTTTCCAGTAGATTCTCATTTATCTCTTAGTCATTGTTGGATATCTCTGGTTAGAATATTTGGATTTCATTGCTCTCTATTAAGTTTCTGTATAATCGTACTCCCTGCTACATATCCACCATGTTAAATTGGTTATTTGGTGCATACATCTATGAAGTTAAGCAGTGTTGTTCTCTAGCTTATTGAATTGAGTAGTATTGTTAACCCTTACAAATTGGTTGTCGATCCTAATCACTCTGCTATTCGTTAAGAGTACTAAACTGCTATAGTAAGTATCCATGTTTAAGGTTGCAAACTTGTTAATAATACTATATGTTTAAATTATAATGGCTGTGTAGATAGCTCCCTATTATGTAATACATGAACTGTGAGTTTAGATGTTTGGTTACTCTCTGGTTGTTAACTCCCTGTTATTAATTGCCAATTATTTGCTAATTAACTCTAGTTAGTAATCGCTCAGTTTACTTCTCTGCTATTAGTTGCTAGTTAACTCTTTGTGAGTAGTTTTGGTTTTATTGGATGAGTTTATTCTGTCTTGATTACTACTCTGTCCCATGAATATTTCCCTGTTGCTTTGAAAGGGATATGTTAGCCGTTAGTTTCCTGTTTTGTTTAGGTTTATTTGACTTTGTTGTTTTGAGATTAATTCCTCTCCATACCATTAATTGTTGGATGATGAATCTGTCAATTATAAAGCTTGAATATATTCTGCACGGATGCTTTATTTCCTAACTAGTATGCTGCCTCATTTCGTTATGCTCTTGCTTATTTTATGTCGTCGATTTGTTGAACTATTAAGCATGCTAGGATGTTGAATGTCATTGTATTTTCTTCAATTATCGAGAATGATATCGCTACTGTTTTTTCGTTAAATTCTAAGTATGCTAGGACGTTGAATATTGCTGTATTTCCTTTTAATTATTGAGCATAATAACACTGTTATTTTTTGTCAAAATTATTAGTACGTTAATATGTTGAACTTTGCGTATTTCCTTCAATTGTCGAGCATGCTTAGTGTCCCGATATCACATTATATTAAATATTCTTTAATTAAATCTTTGGTTTTGTGGATTTGAATATCTCTCACAACATCCGATATTTATCAAGAATTTCTTAGTGATATAGACTGTGATTTTCTTTACTGATTGACTTGAACTGTTTCACTTGTAAGCGTTATATTCCGTTGCATGATAGTTAAATATTGTTGTAATTGTTCTGCCGCCTTGACATGCATCATATTAATAGAAACCAATAAGAATGCTATGTGAGGGTTAGTATTCATTTGTGAGGAAAAAAGATAAAGAAAATAAATGTAAAGGGAATTGGAGGTGGTTCGGATCATAACCATGTAGACTCGAGATTATACCCTTCTCTCGGTGAGATGCGAGAGTCGGTCTGCCCTAACGGGAGACTCGAGATTATACCATTCCCTTGTCGGGTCGCGAGAGCCGATCTACCAGAGGGTTAGATGCCGATTAGCGGCCACCCTCCCTGTGACAATGTCCAAGCTCAATGTATGAGTTGATATATATATATATAACCCTGAGTAAAGAACAGTTTGAGCGGATCCCATTCTGACATAATGAGTTAGACGCATACATTATATTGCACATCTCATTTCTTGCTAGGCTTTAGGCTCACAGTTTGCATGTGGTGTACGTACACCACGAGAATAGGTAAAGGAACAGTTGATGAAGGATTTGCACGCCCGAATCTTGTGGCTGACTAGACTAAAGAAAGTAAAAAAAGAAAAGTGTTTTGTAACTAACACGTTACAATTTTTTTAGTATTCCTTAAACGAATTATTTATGCTTCCGCTACATTTTGGGAAAAGATTTTATAATTATAGCTTTCCACAACTTATAACGATTTTCATAACGACTCTAAGAAAAAGGATTCTTAACGATCTGGTTTTTAGAAAAGAACTCTGATAACGATTTAAAAGACTTTTCTGCTGTTTTATAAAAAAAAATAAAAAGTTTTAAATTTAATGAGATTTTTTAAGTAAAAAAAATCCAAGTCGTTACACCATCTGTCAAGTTCGATCGTTGCCTGCCAGCTTTCAGATCAAGATAGTAGCTTCCCCTTTGATGCAAAAACCATTGCCTTGTAACACTAAAAAATTTTATGGTGTTACGCATGACTAATAACCATGTTCAATGATTTCAATGTGGTTAGATTATAATTGAGGAGGTTATTGATTGATATTGATTAATTGATGTTAAGTATAGATTGATAAAAACTTAGTTGGATTATAAGGATCGTAGTGTTCATTATGGAAATGGAACTTTTGGCAGTGTGCGGATGCCTGCATGTGAAAAAACTTCTCTGGAGTGAACGTTTAACATAAGTTATGACATTGGAAAAGTTTTACGGTCGACCGGGGCATGAATGAGCAGTCGACCAGTCCAAGATAACTACGAGTATCTGTGAAATTGTCGGGATCTTTGAAAGCGTGAAAGGGTGCGGACGTCCGAAATGCACGTCTGAAATTTAGGACTTGCTCTTGGGTCACATTGTGTTCCACCAACGTTAAGTATGCTGTCGACTAATCCAAAGAAAAATTTTATTGTTTCGGCCTTGAGTAGAATTGCTCTCGACTAGACATGAGATTGGGGTCATCGTTAACTAATGTGTAAATGAATTTTCGCAGCAGAAATGTAGCATCTGCAAATTGATTGACGTCCGCGGCAGATATCCGGTATATGATTTTCTTTATAAACGAAGGAGCAAGTGACCATGAATGCGAAGGGTCATCTGTAATGGGATTAAATGTCACGTTTTAAGTGGGGAGATGTAACATCCCGTAATTTTTTCCATATAAAAATTTTCTTTTCTTTAAATCATTTGCATGTTGGAAAACCAGAGTAATAAACAGCGGAAGTGTTAACCATATAAAACTTAGAGTAAATAAAATGCGGAAGTCTTTTACATTTAAATACCACAATGCAGTAGTTTAAAAGCTATTTAAACAAACACATATAAAACATTAACTTAAACAGTTGAAGTCATTAAATACTTAAAAACTTTTAAAACATTTGAATATATTTATTCCATTTCCGTAAGCCGTAAGCCAAGGTCAATGTCGCCAACAGCACATATGCCCAACCCAGCAATACTCCATCAACTACATCCTTTATCAGCTTTATCCAATCATCGGCTTCTTACCTACATCAATGGGACCTAACTATGAGCCTAAAGCTCAGTAAGTGGTATAAACGCAAGACATGAAACACATGTGTAACTATTAAAGTCTGTATACAGTTTTCTATTTGGCTTATCTATTACTGTTTTTGTCTTTTACTATTATTTATTCTGTTTATGTGCCGGACATATCCAACCAAACCACACAAACATCTATTTACATATTTTCCATTTCATTCTGTTACTGTTTGGTTTTCATTTAATTCCAATTACCCATCCAAGTGTTAGAGATGTCTACTTGATAAAGTAGAGAGGTTTATGCACAAGGCGGCCATCCTGTGGCACACACCTAGGCGACCAACTTAAGAACCCACATCTCTAATCACTTATTTACGTTTATTCATTTATGTTTTCATTTAGTTTCAGTTACCCATCCAAGTGTTAGAGATGTCAACTTGACAAAGTAGAGCGGTTTATGCACAAGGCGGCCATCTTGTAGCACACACCTAGGCAACCAACTCACGAACTCATATCTCTAGCCACCTATTTACGTTTATTCATTTTCGTGTACTTTAGGATTCCAAGTCTTAACGTTATTGTGCGCATACAATCCTATCTACGTGTTCCTTGATCGTATCCTTAAAACGAGATCCGTCCTAACGAAGAAACTGAACCTAAATCTAATAAACATACAATTCATAACAAGCAATCAAACAAACAATAAACACCCCTTAATTCCCATGATTTAGGCCCTTTCGAAAAAAACACATGCAGTACTACTTACTTGAAGTTCTTATCTTTAAAGAGTTAGCTCTTAAAGTTTCTTCTTCTCAATACCTATTCAAAACTAAATAAGCATAAATAATTATTTCCCGACGATAGTTCCCTAGTTTTAAACTAGGAACAGTGAGTATTTCACGATCAATACTATCCTACAACCGAATAACGGTTATACTCATTAACCAACATGCGAGACCTTATTCCAACAACTTATCCCTTCACCCATTGCTAACAAGTCTATCTAATTCCTAACCGTAGTATTATTTTTCAAATCATATTCGAATACCCATTTATTTGCAGAGAACCATTCATCCAATTTGCCTACTTACATGCAGTAACCAAATTCTAACCTCATTTTCATTCGTCAATTTAGTCATCACACCCATATTTCCCTCTTAACCACTATCATAATATTACTTATATCACAATTATCCCAACAAAACATTAGGAATGTTTATCAAAGCGGTTACTATCACCCATGGCAAATATACCCATCCACATAATAAACTAAATTTGATCCATCAGACAACATATCACTTTCATCCTAATTATACAACAGCGAACAAACGGAAAGAATCCAATACCTGAACACCAAAGGTTGCCTTACAAATATCCACTCGGCCTTGCAACTTCTCTTTTTCACAAAACTTGCAGGATTTCTCTCAGTTCATCCACACCAAACTGCTTCACAGAAGCATTCTTAAAGAACCGATTCTCCAAAACAGCCTCACTCCCAATCTACTCCTTCAGAAATGCCAGAAACCCATGCTGCTTCTTACTTTTCCAAAACACAGAAGCATTTCACAGTCACCCTCACGACTCCAGAAGCAAGACCTCTCACAAACTTCATAACATCCTTCGATAATTCACTGCCATTCCAGAGATCCTCACAGCAGCTCTCACAAAATTTCAACAGAGTAACCCCAGCCTTTAGTTCCTCTATGAACTCTCGTCCCTCCTATCTCTATTTATAGGCACTCACAATGACTCTTCTGCGTCCCACTGAAGACAGAAGGCCAAGGGATGTAGCTCTTCAACATCCAGACATTTCAGACGATGATTCCTTTCATCTTCAGCATTAGTTAAACCTCTCCAAGTGACCATCATAAATGGCGGTCGATCAATTTTCTGCAGTAGCCGATCGACCACCATGCAATCGATCAACCATGAATTCTTTATTTAAAATTCAGCAGTCGATTGCCGTGGACGATCTCCTCCTCACCAATCGACTGCCATGAATGACTGTTACATTATTTCTCCATCAGCGACCTTGTTTTATTATTTCTCAAATTACACACACACACAAATATATATATTAAAGGTTATGCATGTTTTAAACTACAAATGCATGAATGGGTACTAATGTAGAATTTAACATGTTTTAGTTTTTTCAGTTCAAGGAGATAAGTTCATAAATTGTTGGATATTGTGCTAAGCCATCAAAGTAAATAATGTTGTATGCGTTTGATCTTCAAGTCTACACCACAAGATGCTAAGTTATTTTTAGTTGTTAGTATGTTAGAATATGAGGTAAGTTTAAGTCAAGGATATGCTAAATGTTTTGTTGTTGTTGATAGATACTATGCTCTATTATATGATGATAATATTGACTCGAGGATATGCTACTTGTTTGGATAGTATGCTTTATATATGATGGTAATGTTGACTGGAGGATATGCTGTTTCTTTTAGTTAGTAGGCTCAGTTACATGATGAATATGTTGTTTTGAGGATTTATCATGATAATGTTCAGAAAGTATGTTAAGTCACATGCAGGTTGCATTATGATCATGCATCATGTTTTTAAGAAAAAGAATGAAAATATTTTCTTATGCATATTTTTTTTTCATGTAAGAAAGTTAAAGAATAATAAGAAAATAAGTAAAGAGTTTTGGTTGATGCTCCAATGTTAAGAAAGATTGCCATCAATGGAGCTTCAATGACTTTGGCCATTGATGTGCTTTGGGTGAACGATGAGCCCCAATGTTTTTTATGTAGCTTTAGATGAGTCATGAGCCCTAATGATTTTCATGTAGCTTTGGGTGTACTATGAGCACAATGATTTTTATGTAGCTTGAGCCATGAGCCTCAATGATTTTTATTTAGTTTTGATGGCGTATCTTCATGATGAGAACGAAAAGTGAACGAAATGCAAAGAAAAGAATAGAATAAAAGTAAGAAAGTATTACATATTTTTATGAAAATGTGTATAACATTTATTTAAGCAGCATGGTTTTACAAATTTCATGTTATGTTTAGTTATGCATTACTCACTAAGCATTAGACTTATAATTGAGTCTTGTAGTGTATGTACAGACTAGCCCATAACATGGGAGAAGAAAGGATAAGAGAGAAGATGTAGTTGAAGATGTATCTCTGAAAGATGTCTTGTGTTGCTACAACAAGATTGACCATGTGGGGTTAGAATTTGAAAAAGGAAAATGTATGATAATATGAAATTGAAACTTATGAACAATTTAAGGAGCTTATGTTTATTATGTTATGCACTTTATTTAAAAGAAAAAGTCTTTTTCTACCCATTTAAAGAGCAAGGTTTTAATGAAATAAACATATGTATTTTCTAGAAGTCTTGAGCATCCAATTGAAAAAGGTATTTCAAACTACACATTTTATGATAAGAATTTCAGGGCATTACAATATAGTATGACAACCCGGGTTTAAAAATCGATTATGTAGACCACGTAGCAACTCAAACCTCGTCACGGAAATGCTTCATGGACTATAAGTGTGTTATTAGATATTTTTTTCTATTATATGTGTTTCACTTGAATTAGGTAAATTGTTAAGGAGATAACATGGTTAGAGGATGAAGGAGAAATGGGGATGAAAGGGATGAAGCCATTAATTGGCTAATAGACTTAGTGGAACAAAAATTTCACTATTTGGAATAGTTTATGGAAAGAGAAGAACAAAGAATTTTGAGATTGGTAGTACAAATGGATATAAGCTGGGAGAAATTTCAAGAATTACGATCACTTCAATTTGATGGTAATATCATTGATCTAACCAACACCGAAGAATTGATTCGAACTAAATAAGATATGTTCGAATATTCTAAGATAGAGGAAAAAGAAAGGATATCATGCGTTGGATACATGATGATAAGGGATGCGAGGTTTTGGTGGGACTCGATTAAGATAACTTGAGAAGTGACAACAATGACAAGGGAAGAATTCAATAGGGTCTTTTACGACAAGTATTTTAATCATACTACATGGGCAAACAAGTTGGTAGAATTTCTCCAGCTACGTTAGGTTGGAACAGTCACGGAGTATGTATGCAAGTTTGAGGCACTGTCATGGTTTGCCTGGCACTTGGTTAGCAACAACAAGCATAAAGTATAGTAGTTTGTGCAAGAATTTAAGGTGGAAATTTATAGGGATGTCAAGATATTCGGTACTTGAGGGGTACCATACTTGGAGGTTGTTGCACCCCAGGATTTTTATTATTTTTTTATGATATATTAATTTAGGGTTAAGAAGGATATAGTATGACGGTAGTCAAGCTGGTTAAGTTGTTGTTGGAAAATATTAGTGTAGTACTGCCAACTAGTAGAAGAAATTATTCAGAATTATCCAAGTGGAGAAGTCTAGGCATGGGAGTTTGGTGTGCATGTTAGAAGAGATGTGTGTCCACAATAAGTAGATAAAAAGAGGAGGAAGCGACAAACGAAATTAGGACCTTAAGATGAGAGAGTGGATGAGGATGACAACCATTTGATCAAGGAGATGGATATTCTCAGAAGATTAAGTGCATCCGTTGCATGGGAATTGGACAGATTGGATGATCGACGATCTTGACAAGATCATGTGCGGTTCACATGTCATTTTAATGAAGAAGTTTGGCTTGATGTCTACGGGAGCAAGTGGATTCGTAGAAATTTTTTAGGCAGAGCTAAGGATATGGGGGCCATTAGATTTAAATAGAAAATGAAAGGATGTGTCTTGGGCCACTGGATCTAAAGGAAGATGCTTCCACGGAAGGGGAAAGATTCCCTTGTTCAAAGAGAAAATGCCGCAAGGAAAAGCGGGAGAAAGAAGAATTGTTGGATCTAAGGTGCAGACGAAACAAGCACCATCGGAATAGAAAGTGGAAGTGAAAGATGCTCCCACAGGAGAAGAAAGATTCGTAGCGGGAGAGAGATTGACAATTGGATTAAAGGAAGACAGAACGTGAATCGTTAGATTAAGTAAAAAAATGCTTCCATGAGAAAAGAAAGATTCGTAGCGAGAGATAGATGGGTCGTTAGATTAAAGGATCAAGATAGTTGATGATTGTTGGATCAAGGAAAGATGTCACTGAAGTGTGGGAGAAAGGAGGGTCATCAGATGGACAAAGCGGGCAAATAATTGACCGTTGGATTGAAAGTTGTAGAAAGAAATGTGTCTACTAATAAAAAAGAACGTTGTTGTTTTGCATTAATGTATGTATCTAATCGCGACAGCAAGTTAAAAGGAAGCAAATGTCGTCATATTAAAGAAGGGAGTGTAACCACGAGTGCGAATACGTCTGCGCCAGTCGAGAAGAGAAAAGAAAAAAGGTATTGTTTGGATATGAGTATCTGTGTCTGCGGAAGGGAACACGTCCACGGAAGGACATGGTGAAAAGTAAATGGCAGACTTATGTTGAAGGAAGCGAATATTTGCTAGGAATATTTGCAACGGATATGAACGTAGCCATTGCGGTAGTTTAGGCTCCCACAACTGAAAATTATCATTTAAGCGGACATTTATGGATGATGAAGAATGATAGAAAATGAATAGGCAACATCGTTCAAACGATAAAAATGGACTTTAGACCGTGTATTAGCTATGGAAAGATTATTACCAAAGAGGGAAAGTTGCCAAAAGTATTAATTCGGCTATTTGGAAAATGATAGTAGGTGACTCCTTAGAAGGAAAGGAATGATTTACGGATGAGTTAAAGGTGAATCTGGATGTAATGGAGAAATAGTGGTTCTTGACTACAAATGAAATCAAATGGTGACTTTTCATTTGGAAGGAGATATTTAAGAGGTTTCTAACATTTATATGTTAAATTTTTAGTTGTAGAATAACAGTTCCAGAGTTTAAGTGATAAGAGAATACGTGAGGAAATGAGTGTTCAACTAGTGGCTGAGGGGTCCATAAACCAAGAAGGATAAAGAGGAAGTGATGGCTGGAGATAGTCACGCAAGAAGAAACTCATAAGGAGATCAGTCTGCTCTAGTGACGGAGGAATTTACAAACGAGGAAAGATAAGTTGGTTCATGGTAAAATAAAAAGAAGGTAAGAAATGTTGCATGTGTTTGGCCCTCCGGGGAATGCACCATAGAATGCTAAGTTTAGGATAAAGATGTTAGACAGTTTCTACTATATGATGAAATGCATGACTTGGGGATGATAGTGATAGATGCTACATAGTTTCTGTGAATCACATGACTTGAGGATATTATGTTATGAAGTAATGTGTTTAGAATTGAGATTATGTAGACTTATTTTAGATGATGATAGTGATAATTATATTCTGTTAGAAGTTGATAGTGATATTATGTTAGAAGAAGATATTGATGTCTTGTAGATTTGTTGATTTGTTAGATGATACTATATTATTTTTAGGATTTGTTGATATTATAGAAGACGCTAGATAGTGTCTGTCATTTGATGATATTGATATCTTGAGAACTTGATGACCTGTTAGATGATATTATATTGAGATGATGATGTGTTTAATTACATGTAGGTTGTATGTTCACACATCATGTTTTTAGAAAAGTTACGAAATTTCCTCATGCATAAGTTTTTCAGGTAAGAAAGATGAAGATGAAAGAAGACCCGTAATTGCTTTGGCGATGCGGTACCATTGGAGCTTTGGGTGGTTGATACCTCCAATGGAGAACAAATAGCTATGGTTTCATGTCCCAATGTTAGAACAAAATGAGGAACAGAAATAGAAAATAAAGAAAAATAGAAACAACATGTTTTTAAAGTTGCATTATCATGTTTCATTTGGATTTTTTACTAAGCATTAGACTTAAAAATGAATTATGTGGTGTAGGTAACACGATTGATGATGACTTATAGATCAAAGGATAAGATGAAAGAGGCAGTTGAGAAAGTATCTCCATGACGAAGAAGGCTTGGTGTTGTTGAAACAAAATATATGTAAAAGAGAATTTTCATGTATTATGTAAGAAATATATTTTAAGGAAAGTTGATTTTTATTTTATGTTCAATGAGAAAAGTCTTTTGCTATGCATATGTTTTTTAAAGAGAATGTAATACCCAGGACTTCCATTTTTAGGTTAAGTGAGATAAATTATAGGATAATTGCACTTTTGATGCGTTTAAACGATGTCAATTAGAAAAAAAGTTTGTTATGAATAGTGGTGTCACGGAAGGGTTTCTATTCTCATCCTCAACAAATGGATTTAAAGAGTAAATGCCGTCATTTGTTAAAGAATTAGGTGAACAATGCTGATCACGGGAGCTTAGGTGTCCCCAGAAGGCTTTGCTATCGGAAAAGTTTGATTGGACGTTGTCATTTTAGTGTATTTAGCGCTGAAGAATTAAGGAAAAACAAAGTGTCAGATCGATGGAATGAGTTTTGAGTTGTATGATGAAAATTAGGAACGGCTGAGATTGTTTTGGGTGGAAGAAAAGATGCTCCCGCAGATGGAAAGATTCCTTTCTGAAGAAGCTTTGGCCATCAAATGTAAGAAATAATGAATGGATGAAGTGATATAAATTATGGGATAATCGCACTTTTGATGGGTTTAAACGATGTCAATTGGAGAAAAGGTTTGTAATGAACAGTGGTCTCACGGAAGGGTTTCTATCTGCATCCGCAACAAATGGAATATAAGTGTAAATGTCGTCATTTGTTAAAGAATTAGGTGAATAGTGCTGATCGCGGGAGCTTAGGCGTTCGTGGAAGGCTTTGCTATCGCTAAAGTTAGATTGGACGTTGTCATTTTTGTGTATTGAGCGCTAAAGAATTAAGGAAAAACAAAGTGTCGGACAGATGGAATGAGTTTTGAGCTGTATGATGAAAATTAGGAACGACTGAGATTGTTTTGGGTGGAAGAAAAGATGCTCCCGTAGATGGAAAGATTCCTTTCTGAAGAAGCTTTGGCCGTCAAATGTAAGAATTAATGAATGGATGAAGCGAGATAAATTATGGGATAATTGCACTTTTGATAGGTTTAAACGATGTCCATTGGAGAAAAGGTTAGTTATGAACAATGGTCACATGAAAGGGTTTCTATCCGCATCTGTAACAAATGGATTTATAGAGTAAATGCCATCATTTATTAAAGAATTAGGTGAACAGTACTGATCGTGGGAGCCTAGGAGTCCGCGGAAGGCTTTGCTAGCGCGAAAGTTAGATTGGACGTTTTCGTTTTGGTGTATTGAGTGCTGAAGAATTAAGGAAAAACAAAGTGTCAAATAGAGGGAATGAGTTTTGAGCTGTATGATGAAAATTAGGAACGGCCGAAATTGTTTAGGGTGGAAGAAAAATGCTCCCGCAGATGGAAAGATTCCTTTATGAAAAATCTTTGGCCATCAAATGGAAGAATTAATGAATGGATAAAGTGAGATAAATTATGGGATAATTGCACTTTTGATGGGATTAAACAATGTCAATTGGAGAAAAGGTTTGTTATGAACAGTGCTCTCACGGAAAGATTTTTATCGACATATGTAACAAATGGATTTAAAGAGTAAATGCCGTCATTTTTTAAAAATTAGGTGAACAATGCTGATCGCGGGAGCTTAGGCGTCCGCGGAAGGCTTTGCTACCGTAAAAGTTAGATTGGACATTGTCATTTTGGTGTATTGAGCATTGAAGAATTAATGAAAAACAAAGTTTTGGACAGATTGAATGAATTTGACCTGTATGATGAAAATTAGGAACGACCAAGATTGTTTTGGGTGGAAGAAAAAATGCTCCCGCAAATGGAAAGATTCCTTTCTGAAGAAGCTTTCGCCGTCAAATGTAAGAAATAATGAATGGATGAAGTTTCAGTCGTGGGATGAAGTTCACGAATTTGTTTTCGTGGCTGCAAATTATGCTAGACACCATCATTTCACGAGAGATCTTTTAAGTTGTACGACTCCGTTTCATGGATTTTCTGCAGTTGGTTCGTGTAATAACCGATAATATTTTCCCGCTTATACAATGTAATGAATTTTGGAAGAATTAATATGTTGTGTTGCGGGGTGGTATGTTGTTGATTAATGCTAGGTAAATATGGGGAAGATATTGTGAAGTGATTAATGTATAAAGTTTCGATGGAAAAAGGTGCATTTTGACCTTTTGGTCGACGCGCAGTTGTGGTCTTGGTTCTGAAAAGTATTGCGAATCACCCTTGCATTTTGGGATGAGGCTGGGACGATAATTCGCGTGCAAAATCACACCTTGTCTACAAAATGAGTTTTCGGACGAGTCGCGGATGACATACAGACGAATGCGGTCTAAGAGAGTTTGAACCTGTCCAATTTTTGGGACATTTTGAGCGATGTGCGTTCGAGGCTCGGACACCTTCCCTCTACCAAAAAGTTAGCTTAAAGAGAGAAACCCATTTATTTTCAGATGAAATTTTTCTCATTCTTTCATTCTCTCTCCCCCTTCCGACGAAACTCCCTTCCCCGAGACGATAGGGGAGTTTCCACGTGGTCTCCCCTCATTGGACCACTCCCCATTGGATTGGGTGATTGTCCCCTCCACCCTGCTACATACGTCCATCAGTCTATATCTCTATCTCTCTCTCTCTCTCTCAACCTGTAGCATATAAGTCTATGGCTGGTTGCTTGTGAGGTACCACATTCTTTTCTTCCTTCTGAAGAGTGTTCCATGAACTATGAATACGGGTGGCCTTCACTTGAAAATTTCTATGTGTTGCTACTAACGCACCTGCTACTGCTCTGTTTCTGGCATCGTGAATCTTCTACCATTAAGAAGTAAGAATTGGGTAGAGTCTTGACAAGTGGAGGCCCTACACCACAAGTTTTCCTTTGTGTTTAACTGATTTTGTTTGTTGTGGATGCCTCTTTTTGGATGATGTTGCGAATGCTTCAATACGAATCCTTTCTGTTTAATTCAAGTTAGCATGTTTGATCCTCTGTGGGTACTAACCTTTTTGCTACTTTGGATTACTTCGCTGGATAATATTGTTAAACATTTCATAATTTATGCAGAATCTATAATTGGTTGATTGTGATCCGGTTAGTTAAGGTATGGTTATTGAGTGCTAGTTTAATGCTAGTTGTTAGTCTCTTGCCTTGTTTAGCTTGTTAGTAGAATCTGTTGCTTTAGAATTTACTCAGTTCTTATGTAGTTAAATGTCATATAATCTATGGAGATAATGGGTTCATTGCTAGTTCCAGCTTGATTGTGGGTTCATTAACAGTTCATCGTTTAGTTCCCTACTGTTAAGTATAAAGTCTTGTTATACCTCACACGCATGCCTTGTCTGCGAGATTTTAGGACATCGAATATATCACTGTTGTTTCCCTTTAATTGCTGTGAATATGTAGAGCATCAAATATAGATATGGCTGCTGTTTTTCTTTTAAATTGCTAAGCATCATTAGAGCGTTAAATACTGATAATGTTTCCATTAGTCATCGAGCATGTTTTTGATGTTATTTTTTGTTGAAAACTAAGCATGACTTGTTTGTTTCATTTTGCTGAATGCCTAGCATGCCTCACTGTTACTTCCTGTAACAAAAAAGGGGAAACAATTAAATGTGTTAGTACGTTTTATTCGTTGATTAATTTTTTGTTACTTGTCTGCTATTTCTGTCAATTCCGAAGCATATTAGCACGTTTTATTCGCTGGTAAACTCGCTATGACTTGACTGCTATTTTTGTCGAATCTGCAGCATGTTATTTTGCTTTTTTGATCATTACCATTTTATGCTGGATTTTAAGAGTATTAACACTTGAATATAGCTATCGCTTTTCTATGATTTCCGTTAATATCATATAAGCATTTACATGCATCATGGTAATAGAAACAAGTAGGGATGCCACCTTTGGGTTGGTATTCATATACATTTACGTGAGGAAAATAGATAAAAACAATTAATGTAAGGGAATTGGAGGATGAAGAGGTAGTTCGAATCTAATCAGGTAGATTGGAAGAATTATGCCCTTCCCTCATTGGGTTGCGAGAGAACTATGCCCTTCCCTTGTTGGGTTACGAGAGACAGTCTACCCTAGGTGGTTAGAAGCCAACAAGAGACTATTCTCTCTACCATGGATTCCTCCAATCTCGCAACTCGACGTACGAGTAATGTATGAAATGTAAAGAAAAGAACGGTTGTGGTAAGTCCCATTCCGACATAATGAGTTAGAGGCATACATCATATTGCATATCCCACTTCTTACTAGGCCTTTAGGCTCATAGTTTGCTTGTGATGTAGGTGTATGTGCACAAGATAAGATGACAGAACAGTCGATGGAGAATTTTGCAATGGCGGGACTTGTGGCTGGCTAGGCTAATGGAATCAAAGAGAAAAGGGTTTTGTAAATAATAAATAAACGGTTTAATTATTGTTCCTTAAATGAATTATCTAGTCTTCTGCTGTAATTTTGTTATAATAGATTTTATAATAATTGAAGTAACGATTTTAAAAGGAATATTAATGGTCTGGTTTTTGAAAGCTTTAAACAAAAGATTTTCCGCTATTTTATAAAGGCAAAGAAAAGTTTTAAGTTTAGCGCGATTTGATTTATTTTCTTTTTTTGAGTAAGAAAAATCAGGTCGTTACAAGTTGGTATTAGAGCAATTGTGTTTTAAAAATGATTATGTAGACTGTCTACCACCACAAGGTTTGATGTAGAAAATACTTCATCAACTGTAAGTATACTTTGTACTACTTTAATTAACACATGATTCCTTATTCTATTACGGTTAGGAGAGTTGTTAGGAGATAACATGGAGGGAGAAGCGAAGACATGGAATGAGATCGTCAATCAGTTGATGGACTTTATGGAGAGTCAGTTCCAACTCATTGAAATATTGGTGGGAGGATTTAGGGCATTCAATAAGAAGTTTGTGGAAGACATGCAGTGTAACATACCAAATTTAAATTCTCTAATTATGTATATCTAATCAATCAAAAGCCTAATTGGAGAAATTAAAATTTCAATTTATTGATTGGGGAATTAAATCAACCATAATCGAAGGATTTTCCATTCCTAAATTAAATCATTCTCAATCAAGAAAATATCCTAAATTAACAATGAACCTACCCTTATTTTGTGTTTGATACGTAAAACTACAAAAAAGGAATAAATCTCAAACCTTCCTCTATAAATTGGAAGCTCAACTAAGGGATGAAAACACACATCCACTCCTCTACTCGCCACAACCATCCCCATCACCCTCTATAAAACTCGTTGGCTAAATCATCCATCCACCGAAATTTCAATCACCACACATAATCCAGAATCGAGTGAAATCCTCAACCTTCGATGAATCTCCACCTCTATCTGCAACGAAATTGCTCTTTGTCTAAGCTCCCTCTTCCCATACGAATCCTTTCCTCCGGCGAACGACGAATCGGTCCAGTTCAATCAAACTGAACCAGCCCAGCCAATCCGACTTGAATCGATCTAACCCGACCTGAATTCATCTCCGATCCATTTTAAGGATTTCAACGGTAACGAAAGTTTGTCTAAATCTCTTTCAAGGAATTATATCATTATTTGGGAAGAAATTAATCAATAAATTCTTTCAACGTAGGTTAATTATTTGAAGATTCGAAAATACCCTAATCCCTTACTCTCTCGAAATCCAGATAAGTGGTACACTTACAACGTTTTGGCCATATGCCCTACATCACAAGGCATATATTATTTTCATTATATTTATTTTATTAGTAAAGTTGTATATTTTAATCTGTCATGCACGATTAGATATTGCCACATGATATAATCAAGATAAAAATTATAGGTCATCTTGTACGCATGTGAAATTGATGGAATTGACGGAAAATCTTGAGATGGCTAATGAAAGCCTGAACGCATGAAACCTTGCGATGACTAATGAAAGTCTGAAGCTTGGTAGTAAATTTTGAGATGGCTAATGAAAGCTTGAACGCATGAAATCTTGTGATAGTTAATGAAAGCTTGAAACTCGGTAGAGCTAGAAAATGAATTCCAACCAGTATGTAACTTTATAAAGAAACTCGGTAATGTATGAAACTAAACATTTATGCACGTGTTTCCACTTACTGAGTTAATCTCACATTTTAGTCTTGTGATGTAGGTGAATTTTTAACAGATGATGAATTTGGACTGATCGAGGATTTTCCCAAAATAGAAGAGCATACAGAAGGAAATATTGAATATGTCAACGATGGGTCAGTAGATTAAATTTTATTAATGTTTTAATATTTCGGGAAGAACTTTATTTAATGTTTCAATTTTTAAAAATGTTCGAATAAGTTTCTTTTGTATTGAAGTTTTCAATAAACTATGTTTCATTTAATAAAGTCTTAATTAAATGTTTTGTTTAAAAAGCTAGAGTTAATAGGATCAACCCTAATAAATAACTTTAAATTAATCTGCTAATAAATCTAGTTGTTTATTAAATGTTTCCACCATAAATAAAGATTTTATTAACTAAGTTTGTAATTTAGGGTTTATAACGACCAAATTAAACCTAATCTTTGTAAATCAATTTGGGAAAAATTTTAGGGTTTTCAAAATAGGGGAAAATATAATTTGGGGCGTTACATGCAGTAACTACCAAGAGAGGGTGAAGAGCCGATCATTGGGGTGTCTACAAGGAAACACTATTGCTGAGGAAACCATGGTGGAGACCCCACAATGGGAGCTATGTCCACGATGTGCCAAAAGTCATGCTAGGATATGCTTGGCAAGGTCGGGGCAATGTTTCAAATGTAACCGGTATGCACATATGGCCCAACATTGCCTCACCTTGTCTGACAAAAGGAAGAGAAAGCTGATGGAAGTTTCATTCTGTAGGAAATGATGGGGAGACTCTGCCTAAATTTTTATAAATTGGAAAAGCGATAGGTAAAACCAAGCCTAGTATAAATTAGGCTAAGTAAACAAGTGAGTGAGGTTGCCTGGATTGCCAAGGACTAGATAGAGAATAGAATTCTTATGAGGAAGAAGAATATTAAAGACTAAGGAGTAAGCCGAATTAGGAGAACAATATTTAACTAGCCAAGTATTTGTCCACTCGATCTAGACCCTTGAGGAAGAGTAGAGAGAGTGTTTTGGACCTTCAATGGCAGGTGGTTGGATATTTGGTGTCGCGATCACTATCCACATTGTTGAGCTAAGAATATGCTGTAAATGAGGATGAGAAACCTGTTTTGATTTCAGTGAGAAGCTGATTCCAGCATAGGTTAGATTTCTGTCATGAACAAGAAGTTTGGAAAAATCTAGTCTATTTGTACGACCGACTTGGATTAATATTGATGTGGTTAAGTTACTCATTGTTCATCATTGTGGGTTGTAACCTAAGTGGTGCTGAGAGTAAGATCATGGTGTATTAATTAAGATAGAATGAATTCAAAACGGATGACAGGATTTACGTTGGATTTGGTTTAAATTCTCCATCTCGGATAGGACTCAATCATGATAACCATGGGCGTGATTATGATGACATGGGCAAAATTCATGGAAAATCTCTTATTGCAAGTATTTCAACCGCATGGCAAGGACAGAGACAATTGGTTGAGCTTCCACAGAGACGGATACAAATACGGATACAGAAATGGAGACGGAGACGGATAGGAATACAGATACGAATACGGATACGAAAACAGAAATGGAAAGGGAGATGGAGATGGATACAGAAACGGAAATGGAAATAAATTTCTAGAAACTGGTTTGTGGGAATGGATATGGGTACAGATACATATACAAAAATGGAAATGGAAACAAAAACAGGAACAGGAACGGATACGGATACAGGTAAGGATAAGGGAACAAATACGAAAATAAAAACAGATACGGATATGGAAACAGACATAGAAAAGGACACAAAAACGGACATAGATATGGAAACGAAAACGAAAACGGAAACAGAAAAGGAAACAAATGCGGAAAGGGAAACAATACTGAATGAGGATCTCAGAGGATGAATGAATAGTAGATTGACGAGAGTGGGAGAGTGTCCAAAGTCAACTATGGAGCGGAGTAGCAACTTAGAAGAATGAAGAAACAAATGACTGACGGTCCCCAAAGCTTTTATGTGCTAATGGCTTCAACGACTAATGCTGCCATGATTTACGGTGTAGTTTATGATCCAACAAGCTCAGAAGGATGGATTTGGATGGTGAAGAGGATGTTTGAGCTCGCTGAATTCGAAGAGCGAGAGAAAAGTGACGTGTGCTGGGACTAAAATCATGTAGTACAAAAGACGTGATGGGAAGAATAGTCAAGGAGATATGATGCCAACGACTGATAAGTGAGTCAACTGGAGATAAAGAAGATCAAGGAGATCCTTTTTTGATGGTGAGTCACATGGAAATCAGTGATGAACTGAAGAGACTCGTCAATTTAAGGAGAATATACTACAGCTATGAGAGTTAAGTGGCGACGATGAAGTAACGTACTGAGTGGGAACAATATTTTGAATATACGAAAGTTACCATTCTGTTCACGATGTTTCGGTTTTGACTTAAGAGACAGAAGAATGGTTGTGACAGAAGTGTTTTCTACTGGGAAAGATGCAAATGAAGATGGAGTTTGATGGTTGGATCAACATTTTTGGTGGATAGGATGCTTTGGGGGCAGTCAAGTTGGACAAATGGAAGAAATTGGTCATGCTGTCAATTAAAAAGGGAAGAAATTTGGATACAGGCTTTTCTGTTACAGCAGATATATATGACAATCAAAGGATTCAGTATTATTATGTGATTCTAGATATTTGTTGAAAAGTTATGCTAAATATAGGCCTTTAGAAGTTCGTGCATTTATGTTAAGCTATGACAACACTTAGTCCAATAATTACCTTCTTCAAAATGCCACATAATAAAACTCATTACTCATTTACATGCAACGACCAATAAATTCCAAACTTATCTTACAACTCATCTCAACAACTAATACCACTTGATAATAACCAACTTCATGAATAACACCTTAATCCATTAATACTTTCTCCAATAATAATCTACCAAATAATAAAGCCCATATCACCAACCAATTTTCTATATACATAACACATGCAGAAACCAATCTGAATATAAACAATAATTCGTGTTAGCTGTGTAATATCCAAGAATAATTAATGCATACCTTGAGTACTCTCCTCAAAACCTCTTTTCCTTCACCAAGAAAACCTCACGGCTTTCCTTACTTTTTAAAAGACTTTCCCTCATAAAACTTCACTGCTTTCATAGCTCTTTCTCACGGTACTTAGACTTCTCCTTCAGACTCTCGCAACTTACCATCATTCAGAGTTCCTCACAATTCAGAACCTCTCATCCAGAAGCAGAACATCAATCCACGGTTTCTTCTCTGTCACTCACAGTTCTCACAACATCACACGGCCATCCACAAAACACAACATAACTTTCATCACTCATGGTTCCTTACAATATTTTGGCAGAGTTTCCCCACTCCTTCTCTCTTCCTCAAACTCACGCTACCACTCCTCATATTTATATGACATTATCCAATGTCTTAACATTAATTTCTAGAGGAAGACGGAAGGCCAAGGTGCAGTCCATCAATGTCTATTCTCTTTTGAATGTTTAGACATTGTAGACGGCTTTCCTTTTGTCTTCACATCAGGTAAAACTCTTCAGATTACCATCATAAATGTTAGCAGTTGTTTGCATTCTCCAGTAGCTGATTGACCACCCTTCACTCGATCGACCACTTCCTTTTTCATTATTTCTGAGTGGCAGTTGATCATAGTGGATGATCTCCCCATGCCGAATGACCACAACGATCGACTACAATTCATTTCATCTTCAGAATTATGTTTTATTTATGTTATTCCTTAACGTGACATGCATGAATATATATATATATATATATATATATATATATATATATATATATATATTATTTCTTTTTTTATAATTATAAGTTGATTTGATCACAATCAACTGCAATTTTCAATACCCATATTCAATACTCATTTTTGTTTACAGGTTGATCACACTAATTGATCTCAATTAACCACAATGATCAACCACCCCTTCAATACCCATATTCAATACCCATTTTTTTTACAGGTTGATCACACCGGTTGATCTCAATCAACCACAATAATCAACCACCCCTTCAAACAATCATCCGCCATATTCTTCTCCAAATATATATATTTCAAATAATATATATATATATAGATAAATCACTCATTCAAACTATTCAAACTTAGAGAATAGACATTGATGTCCTTAATAAATCACTCATCCAAACTATTCAAACTTAGATTTTCAAATATGTTTCACTTGACTAATGTCTTAAATTACCCAAATTAATTCCAATAAATTCTATATCCTTAACCTTATTATTAACTAGCTCTCATCCCTTACAATATCCAAATACGTCCAAATATATTTCCTCTTACTATCTCCACTGACTATCAATCCAATTGATATCACCCAATATAACTTTAAGTATCACTAAATAATTCTCCAATTGACTTCCATCCTTCTCATAATCTAACTATGAACCTAACGGAGTATCCTAATTCACTTATTCCAATTGCGTTTCTCTTAACCAATATCTTTACATGTCCAACTCAGTTCTTATCATCCCCCAAATTATCATTTAAGCTATGCCTTCAGCTCAACGAAAATTTGGGATATTACATATCCTCTATTTATAGACCACATCCACAGCACCTCTTCAGTGTCTACACAAAGTTGAAGAGCCAAAGAGAGAGATTTTTGAGCATTATTAAGCGCCAAGAGATGAACCCCATCCATTTACAGGCGATGGTTTTTCATTTCCAAACAGCTTTTCAGATCGTCAGTCGATCGATTCCTCGTCCATGATCGACCACCAATTCAATCGACTAGTCGCTAATTCTGTTTTCCAAATTCCAAGTCGATTATGTCGGTCGATCAATTCCTTTGGACGATCGACTGCCAAATACAAATTCACAGCTTCATTAATGTCGATCGATCCACTCCTTCCAAATCAATCAACCGCCATATATTTCCTTCTTCACCAAATCAATATATTTTCAGTTATTACTTAAATCGTATGCTGAGCGCTACAAAATTTAGGATATTACAAATTATGCAACTTTTTCTTAATTCAATTAAGGGTAAATTTTAATTTTAGTACTTAAACTTAAGGGTTAGGCAAAACTAATCACTAACTGCCATTTGTATTTTGAGTCTTCATCAAAATAGCTCAATATTTGATAAAATTTGTCAAATGACTCATGTCTTTCGATTGTAGTGGTCATTTCAACTAGGGATGGAACCAATTCAGGTTAAGCTAAGTAAACTGACCAAAACAATGCCAAAATGAGCCTAAACTAACTAAAACCAACCCAAAACTTAATTCAAACTGACTCAAACTACGTCAAAACTGAAAAAATCTAAAACTAGAACTAAATTAGAAGAAAATTGAGTAAAATTGGAAAAATTAGTTCGGTTCCAAAATTGGATTAGTTTTCTTTCGATTTCAATTAGGAGTAGAACTAAACCAAAGCAGATCAATTTGACCCCTAATTTTAACATGTCCTATTTACCTTGACTCACTACATTTTTCAGACACATTCCATATCACAATAGATTTTTAAAACTAAAGTGATAGTCTAGTTGTAGTTTATGTTCAAAATTAAGTGTGTATGTGAAATTGAGTGAATCAAGCTAACATGGGCAGATTAAAATGACCATTACAAGATAAAAATATGAAACATTTTTCAAGAGCAGTTTTGTTCAAAAAACGTAGTTCTAACTTCAATGGTTAAATTGCACTTTACTCTTTAACTAAATATTGAAGTTGTGATGAGTTTATAATATGTATTAATAAAATTAAGTATTTTTTTAATCAAATGTCTACGTTTCTATTGTAAAAGTAACAAAATATAAAATTCAACCACTACGGTTATGTATTAACAAAATATAACAGAGGGGAAGAAGACTTTTAAGTTTGTGCGGTAATGCCAACCATTCTATTCGTAAAAGAAGGTAGAACGATGGGCACTGCAGTGTGAAAATCCATTATTGTGACACCCAATGTTCTACCAACATTTTATGTATGGTATAGTGTCCGCCACCACGGTACAAACCCATGGCAACCCAATAATATTCTACCTGAAAAAAAAAAGTCTTAACAGGCCTAGTGGTTCAAGGTTGATTTAGTTATTCTTGCATGGTCATAATCCAATTATTATCGATCTCTACCCCATCAAAATTTTTAGATTCAATTTAATAGATAACATTTATGTTTGCACAATATTTTCTAGGTGAGGATCTAGTTTTGACTCCTAAAGAAGGATCATCTAGAGTATCTGTTATTGAGTGACTTTTGGCATATCTCTAGTCTTTAAGCAAATCCTCATGATCATTCTTGATTGGAACTGCATCCAATTCCTTTGGAAGGCTTTCTTGGGATGTGTTCCCTAGGTTAGTATTATTGTTTTCTTCCAAGTTAAAGGTTTCCCTTTCTTTTTGTAGTTCATCATTTAACTCCGCTCCATTTGATGATTGGATGGTCACATTAAAAATTATGTGAATAGACTCTTTCACAACTAGAGTTCTCTAATTGAATACTCTATTGCTTTAATAGTTGAGGAATAACCTAAAAAGATCTCATAATTCATCTTCGAGTCAAATTTACCCAAGTTATCATTCTTGTTTAGAATAAAACATTTGCATCCAAAGGAGATAAAATAGCTAACCTTGGAAGTTCTGCCATTGCAATACCCATGATTTTTCTTATATTAATTTAGAGCTAAGTGGAATAAATATTGGGAAATATGATGGAGTTGTCCGTGGAAAAGGAGAGAGTGTGGGTGCATGGGAGAAAGTCTAGAAATTGTAGGATATTGCACCATGTAAAGTAAAAAAAGACGTCATATTGAAGAGAAGTGGCGCTGTGAGCTGTGAATTTGCAAATGAGAATGTGTCTACAGAAGTGTTGGCATCCACATCAATAGGACAAAACAAGGGAAAATATGATCGATCGATAAAGAATTTAAGTGTATAGTGTAGTCACAAGAACTTCGGCTTCCGTAGAAGGAAATGCTACCGCAAAGACTAGGATAGACGACATCCTTTTGGTGTGAAGTGCGCTGATGAACTAAGGAAAATGAAGTGTTTGAAAGATTGGATGCGTTTGGAGCCGTGGGATGAGTTTTAAGAACAACTAGGATCATTGAGGTTGGTGAAAGATTCCTTAGCGAGAGTATGTTTGACCATCGGATTTAGTGGAGAGATAGCGAGGAATGTCAGATTAAGGATAGGAGGAGGCTTCATTGGGGCATGAAAGATTCCTTGTGGGAGAGTGTTGGGCTGTTGGATTATAAGATTGGGAATGTTGATAATTGTTGGATCAAGGAAGAAAGCTGTGATTGTGTGGGAGAAAGTATAGTCGTTTAATGAATGGGGAGGGTGAAAGATTAACCATTGGATGTGGATGACGCTCCAGGAAAGGCATTAGTAGAAGGGTTCGCGTCTGCAAAATAAGAGGAACATCGTGCCTTGGATGGGTATGATGTGTTAGGAAACACGTCCGTAGATTGGTACACGTCCACAATTTAAGTTAGATGTCATCATTTTTACTATGGCAAGTGGCTAAACTATAAGGAACTGCAGAAGCGTAGCACTGCTAGATGGGAATATTCACAGATTATATTCTGGGAAGACAAGAATGTATCTGTCGTGAGAGCTTGGGCATCTACATTTGCATGTTATCATTTTTACAGTAGCTTTTGGACGATTAAGAAAACATGCAACCGATTAGGCAACTTTGTTCAGATGATAACGAAGGATGTTAGGCTGCGTTTTAGCTACGAAAATATTATGACGTGGAGGAAAAGTTACCATGAGATATTTTGGCCTATTATGATTCAAAAGTGGCGATTAAGGAGCAAGATTTATTGACCTATTAGGAATGAATCTTAATGTAAAGTATGCAAAGAAACAGAGACCTTGGATTTAAATGGTATCTTCTCATTCAAGGAAGATACTTTAAGAAGTTTCTAATGATATATATAGAAAAGCTTTGAGTCAAAACCCTAGAATTCACGGGGAGAGAGTTAGTTGTCTCTCAAACCCTTAGGTAGATCTTCCTCCAGAATTTGTCGACGTAAGTTCTCCTCTATTGTTTTGCAGTTATGTTGGCAATAAGTAACGTTTAAGGTTATCCTTTTAATAACTAGCTCTTTGCTTTGAAAGGAGAAGTCAGCATACGGGAAGAGTTAGGGAATCAAACCTCCAGTAGAGAATTCAATTAAGATATGGTCCATGTGTTTGGCCCTTCGAGGACAACACCATACAGTAATAAGTTCAGGATGCTTTATTGTTATGTTAAATTATGTTAAAGCTAATTGAGGATTTGATGAGTTGTTAGATTATGTTACAGTTATTCGAGGATTTGTACTTTTATGTGTTTCATTTCATGCATCATGTTCTTTTTCAGAAAATGTCACGAAATTGCCTTCTCATGCATAATTGTTTCAAGTAAGAAATATTAAGATGAAAGAAGATACGTAATAGCTTTGGTGATACGGTACCATTGGAGCTTTGGGAGATTGATGCCCCCAATGGAGAGCAAAAGACTTTGGTAATGTGTGCCAATGTCATAAAAGAACAAAAGAAAGAAAAGGATTTTATGACATTTTGTAAAAGATGATTTAGCATTCATGTTTTCTTTACATTTCTTACTAAACATTAGGCTTATAGATGGATTCTGTGGTGTAGGTAATGGACTAGAGAATGATACATGAAGTTAAGAGCTAGAGCCGTTGAGGGAGTATTCTCCATGATGGTGATGACTTGATGTTGTTACAGTAAGAATAGTACGTTGTGTAAAGTTTTGTGAGAATAACTTGTATTTTATGAAAAATAGTTTGTTATGGAAAATGTATAATGAATGGACTAATATTGAAAATGATTTTAGTTAAAATTTATATCCTTTAAGTATTATGATTCCAATACTTAACATTTTAAAGAATAATTGATATTTAAAAAGGTTTTCTGCTGCTACAAGAATAATGTTTTTTTTAATAGTTTAAACCTATATGTCTTTAGAAGATTTTAAAGGGTTTAAACAAAAAAGAAGTTTTAATAACGCTCAGATTTTGAAAAAGAAACATTTTTGGGTCGTTACAGTCATTCCATAGCTCATATGAGATTTTTTTAGAATAGGTCAAATGGACACAAAGTTAAGAACATAACATGTCATAGTAACGACTTCTGCCCAAATATATTTAGGGAGGTTGTTCTCATTAAGCTTAGTTCTAGTTAATTCTTGGAGGGATCTATGTTTTTTTATCTTAGCAACTCCATTGTGTTGACAAATTTTTTGTACAGAAAAGTTATGTTCAATGCCATATTTTAGACAAAGAAGCTCAAAACATTCATTCTCAAATTCTCCACCATGTTCACTATAGATTTCAACAATTGAGAGATTCTTCTCATTTTTCACTTTCTTTCTAAAGCTAGATAAGTTTTCAAAAGTTTGATCCTTTTTCCTTAAGAAAAAAACACATGTGAATCTAGAGAAGTTATCTACAATGACATAGGTATGACATTTTTCACCTAGACTCACGGTCTTAGATGGACCAAAAAGATCCATATGAAGTAATTATAGGGGCTTAGATGAGGACACAATGCTTTTTAGAACCAAATGAACTCTTTGTTTGCTTTTCCATTTGACAAGCATCACAAACTTTGCCTTTCTCAAATGAAATCTTAGGAAGTCCTCTAACGAGATTATTTCTAAAGATCTTAGCTAAGATATCTATTCTTACGTATCCTAAGTTCATATGCCAAGACCAACAATCGGTATAAGAGTATGCTGCAAAACATTTTTCATCAAGGTGAGAAAAATTATTCAAATCAATAGTATAAATGTTTTCATTTCTATATCCAATAAATAAAATATTTCCAATTATACTATCTTCAATCATGCAAATTGTAGATTCAAATGTGACTTTATATCCCTTATTACATAATTGACTAATGCTCAACAAGTTATCCTTCATACCAACAACCAATAAAACATTTTCAACAATGGCGCTTGATGCATTACCTATATTGTTGATACAAATTATTTTGCCTTTTGATTAGCTCCAAAGGTGATATTTCTTTTCTTTTAGTGATGGAGGAAAACTTTGAGCAATCTCTAGTCATATCCCTTACGCACACGCTATCTATATACCACTCATCTTTCAAGGGAGATTTTCCTACTTACAAGCAAAATTAGGTACTTTTCTTGGGTACCTAAATTTTATTGGGTCCTTAAGCATTAGTTTTTGTTTCTTTAGAAACCCATTTCATTTTATTCAATGATTTATGACGATTAAAAGGACATACAAATGATTTATGATCTATTCTATTACATGCATTATAAGTAGATGGTCCAACAAAGAAGTTTTTATAGGTCTTTTTCTTTTGAAACAGATGGTATATGAAGTTGACTTTATCAAAAATAACCCTTTGTTGTTCGAATAGCGTATTGAAATTTTTGCTATCATTTGTAAATATAACTACAATAGTATGCAATTCATCATTCTTATTCTTTAAATCTTTAATTTCCTTTTGAAATGATGAAGTAATATTAGCATGTTTTTTCACTAATTCAATATTTTCATTTTTTAAAGCTTTATACTTAGATTTGAGTATATATAATTATTCAAAGTAATTCATTAAATGCATCTAACACTTCATTGTCATAGTAATTCTCATCTATATCCCTAGTAGAATCATGTATCTCATTCTCCTTAGCCATGAAGTCTATGTTTCCCACCTCTTCATCCTTGGATGATGTATCATCATCACTATCATCCCATGTGGACTTCATTGCATTCTTCTTGAAGGCTTTTGGAGCCTTATTTGCTTGGGGGCAATCAACTTTGTAATGTCCTGACTTGCTACATTCAAAGCAATTTGGTTTCTTCTATTTTTTAGGTCATTCCCCTTTTACGATCCTCTTTCCTTACTATTTTCTTCTTTGAAGGAATTTATTAATGTAACACCTGAAATTTTCATGCAAATAGTTTTATCTATGTAATGTGACGTTTGCAATTTAGTAGAAAATATTTATGTCACAAATTTTAAAATTTTTACATATTGAACATTTTAGGATTTTACTATAAATTATAAAGTAAATAAATAAATAAATTAGGAAGCATGTTTTAATATAAGGTAAATGTCCAACGAAGGAAACTCAACCGCGACGACTGAGCTGGAGGAGGAATGTTGCTGTTTCGTGTTGAAAATTTACGCAGCAAAAAAAGAGAGAAATGGATGAAACGTCAACCATTGGATGAAATCGAGGAACGACTGAGATCAAGTTGAATTGGAAAAAGATACTTACGCAAAAGTGTTTGATGTCGTTTGGATGCAGGAGGTCGTTGAACTATTGGATTGGATTTAAGGAAAACGTGGATCGTTGGATTGAGAAAAGATGGTCCTGCAAAAGTGTTCGACGCCACAAGGATGCAAAAGGATGAGACACCATTGGATTTGGATTTAAGGATGGAATGTGAATTGTGGGATTTGAGAAAGATTCTTCCCCAGAAAGGGAATATGCAGTGCAGAAGGATGGTTATTTAAGGTAAACATCTTCATTTATGTTTTGGAAAGTGTTTCTATGGTAGCGAATGTGTCTGTAGCAACATATTAAAGAATAGGAACGTCTTTGTTTAATGTGATAACACATTTTTGTGGTAGCAAATGTGTCTACGACATCAAATTTAAGTGATAGAACAATGTTGTTTGGAAGAAAGGAATTAATGGAAACATTGGTATTCCGCGGGAGCGTGGGCTGCCTTAGAAGGATTGGCATCCATGGTAGAGTTGGCGACTATGAATAAGAGACTAAGTACTAACATGACTGACTAGTATTTGGTGAATCGGAAGAAAAGGATGTCCCTTGCAACAATTTACATGTTCGTTGCTTTGCGAACAAATTTCAACAAGATTATTTTCAGATTACTTGCATGCTACGATTCAATTCTCTAGACCATTTGGAAACAATAATGCTTGATAAAATTTCCACTAGACTTTATGTCGCTGGATCTTCCATTTGACCATCTATAAATGTTAATGTTAGGAGGTTGAAACCCTAGTTACTCTTGAGCCGTGAGGTCAAGAAGATTTTCTCTCTCAGATCTCGGGTGATTTCTTTTTGAGCTCTCTCAAGGTAGGTCCTTTACTTTTGAAATTTTTGTAATATGAGACGGCCGATGGTAATGGATATTGTAAAACTGTTTTAGAGTCTTGAAATAGTATTTTGCAGTTAAAGTTCCATATTTTCCTTCTGTTAACCTAATTCTTTTTCTTTTGGTTTAGGGGAATCAAACAAGTTGGATAATTTAAATTTTATTAAAGACCTCAGGTAAGAGATGTTTTTTGTGTTTGACCTTTGGCCTACACCACAAAGTACTAGGGTAAGGTAGAATTATTATGTTACTCTGAGATACCTATGGGCTGCTGTTACAGGATATGGTAATGTCTGTTACTTGGTTGTTTATGTTTAACTGTGAATCAAGGATACATATGTTGATTGTTGTTTAAAGTTTACGTTGAAATATTGATAAATAATATGCTACTATCTATTATTTGATTTATGTTTATAACTAAGATGTCAATCGAGAATTTGTTTAATCTTATTGTGTAGTATATTATGCATATTTGATTGATTTTACATGTCATGTGTACACTCCATGCATTCATTTAAGAAGGACAAAAGATTGAATAAACAAAAATAGTCGTTGTGGGAGGGGTTTGAGTCGGGTGTCCTACATGAGGTGGACCTAATGGTGTCACTCGCTCCCCTAGACTGAATTACCCACAATGATTGGACTGTAAAGTGAAAGAAAAAGAAAGACCATTGACTGAAAAGACATGATTTTTCTTATAAAATGCATTTCATGTTTATATTTTAGATATGTCATTTACTAAGCATTAGGCTCATAGGTGAACTTTGTGATATAGGTGAGGATGAAATTTTTGAAGAATCTGATGATAGAAACGAATAGTTGTAGTAGCTAAAGAAGTATACTTATGGGAAAAGTTAGAGTGTTATTGAAGTGAGATTGACCAATGGTGTTGAATGGAAAGCAAATGAGTTTCAAAAAAAGAAAGACTCTTCTTATTTATACTTATTTAAGTGTTTAATATTTAGATTTAATTACAGATATTGATGTCTATTTAATTGAGTTTTGCTACATTTAAAATTTAAATGCAAATTTGTTTAAGACTTCTGATGTATTATTTTAAATATACCATTTTTACGAATTGATTTTAGAAAAAAAAATGACGAGAAAAGGGTTTTAATGCTTCAGGACATTACAAATGGTAGCAAAGCACCCGACTAAAAGTTGTTTCTAAAGATTGCTTAGCAATGTAAGCTTTTACATGAGAATGCTTCCTCAAATGTAAGTATGTCTAATTTAGATAATAATTTTAATTACTAAGTTTGTTTCTTTGTTTGCTGGTATTAGGATTTTCTATGGAGAAATATGGTAAAAGAGGCTAGAAATAATCTGGACCCCAGGGACGAGGCTTTTGGTCATTTCATTGAGTTGTTGGAACATCAATTCTAGTAACTGGAGCACATAGTCGAAAGTGAAGAGTGAGGAAGAATGCAACCTGCTTACGTTGAAGCTTGGTGGGATAAGTTCTGTTGTCTAAACATACCAAATTTTGATGGAATCTCCTCTGATCCAACCAAAGCCGAGGAATGGAATAGAGTACTGGAAGACTTGTTCTAGTAAGCTAAGATACAAAAGGAAGAAAGAGTTTCATGTGCTGCTTATCTACTAGTCTATGATGTGAGGTTCTGGTGGGACTTCTTTAAGACCACTCCCGATGTGAAGACCATGATGTGAGGAAAGTTTAGATAATTATTTTGCCACAACTACTTCAATCACGCTGCAAGGACATAGAAACTAGTAGACTTTACTTGGAGATATATAGAGGCATGAAGATTTACGGCACTCAAAATGCCATTTTCCAAGATTGTGTCTAAGGCATTAGATGTGGAATAAGTTGAATTTATTGTAGCCAAGCGGATGGAGGCAAGGAGAAAATTTTTCAAAGAAAATTAATCTCAACAGAACAAAGGCACAAAGAGGCCCTTTGCTGGTTGTGAACAACAAGCAAAGGGGAACGAGTTCAAGAAGGACCAATGAATATCATAGATGGTGCGAAGACGTCTAAAATTGATCACTACCCTGAGTGCAAGAAAAACCACTTTGGAGAATGTAAAGCTAGAACCGAACAGTGCTACAAGTGTGGAAAAGTGGGCCACATAGCTAATGACTGCTCAACTCTAGCTGAAGAACAAAAAAAAATTGTTCTAAGGATTTTCTCTTATGGAAGATGATGGCAATGAGCAACCTTTTGTGGTTACATGTATCACATTTATTAATAGTATAGCCGCTTATACCTTATTTGATTATGGAACTACACACTTATTTGTGGTATCTACCTTTTATTGTAAATTGAATTGTTTAGCTAGACTAATCAAACATACTTATAGAGTAATGTTACCATTAGGAGAATATTTAGATGTAGTAGGTATCTTGAAAGAATGTATTGTTAGTTTGAATGACAGATCTCTACAAACCTACCTTATCGTAATCAACATGAAGGATATGACATCATTCTTGGCATGTACTAGTTATTTTAACACTTCTCAACTATAAACTATAGAAAAGAGTAAACTACTTCTAGCCTCCAAACAATAAAGAATATGTTTTTCATGGTACTAAGGACAAAAGTAAGTTGCCTATTATTTTTGCAATTAAAGCGCAACGACTACTTAATAGTGGATGTGTGATTTGCCTGGCAAATATTGTTGATATGTGTGTTGTACGGGATGTGAAGCTTGACAACATCCCCATAGTTCAAAGTTTTCCTGAAGTTTTCCTTGGTGATTTATCAAGAATTCCACCAGATCAGGAAATTCAATTTGTAATAGATTTGTATCATAGCACCGAACCTATTTCTAAGAACCCGTACAGAATGGCACCCACTGAACTGAATGAATTGAAAACTCAGCTTGAAGAATTACTTAACAAGGGTTTTATACACCCTAGCTCCTCCCTTTGGGATGTCCTTATTTTATTTGTGAAGAAGATGGAAGGTTTGATGAGAATGTGTATTGACTATAGGGAGTTGAAAAAGGAGACCGTGAAGAATAAATACCCTTTGCCAAGGATCAATGATATATTTGATCAACTCCAAGGCAAATGCGTGTTTTCAAAAAATTGACTTATGATCCGGACACTATCAATTGAAGGTCAAAACTAATGATATTCCAAGGACAACATTTCGTACTAGATGCATACACTACGAGTTCTTGGTCATGTCTTTTGGATTGACTAATGCGCTTGCAACATTTATGGATTTAATGAACCCCACCTTCAGGACTTTTTGGATAATTTCATAATTGTGTTCATTGTCGATATATTAATTTACTCTCGTTTGAAGGAAGAGCATATGGAACACCTGGAGATCACCTTATCGATTTTAAAGGTGAACCAACTGTATGCAAAATTTTCTAAGTGTGAGTTTTTGTTGGAAAAGGTCAACTTCTTGGGTCACGTCATTTCTAAAGATGGTTAGCCGTTGATCCAGCTAAGATTCAAGCAATTTTGGACTGGCCACAACCAAAGAACATCAATGAAGTATGAAGTTTTCTTGTTCTTGTAAGATATTACAGAAGATTTATAGAACTTTTTCAAAAATTGTTTTGCCGCTATCAAGTTTAACAAGAAAGAATGCCAGATTTTGGTGGTTCAGTGAGTGTGAAGAAAGCTTTAAAGGCTTGAAATAGATATTGATTAACGTCCCAATCTTAACCTTACTGTTTAAAAATGGTAAGTATTGTATTTATTATGATGCTTTAAATAACGGATTGGGTTGTGTGCTTATGCAAGAATGAAAAGTGATCGCATATGCTTCTAGGCAATTAAAGGAGTATGAGCATAGCTACCTGACTCATGATCTTCAATTAGCCGCAGTGGTGTTTGCACTCAAAATATGAAGATATTACTTGTATAGTCTTTGGTGTGAGATTTTTACAGACCACAAGGGCTTAAGGTATATCTTCAGTCAAAAGGAGCTAAACATGAGACAAAGATGATGGTTGGAGTTCGTTAAAGATTATGATTGTGAGATTAAGTATCATCCTATTTGTCTGAGCCTTAAATCAGTTCAAAAATTATTGGACCAATCTGATTACTTTTTTTTTTTGTGAAGGAATCATTAAATTCAAAAAACAGATGGTATGTTCCAAGAAATAACATTTTACGACGAGAAATTTTAGCTGAAGCTCACTCCTCTAATTTTTTGATTCACCTTGGAAGTACCAAAATGTATAGAGACCTGAAACAAAACTATTGGTGGCCTAATCTCATGAAAGAAGTTGGAAAACACGTAGAGTTATGTTTGGTATGCCAACAAGTAAAAACAGAACATCAGAGGCCAGCATGAACATTATAGTCTTTACCAATACTAGAATGGAAATAGGAGCAAATTTCGATGGACTTCATCATCAGTTTACCAAGGACCGTAAATGGACACAATGCAATTTGGGTAATCATTGATTGGTTAACAAAATTAGCTCATTTTTTCCTGTCAATATGACCTATTCGATGAATCAGTATGCCGAGTTGTATATTCAAGAAATTGTATGGTTGCTTGGGGTTTTGGTTTCAATTGTATCATATTGTGATTCGAGATTTACTTCCACTTTTTGGAAAATCTTGCACAAGGCTATGTGCACAGAATTAAAGTTCAGTAAATTATTTCACCCTTAGACTAATGGCCTATTTGAAAGGATGATTCAAATACTTGAGAAGATGTTATAAGCTTATGTTATAGACTTCCAAGTCAGTTGGAACAAGATGTTACCATTGGTGAGATTCTCATATAATAATAGCTACCAAGCCACGATTGGAATGACACCTTATGAGACATTGTATAGAAGGAAGTGTTGATCTTCGTTATATTGAAATGAGGTTGGTGAAGCTCAACTTCTAGACCTTGATTTTATTATGCAAACAATGGAGATGGTAGGTCTTATTAAACAAATAATGTTAACTACCAAAAGCCGTGAAAAAAGTTATGCAACTCGCAGACGGAGGGAGTTAGAATTTGAACATGGAGACTTGGTGTTTTTGAAGATTTCTCCTTTCAAGGGAATTATGAGGTTTGACAAAAAGGGTAAGCAATGCCCACTGAATTGGAAGGAATAAGTTCGACAGCGGATCACGAAATCTTTGTGATCTTCTCTATCTAATGAATGGGGAGTCCACTTTGAAATTGTATGCCCTGCACCCACCCCCAGAGTATACGCTTCAACAGGAATTAAACAATGGTAGATTGATACAATAGAAACCTCTGAAAAAATGACCACCCGTAACCTAGCAGATAAAGTACATTACATAGTCCGGTTTAGGGATTGGTGACTTACCCATTCAGTGACTTTGGCACTGGACATTCCAAAAAGGGTACTATCGTGGCCTAATGTTTGTTGGACCATTTGTTGTTACGAAAAGGATTGGGAAGACCATCTACAAATTGAAGTTACCGCCTTTGATGAATGAAGTCCATAATATTTTTCATGTGTCAATGCTGAGGAAATATGTTCATGACCCCTCACAAGTGGTATTACATGAAGATATCAATATTCAACCAAAATTGAGTTGTGAAGAAAGACCAATTTGGATATTAGACTTTAAGATGGAGGAACTTCGGTGCAAGCAAATCTCGCTAGTGAAAATGTTAGGGCGAAATCACACGTTGAAGGATGTAACTTGGGAAAGGCGATAAGATATGGAAGAGAGATACCCAAAGCTTTTCTATAACACAAATTTTAAGGAAATAATTTCATTTAACGGGTCACACCCAGACTTTTCGTGCAAATATTTTTAATTATGTAATGTGACATTTGGAATTTAATGGAAAATATTTAGTCTCACAAACTTGAAAATTTTTACACATTGAGTGTTTTATTGTATTATAAATTATAAAGTAAATAAATAAATTAGGAAGCATATTTTAATATAAGGTAAATGTCGAAGGAAGGAAACTCAGCTGTGATGACTAAGTTGGAGGAGGAACATTATCGTTTTATGTGGAAAATTTACGCATCAAACAAAGGGTGGAATGGATGAAACAAAAACTTTTTGATGAAGTCAAGGAATTGCTATGATCAAGTTAGATTGGAAAAAATGCTTCCACAAAAGTGTTGGATGCCGTTTAGAAGTGAGAGGACGTTAGACCGTTAGATTGGATTTAAGGAAGGAACATAGATTGTTAGATTGGGAAAAGATGCTCCCGTTGAAGTGTTTGATGCTGCAAGGATGAAGAAGGATGAGAGACCGTTGAATTTGGATTTAAGGATGGAACATGAACCGTGGGATTTGAGAACAATTCTTCTGCAAAAAAGGAAGATGTCACATGGAAGGAGGGTTATTTAAGGTAAAAGTCATCGTTTAAATTATGAAAAGCATTTCTGTTGTAGTGAACATGTCTGCGGTAACGTATTAAGGAATAGGAAAGTCATCATTTTATGTGATAATGCTTTTCCACGATAGCGAATGTGTCCACAACAACGAATTTAAGTGATAGAATGGCGTTGTTTGGAAGAAAGGAATTAGTGGAAACATTGCTAATCCATAGCAGCACGGGCATCATTGGAAGGATTGGTGTTCATAGTAGCATTGGCGACCATGAATAAAAGACTAAGGGCTAGCTTGGTTAGCTATCACTGGTCAAATCGGAAGAAACGAACGTCCCCAACAGTAATTTACACCTCCGTTGTTTTGCAAATAGATTTGAACAAGATAATTTCCAGATTACTTTTGTGCTACAATTCAATTCTCTAAACTGTTAGTAAATGATAATGCTTGGATACAATTTTGATCGTCTATAAATATTTATGTTAAGAGGTCGAAACCCTAGTTATTCTTGAGCCGTGAGGTTGAGAAGATTTACTCTCTTTGCTCTCGAGTGATTTTTTTTTCGAGCTCTCTAAAGGTAGGTAATTTACTATTGAAATTTCTGTAATATGAGATGGCTAATGGCAATAGATATTGTAAAAGTATTTCAGAGTCTTGAAACAACATGTCACAGTTAAAGTTCCATTATTTCCTTCTATCAACACAATTCTCTTTCTTTTGGTTTAATGGAATCAAACTAGTTGGATAACTCAAATTCTGTTAAAGATTTCAAGTAAGAGACATTTGTTGTGTTTGACCTTTGACCTACATCACAAAATACTAGGATAAGGTAGAATTATGATGTTACTCTGAGATGCCTATGAGATGTTGTTAGAGGATATGCTAATGTCTGTTACTTAGTTGTTTACATTGAACTGCGAATCAAGGATACCTATTTTGATGGTTGTTTAAAGTTTACATTAAAATACCGATAAATAATATAGTACTATCTATTATTTGATTTATGCTTATAACTAAAACATTGATAAATGATTTGCTTACTCTTACTGTGATGCGCCACAAGGCCTGATCACTCGGGCCTGAGCCAAAAAGCTCATTACTTATCTAAAAAGCTTTTATTTTGCAGGGAGAGTGACATTTGAGGGCCTTGAACATGAACATATGAAAGAAGATAAGGAGAGGCAAAAACACATACTCTCTTGAGAGACCTTGGCCACTCCTCAACTAGCAAATCCCACCCGAGATCACATTGGCACCCAAATTACCAAGGCTAAGGAGGATCCTTAGTTAGAGATATGTTCCTTTTATATTTTGACATGTTTACTAGATCTATGTTTTGTTGGATTGCTGGATTTTTTATTGTTTTTGGATAGATTTAGGTTGCTTTGAACATTGGTCTTTTGGAGTGCTCAATTAGCATGTTAGCCGATCTTTCATGGCCAAATTTTGATTAAAAGGACAATATTTTAATTTTTCATTATGACAGCCTTAAGTGAGTATTTAATCTTCCTTAATAGTGTCCTAAACCCTAATTTTGAATGATAATCAGCTGCTGCTAATGTTTGAAAGGTTTCCCTCTCAAATTCCCCTCGGCTCCTCTTGTCTTGGTTCCCACCGAAACTAGAAGCCAAATTTCGTTGCTCTCACCATTCTTGTTAGGTCTTGGAGAGGAACCCTCATATTAAATCTTTCTACATCTCTCCTTGAAGTGTTCTCTAGCATGGAGGTTTAGAAGACCTAAAGAAAACAAGGTGGAGTGATCTTTGTTGCAAGGATCCATTGAAGTCGCTATTTCCAATTGTGAGATTAGTGGACCAGCTTGTAAGTTTACTTCTATTTTTCTTTGGTTGTGTTGTGATTATGGATTTGGAATTTTGGGACTCTGTTCTTCATTAGATTGAGGAAGAGTACACAAAATTTGATGTTTATTTATTGCGGATGGAGATATTGTGCCATTTTCTTTCTAGTGCCCAAAACTGTATTTTCCTTTGTACCCTCTCGGATGGTGGATTTTCACCTGCATAACTTCCGTGTCTTTGTGATTTTTATTGTGAATTTTGGTGGAGTTTTTCTCTTCTGTTATTTTGATGCTCCCTCCAAATTTCGTCTAAATTGGATCTCTGGTTTGAAAGATATAGTATTTCCAAATTGGGCATTACAAATCCATTTTCCTTGGTGTCTTTTCTCTTCTGTTTGCATAACTCCTTCCTCACGATGAATTGGATTGTGATTTTTTGTGGAAGTGTTTGGCTCTGTTAATTTTATGCACCCTATAAATTTGAAGTTAATTAGCTGCCTGCATCGAAAGATATTGAAATTCCAAATTGGGCTTTTTGTTTTGCCAAAAGTCACCAGCCGCATCCTCCATTGTTGCCATCTCACACCCCGTGGTGCATCATTTGGTATCAGAGAACAAGGGCCCTGGTTTTTTCAACTCTATAAGTTTATTTTTATGAAGAAATGAATAGAAGAAATGGTGCTCACAATAACCACAGCAAAGACACAATGCTGATTACAAATCTACCAACCGAGAAGGAATAAGACAAGTCCGATTTGGACGATTCTAGTTTGCAACACCAACTTGATGAAATTCATGAAATGATGTCTAAGCTCCAACAAATGTTGGAAGAGCCTTCTAATGTGAATGTAAGGGATCCTAGAACTCCTTGACCAAGGAGAAGAATAAGCACATCCATCAAGTCAAGGGGCCGAAGTGAAAATATGTATGATGTTGAAGAAGATGAAATCGAAATAGAAGACTCACCTAGTCCGAGAAGAAGAACTTTAAGAAAGGATAATATGAAGCATGTTAAAGTCTCTATTCCACCCTTCAAGGGGTTCAGTAATGACAGTGATTGTTTAGATTGGATTGAAAAAGTGAATCATGTTTTTGAATGTTATGACTATACCGAGAGGGTTAAAATTTAAATGGCGACATTGGAGTTATCTGGATATGCAATCCTTTGGTGGAAAGACCTTAAGGCTCAAAGAATGAGGGATGGCTATGATGATGTGCAAAATTGGAGAACTATGAAGGCCTTAATGATGAAGAGATTTGTCCCCACCCACTACAAACAAGAATTGTTCCTTCAACTCCAAAATCTAAAGCAAGGCACACAATCACTAGAGAAATACTTGGTAGAATTTGAAACTTTGAAGATTTGGTGTGTCATGGAGGAACCAAAAGAGCAAACCATTGCTAGGTTCATCAAGGGTCTACATAAGGAAATTGGTGACTTTGGTAGAATTACAACCATTTGAAACCATGGACGAGGTAGTTCAATTAGCCTTCAAGATAGAAAGACAAAGAAAAAGAAAGTTGAGGGAAAACACTACTCGGTTGTTTTCAAGAAATGCAATGCCTTATAAGTCTCCTCTAGAGAATGATGAAAGAAGTGCAGCATTGAAATCACATGAGGGTAGAGCTAATGAAGAAAAGAAAGCACATGTTAAGACCACTAATCCAAGGTTGAGGGACATAAAATGTTTCAAGTGTCTCAGCCTTGAACATATAGCCTCCCAATGCTCCAACAAACGTGTCATAGTGATAAGAGGGGACTCCAAGGAAATAAAAAGTGAAGATGAAGCTATGAATGCACCAATTATAGAGGTTGAGCCATAAGAAGAGACTTATTTTGCTCAAGAAGGACCGCTCCTCATGACATTAAAAAAAACCCTAATTACACAAGTCTGAGAGGGTGAAGACCAAAGAGAAACCATTTTCCATACTCAGTGCAAAATCAAAAACTAAGTTTGCTCCCTCATTATTGATGGGGGAAGTTACACCAACGTAGCATCCCAAGAAGTTGTTGAGAAGTTGCACTTGGATACCACTAAGCATCCAAAGCTTTACAAGTTAAATTGGTTGAATGAGCGAGAGGAGGTGAAAATGTCCAAGCAAGCTCACATATCCTTTGCAATTTAAGGCTATGAAGATGAGGTACTATGTGATGTAGTACCTATGAGTGCAAACCACATATTATTGGGGTGGTCGTGGTAGTATGATAGAAAGGACACACATGATGGCTACTCGAATTTCTACTCATTTAAGTTCGAGAATAAATTCATAAAACTAGCACCTCTCCAACTCAATCAAATTGCTAGGGACTATGAAGCAAGGCAAAAGGGAAAAGGGACATCCACTTTACTTGTGTCCAAGAACAAATTACTAGAGAACTTTCCATATATGATTACACACAAGGAAGGAGAAGCAAAATTAAGAGCTAGCACACTATTATAAAGATACTCCTTGTCCGAATTGAATATCAAGATCTTTGGTTTTTGTTTTGTAAAGAAATTTTATGTGGATGATAAGGGTTTGGGCTATGGGTACAAAATGGTCACTAATGAACCCAAGACAGGTTATCATTGTAACATCCCGATATTTTTAATTATCGGGATATTACAGATGGCGTAACGAAGAGTAAATTTAATTTAATTTGCTAAATTAAATCAATTAGAAATGATAAACATGAGTATTATATTTTAGAGTTAATAGGATAATTTGATTAAATTAATAAATTAATTTAAATGATGAGAATATTTTAATTGACATTTAAATAGAAATATAATTAAAAAATAAAAATGAAATGGCCAAATCGGCCATTTCTTTTGCAGGCAACGAAAATGAGAGGGAGAGAGGGAGACGAGCCCGCGGGAGTCGGCGACGAACGAAGGCGACGCTGGTTCGGGTTTCGGACGGCGACGGTGGGTCTGAGCGACGACGAGTGGTGTCGGCGAGTCTGGCGTGTGCGACGGGATGACGTCGGTTAGGGCTCGCCATTTGGGGTTCCGGTTCGGAGCTCCATAGTGGCGTTTTCTGGCGACGAATTTCGGTATGAATGGTTGAGTTTTTCTCCTCTGTTGATTTCCTCTTGAGTGGTCATCGTTTGGTGGCGAGATTCGACGGAAGAACCGTTGATTCCCGTTCGGCCTTGCTGAACACGCGATGGGCAGCGCTGCCAGGTGCGTTTGTCAACGGTTTAAGTGGTATTTTTGTCTGCTAGTGTAGACAATTCCATCCTGGAATTGCACTGAGTTCAGAGTGGGGAACACTCTTAATTTCTGTAGTGAATTGCGGAGATACTGTTTTGTTGTTTTGTGTTGATAGGTTCTCTCCTGCCTACAGTGAAGGAATTGATGAGGAGGTTGTAGGTGGTTGCAATTGAAGAAGTTGTCGGGTGTTGTTTTTGATAAATGGCAGAGAGCTTCGCTGGAAAAGAGTGAAGGCCGAGAGAGAGTTGGTTGAGAGGTAGAATAGTGATGGGAGGCAGGGGATGACTTGGATGGTCCTGGAGCTACTGTCCAGAAGCCGTAGTTGGAGCTACTGTTGGAGCTGTCCTTGCCGGAGCGGCCGTGACCGAGAGTTGGACGGTCTTGCTTGCGGTTTCAGTAATGGTAAGGAAAGGGTAGCGTCGGCCGTCTATGCCCTACCCACGAGTACGTGTGTGTGAGTTGAGTTTGGTTTGATGATTTCTATCCTTAGTTGCCTGTTTGTGAAATCTCTGTTGGATGGATTGTGATTCTGTCAGTGGCTGTTTTTGGTTCCTGGAATGGTTTCTTGTGTGATAATGGTAGAGTTTGTGTGTTTTATATGCTATTTGTTGTATGTTTCTCTCTGTACATCTCTAGGTTGGCTGTTCACATATGTTCTTATCGATAAATGCTCTATTATTCCCGGATTGATACTCTATAAAATCACATGTATGCTTGTCATTAATTTGTTGATTAGCTCCCTGTTAGTTTTAAGATTTGTTGATGGTTGCTTCATTGATAGCTCTACTCGTAGTATTAGTTGGTTGCCTTGTTTAACTAAGTCTTTTATTAATAACTTCAAGCACGTATAATCATCATAGTCCCGTTAATTGACTAATATAACCATGTTCAAATAACTAGTACTTTGATTAACCAATATCAAGCATGTCTAGTTAATTAAATTCTATTCTTTTGATTGTTAACCCTTTTCGTACTAAGCCTTTTTAGGCTTACAGTTTACTCGTGGTGTAGGTACCCACAGGAGAAGATAGCATATGGATTCAACACAGTTGACGAAAGATTTTGCACGCGAGAAGGCTTGCAGTTGGTCAGGCTACGAGAAGCAAAGATAATTGCGTTGTCCTGTAATTTAAATTAAAGTCTTCAAATTGTAATTTGTTTAGTATTTCTTTAAAAATGCTTTTATTTACGCTTCCGCCGTATTTTAAATAAATGATTAATTTTCAACGCTTCCTCATTTTTATTAAATAAATGAATTTCATAACGTGTTTTGACGAACGGTTGGTAGCGGTCCGGATTAGGTGCGCTCTGACACGTTTTCTCAAATTTTAATACATTTTCAAAAAGTGACGAAAATCCAAGTCGTTACAATCATGTCATGGAGAAACTATGTGAAACAATGAGGGGCTTACTCTTTTGGTCACACATGCGTAAAGAAGTTCACATGGTTTTAGAAAATGGTATCAATTCTAGATGGTCCAAGGAATTGAGATCTATGCATGGGTTGAGTGAAAACTCTATGGACAAGGAAAACAATGTTCAAGTCAAAGTTACATATTTTGGAGCTGATAAAAAGGAAAAAAAAAAAGAAGGGGTGATCAAGCTTTGGATTTGAGGTCAAATCCTCAATCACCCTGAGAGGATGATGCGCCCCAATGCCTGATCACTCGGGCCTTAGCCAAGAAGCTCATTGCTTATCTAACAAACTTTTATTTTGCAGGGGGAGTGACACTTGAGGGCCTTGAAAATGAACCTACGCAAGAAGATAAGGAGAGGCTAAAACACATACTCACATGGGACACCTTGGCCACTGCTCGACTTGCACATCCCACCCGAGATCACATTGGTGCCCAAATTGCCGAGGCTAAGGAGGATTCTTAGTTAGAGATATGTTCCTTTTATATTTGGACATGTTTACTGAATTTATGTTTTGTTGGATTGCTGGATTTTAGATTGTTTTTGGATAGATTTAGGTTGCTTTGAACATTGATTTTTTGAGGGCTCGGCTATCATGATAGGCGAGGTTTCATGGCCAACTTTTGATTAAAAGGACAATATTGTAATTTTCATTATGGCAGCCTTAAGGGAGTATTTAATCTTCCTTAATGGTGTCCTAAACCTTAATTTTGAATGATAATCAGCTGCTGCTAACATTTGAAAGGTTTCTCTCTCAAATTTCCATCGGCTCCTCTTGTCTTGGTTGCCATCGAAACTAGATGACAAAAATCGTTTCTCTCACCATTCTTGTTAGGTCTTGGAGAGGAACCCTTATACTAAACCTTCCTATATCTCTCCTTGAGGTGTTCTCCAGCGTGGAGGTTTAGAAGAACTAAAGAAAACTAGGTGGACTGGTGTTTGTTGCAAGGATCCATTGAAGTCACTATTTCCAATTGTGAGATTACCGAACCAGCTTGTAAGTTTGCTTCTATTTTTCTTTGGTTGTGTTACAATTCTGAATTTGGAATTTTGGGACTTTATTCTTCATTGAATTGAGGCAGTGTATACAGAATTTGGTGTGGATTGGAGATATTGTGTTATTTTCTTTCTAGTGCCCGAATTTGTATTTTCCCTTGCACCCTCTAGGACAGTGGGTTTTCACCAGCATAACTTCCTTGTCTTTGTGATTTTTATTGTGAATTTTGGTAGAGTGTTTATTCTCTATTTATTTGATGCTCCTTCTAAATTTGGTCTAAATTAGATCTCTAGTTTGAAAGATACAACAATTCCCAATTGGGCATTACGAATATGTTTTCCTTGGTGTCTTTTTGGGTAGTCTTCCATTTGCATAACTCCTTTCCCGCGATGAATTGGATTGTGATTTTTGGTGGAGGTCTTTGGCTCTATTAATTTTACGCTCCCTCCAAAGTTGAAGTCAATTGGCTACCTGCATCAAAAGATATTGAAATTCCAAATCAGGTTTTCTATTTTGCCAAAAGTCACCCGCCGCATCCTCCATTGTTGCCATCTCGCACTCCGTGGTGCATCATACTATGTAGTATATTATGCATATTAGACTAATGATACATGTGATGTGTACGTTTCATGCATTCATTTAAGAAAGTAAAAGATCGAATAAACATAAATAGTCGTTGTGGGTAGGGTTTGAGTTAGTTGTCCCACATGAGTGGACCTAATGGTGTTACTTTCCCCCCTATACTAAATTACTGACAACGATTGAATTGTAAAGTGAAAGAAAAATAAAGACCATTGACTAAAAGGCCATTATTTTTCTTATGAACTGCATTTCATGTTTATATTTTATATGCATCTTTTACTAAACATTAGGCACATAGGTGAACTTTGTAATGTATGTGAGGATGAAGTTTTTGAAAAACCTAATGAGACAAACAAATAGTTGTGGTTGTTGAAGAAGTATACTCATGGCAAAAGCTGGAGTGTTGTTGAAGCAAGATTGACCATGGGTGTTGAATGGAAAACAAATGAATTTTTGAAAAGATAGACACTTCTTATTTATACTTATTTATGTTTTTAATATTTAGATTTAATTAGGATATTAATGTTTATTTAATTGGGTTTTGCTATGTTTATACTTTAAATTAGAATTCCTTAAAGATTTCCACTGTATGGTTTTAAAGATATAATTTTTACAAATTAATTTTAGAAAAAAAATGATAAGAAAATGGTTTTAACGCTTCAGGTTATGACAATTAATCTCTATATAATAGAAGCAATCTCTTAGTTATCTTTTTTCTTTTTGAATCCAACTTGTTGAGTTGATGAGTCTTTAGAGCTATGACCTTTTTTTCTAGACTTCTTTATCTTTTAGCTCTTCATTCTTATTTGCCTTCATTGTAATTTCATGAGTCATTAGTTATCTAACGAGCTCCTCAATTTTTAATATTTTAAGATCACGAGCTTCATGGATATCCATGATTTTATGTTGCCACGATCTTGGTAGACACTTGAGAATTTTTCTAATCAACTCTTTATTAAGGTAAATCCTACCAAGAGCTTTTAAACCATTAGTAATGTTAGTAAAATAAGTAAATATTTTACCAATGACTCATTTTTTCCATTGAAAAAAACTCATATTCATGTACAAAAAAAACTTAATTTATTTTCATTTACTTAATTTTTTCCTTCATGTGTGACTTCAAGTAACTTCCATATGACACATGTATTATCACATCCTTGTGTTCTATTGAATTCATCTCTATTTAAAGAACAACACAAGGTATTCATCTCTATTTAAAGAACAACACAAGGTATTCATGGCTTTAGTATTTAAAATAATTTTCCTTAATCATTTTCATCATACTCAAATAGCAATTCAGGGACGTTTATACCATTTTCAAGTTTAACGAGGGGATAAGGTTCACTTTCTATTACTTTCCATAAATCATAATCAAGCGATTAAACATATATCCTTATTTTGGATTTTCAATAAACATAATCACTACCATCTAAGAAAAATACCCTAGAAATGGATTGTCCCTCTATATGTGAGACATTTATATTAGAAGCTATTTATATTAAAAAAAATTTCTAGAATTTTTTTTTAATCACAACAAAAGTTTTAAACCCATTCTAATACCAATTGTAGGATCGAAATAACTTAAGAGGGATGGTGAATTATATTTTTTTTAACTTTTTCATGTGACTAAAAATCTTTGTAGTTTGCTATTTTAAACTATATATTTTCTTATTATTTAACAAGTTATTTTTAATATTCAAGCAAACAATAACAATAATAAAGTGAGAGGGAAAGATATTGCAAACACATTTGTTAACACAGTTTGGTCAAACTGCCTGTGTCTGCACTCCAAGGCTCTTTATTGAAGATTTATTTCCAATAACCCTTTTGGTTACAAGTGATTGAGTTTTTGGGTGTCAATCAAATCTTACAACTATTACAGGGCATTACCTTTTTTATTGATTAATTTACGGGTATCAATCAATCCTTACTGACTCTTCATGGATGTCAATCGAACCTTACTAACTCTTTATGGGTGTCATCCTTCTTCGTTATCCCTACGAGTTTGACAATGACATTTTGAGGTCTTGTTCTTCAAAAATATTGTTTGCCCTGCTATCCAAAAATTGGGAGTAAATTTGTTCGTGAGGGGTGCTTTTATTCTATTCAAAATTGAACTCCAAAAACTGTGAAGAATCTGGGAAGCTTCTCTTGTTTGCAGTTATCTCTCAATGAAAGTGTTCCTTTTTATATCATTTGGTATCAGTGTGAACTTCCGATCTTAGCCATAATACTATTTGACAAAAATGAGTTATTTGCATGGAATAACATTTTCGTGAAGAGGACAAGCCGTGGACTTAGAAGCCTTGCTGCAACATATAGCTCAACTAATTGACAATTTCGCAGCAAAACAAGGGTGATTTGACTTTCAACCTATGCAACATTTGATCATGACGAAATAGTTAAAGAACATGTGAAGGTTGAAGAAAGAAGAAATGATCATTCTTGGTAGTGGCTAAACAAGAAGGGTTAGTAGAAGATATTATATTTCCCCAAGAAGAAACATTGTCTATGTTGGACTCTCAGTGGAAAGAACAAGATAGTTCGGAAGAAGAAATGTAACATCCCGTAACCGTTTTGCCATATAAAATTTTCTTTTCTTTAAAAACACTTGTGAGGGAAAACCAAAGTAAACAAATAGCGGAAGTCTTAACCATATAAAATATTACAAATTAGTACTTTAAAAGTTATTTAAAGAAACATCGTTAAAATGTTAACTTAAAACAGTTTAAGACCAATAAACACTTGAAAGTTTGAAAACTCTTAAAACACTTAATTAAGCTTATTCCATTTCCGTGAGCCATAACTCTAAGGTCAATCCGCCAATAGCACAAACGCCCAAGCTAGCAATACTCCATCAGCTGCGTCCTCAACGAGCTTTATCCAATCATTGGCTCATTACTTATATTACAGGACCTAACTATGAGCCTAAAGCTCAGTAAGCGGTATAAACATAAAACATGAAACACAGATGCAACTGTACGAAGTAATATGTTTTCCATTAAGTTTTCGTTTATCTTTTACATATTAGTTGCTTTTACCTTTTATTGTGAATTCTTTGGTTTCTGTGTCGGGCGTAAAAAATCAGACCACACAAACAGCTATTTACTTGTCTTTGGTTTTTGTGTCAGGCGAAACCAACCGAACCACAAAAACTGTTATTTACTTATCTTTATTTTCTATGCCGGGTGTAACCAACCGGACCATAAAAACATCTATTTACATTTAATTTTGTTACTGTTCTATTTTCATTTAGTTCTAGTTACCCATACAAGCGTTAGAGATGTCAACTTGACAAGGTAGAGCGGTTTATGCACAAGGCGGTCATCCCGTGGCGCACACCTAGGTGACTAACTCAAGAACCCACATCTCTAAACACCTATTTACGTTTATTCATTTTTGTGTACTTTAGGTTCAATTACATTTATTCAATTTTCGTATACTTTAGGATTTCAAAGTCTTAACGTTGATGCAAACATATAATTCTATCTAACATGTCTACCTACCGTATTCTTAAACATGATATATTCTTAACTAAGGAATTGAACATAAGTCTAATAAACATACAATTCTTACCAAATAATCAACAATACCCTAATTCATGTGATGTAGGCCTCTTGGATAAAACACATGTAATACCACTTACCTGAAGTCCTTAGCCTTAAAGAGTTAGCACTTAAAGTCTCTTCTCCTCAATACCTATTTATCAATCAATAATAATTTACTTATCAATAAAATTCTCCAAAAAACTATCTTTATCAATAGATTATATATCCCTAACACCTCAAGGAATATTATTCCCAACCACTACTTAATATGGCATCATTTTACTCTCCACAATTTAGCAATATAAAACCCAACTATAACAACATTAGTCCTATTAGTACAACCCATTACATTTCGTGCAACCAAGGTTATAACAATTTCCACAACCACTATTTCAACCCAAGAACTAATCCAATAACCACATATCCTTACAAAGAGCATGAAAATCAAAACATTCTTCAACGTCCAACAGAAATCCAATCCTATCATCCAACTACTCAACCCAACTATATGATAATAACTTAAACCAATATCATTCAGATCATCCTCAAACAATAACCAAAGTAAAGCACTTACTCATGCATACAGTGAAATATCCAAAGATGAACATAATGCATACCTTCAGAACTTCACTACTTTTTACAAATCCTAGACTCTCAGTTCTAGTTCTCCACCATCCAGAACAATATAACTCTTGGCAATAGCTTCTTCCTCAACAACCCAATAACTCACAAATCCATCTAGAATCACAGGTGTTTATTCCAAGCCTTAGCAACCCTCACAAAATCACTTCTCCTCGTCTCTCTCTAAATTCATTAGAATCTCTCTCTCCCTCTCACCAAAACTCATAGCAAGTTTCCCTTCACCAATTCTAGAACCTCCCACCATTTTTTCACGGTCTCTCTCTTTCCAAAACTCTAGAGTTTCCCCAAGGTTTTACCTCATTGTGATATTCTCGTTCCTATAGTCTCTATTTATAAGCCACAACTAGCATCCCTTCAGCGTACAACTGAAGATGGAAGGCTAAAAGGATGGAGGCCTCATCGTCTAGATGAGTTAAATGTCAGACCTAGAAGCTTCAAGGCGATGGTTTCCATATTCAAGTGATTCTGCAGATCGCCGGTTGATCAATTCCCCATTGGACAATCAACTGCCAATCCATATTTTACAACATAGAGAATTGCCGATCGAAGACGCTGTATTCTTTTAACTCCTCAATCTGAAACGTCCGTTTTCCATTAGGGACGTCCATTTCTCCTTATTTCTAACGTTTGACTTTTCTTTCATTATGAGGGGCGTCCGTTTCTACAAGGGATGTCTATTTTAGCCCATTCTTGCAACGTCGTTCACTTAATTTGACGCCGTCTTCTATTCTTTATTGCGGACGTCCATTGTCCATTAGGGATGTCCTTCCCTTTCTAAAACGACTTCCTTCTTCGATCTCAAACGACGCCATCCTAATCAAACTTAATGTCGTTCCCTTTTTTACGCTAAACACTAGCCTTCAACAAGGGACGTCTGTCCTTCTTTAAAGAACGTCCATCATACCTTCAAACGATGCCACATTCACTTCATCCCTAGCGTTCATTCCTATGAGCCATAAAGGACGTACGTCTCACCCAAGAGATGTCCGCCTTTCCTATTTTTGTCTTTTATTTATTACTTTATTCCTTTATCTCCTCAATTTATTAATTCCTTCAATATATATATGTGTGTTTGTACATACCACTATGTGTGTGTGTGTGTACCAATATCACTATGTGTGTGTGTGTACCAATACCACTATGATCCCACTTATCCTTAAATGTCCACAACTTCATCAAATATATATATTCCAAACAATATATATATATATATATCATAACATCCTGATGCAACTTCTCCTCATATATATAAATATGTATATCCTTAATAAATCACTTTTCCAAACTATTCAAGTCTCAATTTATTCTCCTATACTTCGGTGTATACTTCACATTTCCTCCATCACTTTATTCTTTACTAAACCTAATATATCCTTGAATATTATCGACTCTATCATTCTCAATGACTTGGGTACTGTAGTTCACTATTTTCCAAATGTATTTTCCCTTGACCAAATCTTAAATCATCCAAGTCATTTCAAATAATTCCTAAATCACTCTCCTAAAACCTAATATGAATGTAATTTTGGGTATCATAATTCTTTTCTTCAAAATACATTTCTCTTGACCAATATCTTAATTGTCCATTACAACTCCTAATACCCCAGAATTATCACTTAAGTAGTATGTTTAGCATAATGAAAATTTGGGATATTACAAGAAATCCCCAAGATTTCATGTACCCAAAGTAAAGAGGTTTCAATGGCACTCACTTATGACAAAGAAGGGTTGGTCACTGAGATTATTACTCCGTATGAAGGTTCATTACTTGTAATGAACACAGAGATACGAACCACCAAAGTGAGAGAAGAAGAACATGGTGTAAAAATTATTTTGTCAACTCCAATAATCGACCTTGGATTCATCAACTCTCCTTGCACATTAGCACAAAATTAGAGAACTCGCTAGGTGTTGCACCCCTAGTAATGGTGAAAAAAGAGTCATTAGTCTTGACAAGACTCTGAGCTGAGATTGAAGCGAGGAAGAAACAACCATAGCCTCGGAGACATTCGATGAAACTTGATTACATGGTTCCAAATAACTTCTTAAAAGGTTTTCCAACATTGATTAGCTCTAGCGGAGGATTCTTACAAAACCTTTGTGGTGATCCACATGTAGATTTTGTTGGGATTGGACACTCTTGGCAACACCAAGGAAAGGAGTTCAAGTCACTTCAAGTATTACTTTTTCTCAGTTGCTTTGTGATGCACTTCAAGGACCAAATCCTAGAGCTAGAGCCAAGAGGCTTCTTAACCATTTTATATTTTCTTTGTTTGCAGAAGGAACTTCCTTGGAAAGGCTTGAGGATGAACCAACTCATGAAGATAAGAAAAAACTAAAACATGTGATCAGTTGGGCGTTCCATCAAGCAACCATGGCTAAAACTCCACCTGAGCCCTTGCATGCATCCGAACTACAATGCTTTGTGAAGACATTTGAAGGCATGGCAAGCTGAAGTTATTCAAGATATTCCAAGCTCCTTAGTAGGTGGTGTGAAACTAGTTTGTCATTTTTAGATTTTAAATTGATGAATTGGATAATGTTGCTTGGTATGTTCTAAGCTATACTTGATTAGCCGAGAACCATTTTGTGTTGTTTTTAGTTGAGGTTACTTTTGTAATTTTTGACTTTAGGGCACCCCTTTTGGGGGGTATTTAAGCCATCCTTAAGGGGCTGTCTAAAAATAATTTGAATTGAGTTAAAGAAAACCATTTTGAGCTGGAGTTCCCTCCATCTTCAATCTGCCCTCATTTTCTTGGTGAAACCCGAGTGAGTGTGTGACCACAAGTTGATTCATCAACGTTCTTGGCATGTCTTAGGGGTGAATCTCCTATGCTAACTCCTTCTTGCACTTCATCCAGAGGTGAAAGTCCATAGAGAAGGGTTAGAAGACTTATTGCAACCTAAGTTGGAGTGGCTTCCTTGAGAGAGTCCGTTTGAAGTGAAAGGGAGCAAACATAGTGCCCTTTCAGACCAACTTATAGCTGTTTGTGTATAAGTTCTTTGCCTGAGTGATTTTTGTTCTAAAATTTAGAGGTTCTATTGTATACATTTCAAAAGGTATGCGTTCAAATTTGGTGCAATTTGGATAAGAATTGATTGGCTTACGATTATTCCCTTTTGGACCCAAGAACTGCCTTATTGGTGCCTTTCCGGGTAGTCAATTTTATATTTGTATAACTTCATCCCTAGTTCGAATATTAACATGATTTTTGGAAGGGATTTTTTATCTCTAGTGGAATTTAAATTGGTTCAATTTTTACATCATTTGGACAACAAACAAGCGAGTTGTGCATTTGACCATTTGGGATCCAAGTTATATCTATTGGTGTCTCTTCGGACTAGTTGTACTTTTCTTGGGCACCCCTTTTGGAGGGTATTTAAGCCATCCTTAAGGGGCTGTCTAAAAATAATTTGAATTGAGTTAAAGAAAACCATTTTGAGCTGGAGTTCCCTCCATCTTCAATCCGCCCTCATTTTCTTGGTGAAACCCGAGTGAGTGTGTGACCACAAGTTGATTCATCAACGTTCTTGGCATGTCTTGGGGTGAATTTCCTATACTAACTCCTTTCACTTCATCCAGAGGTGGAAGTCCATAGAGAAGGGTTAGAAGACTTACTGCACCCTAAGTTGGAGTGGCTTCTTTGAGAGAGTCCGTTTGAAGTGAAAGGGAGCAAACATAGTGCCCTTTTAGACCAGCTTATAGCTATTTGTGTACAAAGTTCTTTGACTGAGCGATTTTGTTCTAAAATTTGGAGGTTCTGTTGTATACATTTCAAAAGGTATACTGTTCAAATTTGGTGCAATTTGGACAAGAATTGATTGGCTTATGATTATTCCCTTTTGGACCCAAGAACTGCCTTATTGGTGCCTTTCCGGGTAGTCAATTTTATATTTGTATAACTTCATCCCTATTTTGAATATTAACATGATTTTTGGAAGGGATGTTTATCTCTAGTGGAATTTAACTTGGTTCAATTTTTACATCATTTGGACAACAAACAAGTGAGTTGTGCATTTGACCATTTGGGATCCAAATTCTATTTGTTGGTGTTTCTTCGAACTAGTTGTACTTTTCTTTGAATATCTTACATTATCGAACGAATTATTATCTGAATTTTTTAGGGTTCTCTGTTGATTCATAGAGAAGGGCGTGGTTTAATTTTTTCGCCATTTGGACATCTCTGAATAGAGTTGTAATATTTCCAAATTCAAGTCTGTCTTGCCCTTTGCAACAGCCAGCATCAAGGGATTTCCCAAACTTGCATCCCATGGTGCATCACTTTGACAAGCTTCTCCTGGACATTAATATGATTCTACCCCTTGGCATTGTTGTTTATTTTTGTAACTCTACAATTGCCATGCATCCTTTGTAAAGAAGATTATGGCAACATGAAAGGAGGATAGTGAATAATTTTGTAAGTAATTTCCAATCATTGATTATGGTGGAAAGCTTACAAAACTAGCATGAGTTGGTGGGGGCCAAGCACTTCAAAATCTAGTGCTCTCACTATTTTCCAAAAACATAGTAAAACTCAAAGGAAGACATAGAAGCTGGGATGAATCTCTAGATGGTACTCTTTATATGATCTTTTGCAATTGGAGGAACCCTTGTGTAGTGACCAAGTACAAGAGGGGGAAATCTATTGCGGTAGTTGATGCATCCTCTAGGAGGTTATCTAAATTGATTGCTCGACTACATGGTTTTAATTGGATTAAAAATATTTATTTTAGTTACAAAAGCTTTAGTTATTGGTATGGAAATTGTGTTTTTGAAGAAGAATATGATATTCTTGCTAATGTTGGCCATTTATTTAAAGAAGAAACATTAAGGATATTTTATTGTATTCTTCAGGAATCACTAAGTAGAGGAGCTCTTGGAGGTTGGCCTACATTCTATTTTGGAGAGAAGAAAGATTATGAAACTGACAAAGAAATAATATTTTGGTCTTACATGTCAAAGGAAGTTCTCATATATGTGGAGGAATATATTGTTTGCAAAAGGCTACAAACCAATTACCAATCATTAGTTTGCACATACCCTTGCAGTTTCCTAGTCTTCCATGGATAAAGTTAAGCATGTTTTTCTATTTTTGGTATGGTCCATATAGTAAGGATGATAGAAGCTATCCTAATGGTGGGTGTCAAATTATCCAAGGTAGCACATTCCATCATTTGTAGCATAATGGATTGAATTTTTCTTATTGTCATGTCATTTTTTAAGGAAGTAGTAATTGTGCTTATGGTACCTTATTCAGTTAATTTGGATGGAGACATAAATTTTTTTATCTTTGTTTGGAAGACCCTTGACCATAGAACTTCAACCATTTTAAATGTCCAAGACCTTTCTCCTTACTTTGGGAAAGAAGATGAAGAAGTTGATGGTTCCATGGATTTGAGGTCAAATTCTTTCTCACCAGGGAGGATGATGTGCCTTGGGGCCCAATCACGAGGTCCTAAAAAAGGAGGCTAACCAATCTTTATATTTTTGCAAAAAAAAAAAAGATTCAACATGGCTTGGCCAAACAACCTAGCAACATGGATAAGGAAATGCTGAAACAAGTGTTTTAGTGATTGCCCAACATTCCATCGCACTTAGTTGAAGTCAATTTTGACTGAAGGAGGAGTTTGAAACTTTTAAAGAGGGTCATTGTTGCAATCAAGGATTAAAGAAATATTTTAGATTTTTATTTATCTTATGCTAAGTTAGTAGATAATTTTAAAAGTAAAGAGATGGTGTTTTCTTTGCTAAAGCATGTTCTATATGAGAAGGGTATTTTTAGTTAGTTTTTTTTTTTTTATATAATTTTCTCTTTGGACATCAACCCTATTTTTTAAGGACTACTTAAGATATCTAGGGCTAGTAGCATCTTAGTTTTGAATAGCAAAAATCGTAAGCCTTTGGCTGCATTGCAAGTCCCTTGCAAAATCTACAGTTTCTACACAGATTGTTAGCAATCCGATTGAGTTATGTACTTGTGTTTGATTCTTTGTGAGAGTTGATCAAGCATTTGTCTACTACAGCTTTCTCCCCTTTGTTCATATGAAGAGAATCACCAACAAAGCTATAAGAAACTCAAAGCCATTGAACTCGAAGGTTGTGATTAGGCAGCCTTCCAGACCAACTTGCACCCATTCTAGTGTATCTCCTTCATCTGTGCGTATTTTTCAACCAAGTTTGGAGGACATCTGCTACAAATATTGGATGCAAGGCTACATGTAAAGATTTGTCCATTTGATTGAGATATTGCCTCACAACTTTCAATTCCAGAATTTGTGAAACAGTTTGGCACCAAGCAACCCTTCAATGTTTTAGGTATAACATCGGCATCCCTATGAATTTGACAATGCAATTTTGAAGGCTTTTTCTTCACTTATTGTTTGTCACACTGTTCAAAAAGTGTTAGTAAATTTGTTCGTTAGTGGTGTTTTTATTTTGTTTGAAATTTAACTACATAAACTGTGAAGAATCTGTGAAGCTTCTCTTGTTTGCGGTTATTTCTCAATCCAGATGATCCTTTTTATATCAAACATATATTTATCTTTTCTTAAATCTTCATTGGAATATAAAACGATATATATAAAAGAATATAACATAATAAATTGAAAGATTATCATAATATATATATATATATATATATATATATATATATATATATATATATATATATATATTGAATTAGCTAATTGATACAATTGTAGCGTTGCTATTGTAATGGCCTAGATTATGATTAACAATACTAATCACGATTATAATAATAAATTATGATTAGAAATTATACAAATTTAAAAGTAACAAAAACTTAGCAATTGAGCAATTGCTTTAGAAGTATTCAAGTTGTTTGACTTCAATCAAGAAATTGAGTAACTAATTGTAGTTAATATTTCAAATCAAATTAGGAAATTGAGCAATTGCATTAGAAGTATTCAAGTTGTTTGACTTCAATCAAGAAATTGAATAACTAATTGTAATTAATATTTCTAATCAATCAAATTAGGTTGTTGAAGTAGAAAATCTAACAAATGAATTGACTATAAAATTAAATGAATCAAAATTGAAACGAATAAGATATGTAAATTAAAAATTAACACTTAATCTTACAATAGTTAAATGTTGACTATTCATTGGATTTTGAGTCTAGGTGTGGATTTGATACTAATCCATTATGTGGGAATTGGACAAATGGATAAAGGAAAGCCATCTGGGACTAAGGATGAGAGTAATCTGACAAATGGGTCAAGCCAAGGATAAAATTGAAATGGCAACGAAACTTTAGAAAAAGTAGAAAAGAAAATATGTGATAGGAAAAAAACTTTTCAAAAGATTTGGCCATTGAGAAAATTTAGTTGATAGAGATGAGTATGGGGTGAAAGACTTTAATAAAGGATAAATAGGAGGCCTTGAAATGTTACTTTTATCACAAAAGAGATCACAAGATGAACAATTGTCCATACTCGGATTTACTTTATTAAATGTAGTGCTATCTAAAACTTAAAATCAAAGTAGCATAGCGGAATTGTGGTGTTGTTTGTATTTAATTTCGAGAATGAAATTTCTTAAAGGTGGGGAGAATGTAATGGCCTTAATAATGATTAACAATACTAATCATAACTAGAATAATAAATTGTGATTAGAAACGATAACAAGTTTAAAAGTAAAGAAAATTTAGAAATTGGGTCATTGCATTGGAAGTCAATCGAGTTGTATGACTTTAGTCAAGGAAATTGACTAACTAATTGTAATTAATATTATGAACCAAATTAAGACGTTGAACTAGAAACCTTGAGGAACGTGACCATAAACTTAAGTAAATGGTAATTAAAACCAATAAGATACGCAAATTAGAAATTAGCATCTAACTTTAGAATAGTTAAAGGTTGAGTTTTGACTTTGTAAGTTTGCTAGTGATTTTCATGCTCGGAATTGAAGAGTTTAAAGCAAATCATATGGAAACATTGTCATATGGTTTCATTTTGGTGCGATGAAATTTTATTGATCAATGATATAAAGGCACATAGCCTAGTTTAACTAAACCAGTTATAGATTTTTAAGTTAATTAACTTCATTTTTATGGTAAATATAAGTAACCAAAGGGTGATGTAAAATTCGCAACTTTTGAAATATTTTTTTTTTAGAGTAATTTTTTCTCTTTGACCTAGTCAAATTATTTTGTGCTGACTAGGTCCTTGGCAATTGTTTTGGGTCTTTGGCCATGTGTGAAGAGGTCCAGTGAACAGTCAATCGGTGCATTCTATTTTCTCATGTGGCTCGATGCTGCGGGATTATGCCCAATAATTTTATTTAATAGTAGCATGAGTTTGTGTTTCATTGATCTAGTTTCGTGTTTTGTTGAATTAAGATTTAAGGATTTTATTTAAGATTTATGATATATTAGTTTATATTATCTATTAAATAAAGTAATTAAATTTTTAATTCATTTCTTTAAAGGATTGTCTCTTTCCTTTCTTTCGAGAGTTTCGACCGCATGAAAGAGAGGGGTACAGAACCGGCGAGGAAACCTCGTCATTTTTCAACCCAATCTGTGTTGTCATAGTCTTGATCTATGTCTCTTGTGAAGGTATTTCGTAGATAAAGCTATTTTTTTAAGGTATTTATTTGAATTGTGTGTCGTGTTGGATGTTGGGTATGTATTTGAGCTTGTGAGCTTGAAAATCCGAAGTGTTTGGTTTCAAGGTTAAAGCCTAGGAGGTAGAAACTCCATCAAGGAAGGATTCCATTCTTCCTCGCAGTGTGGTCTGGGTGTTGAGTCGAGAGTCAAAGGTGGATGATCAAGGGATCGACCGCTAGAGAGAGGAGTTCTTTGGGGAGTCAAACCATAGCATGAGGAATGCTCGCTCCTCAGTAGAGAGTCCTTTGTTTCACATGGAAACAAACTAGAGAGTCCTTCATTCCTTGGGGGCATAAACTGGAAGGATTTTGTTCCATGGGGGAACAATCTGAAAGGATCTTGTTCCATGGTAGAACGATCCTTGTTCAAGACCAGAATGAGTTTAAGTAATCATGTGCAGTCCGCAAAACAACAAAATTTGCCAAGGACTTTTCGTGTTGTACAATACCTTGGAAGGTGAACCTTCCACGAGGGCACTGTTGCCTGTTTCCAGTTTTGCGCAAAAGTCCCTGTGGATACACTGTCCTGCGTCTGTGAATGTATTGTTTTATGTCCTTCGGTGCACTTTTCTGCACATGAGAGCGCCCTCTTACTTTGTTTCTTCACAAAGTCTTCCAGCTCGGGTTCCTTCATGGTTCCTAAAAGCCATAGGGTGCATTGTCGACTGTTGCGAGGTCCTAGTTGACCTTCGTTGTGCCTTGTCAACACTAAGTGGTCCCGGTTAACCTTTGCTTTGCTTCTTTAATGTTGTGTTGTCTTGGTTGACCATAGTCGTGTTAGGTTGACTCCAACTATGTCTGCTTGATTGCAGATTTGCTCAATTTGTAAGTCTTGTGTTTCGTAGAGTGCAACTGTGTCTTATCGACCGCAGTCGTGTCATGTTGACTGAGGGGACTTTTTGGCTAATTTTTGTTGCGCTTAGTCGATTGCACTTTTCTCTCGTGAAATTTGAGGTTTAGTAAATTTCACTCCGCTTTGTTAGCTATCTCTTGTTTTCGGTCATGTAGGTTCTCGATTAAAAGTGGAAGTTCTGTCACCTCTTGTGTTTAGCGGAGAAGTCTTGTGCAAATCTTTCCAGTATGTTTTTTATTTTTGATTTGGAGACTTCTGTTTAGTCTCTAGTGTCTATTTGGGGTTCTTGGCCTTGGTTCAAGACTTTTTCCTTATTCCTTGTGCGATTATTGAAATTTTGACATTGACCTTATCTTAGGTTTTGGAGATGTCACTTGTTTCAACTCTCATTTTTTATAGTGCATGGAGATGCTTAGTCAGTAAGGTTGTGGAGGTCATCTATAAGGTAGGTACTTTTATACTTTATGAATTGTATTGCATCATGATTTTCCAACTAATATTTTGTGGGATACCACATATGAAAATCTATCGGGGTTTGTTTCAACAGTACGTATGTTTATATGCATACGTACGTATATTTTCTCACGTTTACATTCTTCGTACATGGTATTCTATTTGGATTATTTGGATATGCTTGGGATGATGAATCCTCTTCATGATATGGGTAGTCTTGGCATCACAGCATCACGAGGTTATCCTGTACAATCTTCTATGGTGTGAAGATTGTTTGTTTGTACGTGCGAAATGGATAATAGGGCATCGATGACATGTCCTCGAGTTTCAAATACTAGAAGTCAAATGGGTAACATGGTGGTGATGACGTGCTCCTTGGATTTCGAATCCTAGAACCTAGCCAGGGTTTTTAGTCTCACAAATCAGAAGGTTATTAGTCGTTGAGTTTTGCTCGTTTAGTACCTTTCCATTTGATGGGTGACGCGATGGCTCGTAGCTCTGCTCGCCAGCAACCCTTGTCAATTTAAATCTAGTAGTAGCCAGTTGAGGAGCAATCTGTCGGCAACAACCTTATCCATTACTTGGTAATATGAGTTGTGTCGTCGTGGAGCGTAGCTCGCTGGCAACTCAAGTGACTTGATGGATCTTTGAATCACCATCTTTTTTATTCCTTTTGCCTCATGAGGTGTTTATATCGACGAATAGGGGCCTTTTCTATGATATGTGTCAAATGGATCCTTGTGTGACCATCCATTTTCACTAATGACATTTTCAATGAAAAAATGATGTAGGTCTATCTTTGTGATATAAATGTCTATGTATTTAGCGTGTTTTGATAACAGTCTCATCGATGGGCACATGGCCTATTTGATAAAGGATGAAGTGATTTTAAAGCTAATTTAAAAATCCATGTATGATAAAAAGAAGCATTAAACCATGGTTTTCAAAAGAAAGATAAAACCTATTTTTTGATGCATTGCAAATAGTATAGATCCCCTTTGTGAGTTGGTCACTCATCCCTCAACCTTTTTTTTTTTTCAGGTTTAGTTTGGGATGGTCTAGTGATGCGTTTGAGGTGTGGTTATCTAGGATTTGGATTTTTAGTGGTGTCTGTTTGTTGTCCTCGGTGAGGATTTATATTTTTCGTATTAGTTTACTTTTTTGTTTTGGTGTTGAATGATTTCATTTCTTGCATAGTTTTTATCCTCTTTGTTATTTATGCTATCTCTAACTCTTTCTGATCACTCTTTAGACCCTTACTCATGTGATTTGAGTTTTGGGATTAATTTCATGTTAAGACTTCCACTTCAACCTAGTCTTAGGCTTGGCAATCGGGTTGTCTCCGAGGATCAAGTCGCCTGACTAGGCATTTCTGTGGCCCCCCTCCGGGTCGTGACAGGTGAGAACGTTTTTTTTACAAGATAAAGAGGACATAATTATAAAATAAGATTTAAATGATTTTATATAACAAAAAACTAAACAAAAAATCAACAATTTTATGTTGATTTCCTGAAGTGAGAGAGGGAGAAGAGAGAGAATGTGTGAGAGAGAGAGCACTTAGAAGAGTGAGGGAATAATCAGGAGATTCGTCAAGTTTTGCAGGAAGTGATTGACACGAAAAACATTCTTAACACTAGGATGGATGCGTGCATAAAAAAATCCCATAACATCTGAGATTTCAAGTAAGTTTCTCTGTACTCCCTCTGTTTACGAATATATATGTAAAACTTGTTGATTTCAGTATAATTCATGAAATAAAATGTATATAAATGTATTATAATGTTAGAATAACATGTTAGGATGTTTTGTACTAATTGTAATGGACATTTAGGTCAAATTTCAGAGAAATTTGAGTGAAAATCAGAGAACTCAAATCTATTATTGATGGCTCGATGTGAATTTATTTAGGAAAATTAACAAAACAACCATTGAGCTATGGAGTCAATGACAAGTCAACCACTAAACAATTTTTGTGAACAAATATAACACTCAACTATGGAAATTGAACGATATAAATATCGTCGTTAACCTGTTGAAAGAAACGTAAAAAACGAGAATACTTTAAAAAAAGGAAGATTTCTAGTTAACTTCTTCAAAATTGATTTTGATATCAAAATAGAAGATTTTAAGTTAACTGTTAGTTAAAAAATCAATGTACTCTAAGCTAAATATGTTTTTGATTCACTAAGAGAACTTGTTGGAAAATAGATTTTAGAAACGTTAAACTGTTCGAAATCAATTTTTGTGTCAGAATGGAAGATTTCTAGTTAATTGTTTGTTAAAAAATCAATGTACTCCAAGCTAGACATGTTTTCAATCCATTGAGGAAACTCATCAGAAAATTTATTGTTTGCTACACTTAAGAACGAAAAAGAATTTAGCAAATGGAGTGGAAAAAGTATTTTCTGCTGTGGAAAGAATAGCTTCTCTGTGGAAAATATACTTTCCACTGTGGAAAATGAGTCTTATTCCAAGGACTCACTTTACACAGTAGAAAGACAATGTTACGCAGCGGAATGACAACATTCCACAGTGGAATAAATACTTTTTACAGCAAAAACTAGCCTTCCACTACGGAAATTAAGTCATTGACCTTTTTGTTATGGAAACAAATTGAAATTTTTAACAAAAAACATGATAACGATATTTGCACCATTTATTTCCCATAGTTAAGTGTTTTTGTAAAACCTGTGAAAATTTTTAATTAATAATTTCACATGTTTGAATTTTTCGCATCAGGTTAGTTTAGCATTCGAACCCGACCGATTTAACATGTAACACCTGAGCATAGAGTTTTGGTCAATGGGTGAAAGGAAAGAATTTTGAGTTTTTGGTAAATTTGGAGAACAGTGTTTCTCCAATAATTGAGTATAGTAAGATATAATTTTTAATAGAAGCGGGTTAGAGTTTTATCAGGAAATATTCTTTCCCATGGGTACACCTTCACAAGCCGCGAGTGAAAAGAGTGAAGGAGCGGAAAGGGGCCGAACATCGAAGTTGTGAGAAAAGAATCTTGATTGAGGATACGCATTGCCAAAACAACGATTCACAGAGTTCATGAAGGAGATTCGTGTGCAGAATCAGTTAAGGTAAGATCCTAAAGACTAGATTTGGTGTTAGATTAGAGTCGAGCTCATAAGCTCAAAATTCCTAATTCACGGGTGAGGGTTAAGGCCGTGAGAGGCGAAAACCCAGCTGAAAGAAGGACCATCTCCTTCATCTCGGTATGGTCTAGATGGCAGAAGATCAAGGTATTGCCCCGTCGAAGTTGGGTGCTTGCAAGGATTCGAGCCCTAGAGGAAGGACGTTGGTCCTATAAAAGGAAAGCTATCGTTTCGTGAAGGAATGAACCAGGAAGTCCAACGTTCCACATATGAATGAACTAGGAGGTTCACATCCCACAGAGAAACAAATCGGAAGGTTCACGTTTCACAGCGAAATGCTCCGAAAGGACCACGTTCCGCAATAGAACGATCCTAGAAGACCTTCCTTTCGAAGCAGAATGACACACGTTCTGGGGTGGAATGCGGAGCACCAAACGTTTTGCAGATGGACCTTGTAACCATCCACGGGTTCACACAAGGAATCTCACAAACGCAATGTTCAACGTCTGCGAACACACTGCCTTCCTTTTCTAAGTGCACTGTCTTCTAGTTTTCTCCTCTATGTTGTCTAGTTTGGGTTCCTAACCCCGGTTTAGGATCTTTTCACTATACGGTTTGTTTGATTAATGAGAATACCTGGATTTTCTTTTGTGATATAGGCTCTAATGATTTTAGAGATTATGAGACGATTCTTGAGGAGACGGTTGCACCAATCAACAAGAGAGAACACCGTAAAGGTAGGGATTTTGACACCTTTTGCATTGTATCGCATCATGATTTCAAAAACTGATATTTTTGTGGAATACCGCACTTGAAAAACCCGACAGGGACTATTTCAACAACACGTCTGGTTTTATGTATATATATATTTTCTCACATTTACTTTCCTTACATGGTATTCTAGTTTTGTTATCTGTATATATGTTGGGAGGATGAATCCTCCTGATGCTTTGGGCACTCTGGCGCTAAAGTATCAAGAGGCTATCCCACAAAACCTTCCACTGTGTGAAAGTTGATTGTTTGTACTTGCGAAATAGGGATGGGCATTGGTGACATGTCCTTGAGTTTCGAGCCCCAGAAGTTGAAATGGAGATGGGAGGATAATGACGCGTCCTTGGGTTTAGAGCCCTAAAACCTTGCCAGGGTTTTAGTCACACAGATCGAAAGGTTGTTAGTCACTGAGTTTTGCCAATCCTCGTACCATTTCATTTGATGGGTGGCATGATAGCTCGTAGCTCCGCTTGTTGGCAACCCTCATCAATTTGGAAGTATTTTAGTTGAGGAGCAATTTGTCACGAGCAATCTTATTTGTTTTATTTGATCGTACAAGTTGTGTCAATGTGGAGCTTTAGCTCACTAGCAACTCAGGTGATGTGCTAGATATCTGGATCGTTGTAATTTCTATTTTCTCTGCCTTATGAGGTGTTGCTATAGATGGATAGTCACCTATTCTCTAAATATGTCGGATGGGTCCTTAAGTAACCATCTTTTTTCACTGTTAACGTTTTCAGATCAAAAATTATGTTAGCATGTTTTCGAGGTATAGTTGCAAATGTATAATACAATGTGTTTTTGATAAAAGCTTCATTGGTAGCTTTAGGACTATTTATTAAAATGATAACAAGTTTTCGGATTAAAATCCATATATGGTAAAAGAAAAGCATGACACTATTTTCTAAAAGATAAGAAAGACAAGTTTTCACATGTATTGCATCTAGTCTAAACATCCTTACTAAGTTAGTCACTCACCCCAAATGACCTCTCCCATTCCAGGTAAAGGCAAGAATGGCTAAGGACTCAGAGTTGGAGTTTTCCTTTTTCTTTCTAATTGTGAACAAAGTGCTTAAAACTGTTATTTGGTGAGGACATTATTATTACTATTTGGTCTATAAACCTTAATTCTGTTGGGTGGATTTGTTGCACAATATTTGAATTATTTATTTTACACATCATGTATTCTCGTGATCACTATACGAACCTAGGGCCGCAACTTGTGGGCCAAGCTAAATTTATAAAAGTCTTTCACTAAAATCTACTCCTTGGGGTGGGTGATTAGGTCCTCCAAGAGGGTCGGGTCATCTGACTTGGTGATTCTGATATGCCCACCTCTGGGTCGTGACAGTTTTAGTTGTTAGCAAAAATTACTTATTCGTTGACTTTTCATTTCTTGTTAATTTCCCATTTATTTATGTCACAACGTAAATCATAATGCCATGGAATTATTTGATTTACGCCTCTACTTTAGAACTATGTATATGCACACTATTTTATCTTTTAAAGTTGTGACGTTTCAAATTTTATTCCATGATATTATTGCATATTTTTTGGAATAAAAACTTGTTTAAAAAAGTATAAAATTGGATAAGAGAAAGGAGGTGAGAGAGAGAACTAAGAGAGTGAGAAGAAAATTAGGAGATTTGTCGAGTTTTGACAGAAGTGATCGACACGAAAAATGTTCTTGAAACTGAGAGGGATGCATGGATATAAAAATCTCATAGCAAAACGAAGATTTAAGGTAAGTTTTTATGTACTCTCTCCATTTACAAATATATACGTAAAATTTGTTGATTTTGGTATAATTCATTAAATAAATTGCACATGAATGTATCCTAAGGTTAGAATAACATGTAAGGATGTTTTGAACTAATTGAAATAGACATTTAGATCAAATTTAGGTGGAATTCGAGTAAAAATTGGAGAACTCGAATATGTTATTAACACCTCAGTATAGTTTATTAATGTAGTGGGATAAAGCATAATGTTGTGACATTATTTGATTTATTCCTTTACTTTAGAATGATGTTTCGGCACACTATTTCATCTTTTAAAGCCACGACATTTCGAATTTTATGCCATGACATTATTGCATATTTTTGGAATAAAAATATGTTTTTAAATGCATAAAATTATAAAATTAAATGAGGAAATACTTCGACATTTGAACAACAAATTCCACGATATTTTGTAGGGTACAGATGGTTCAACATCCCAAACTTAGGGTGCTTCAGTGTTGAGAAAGGTTTATGGCTCGACTTTAACAATATAATGACTAGGCAATATTTTGTAAATTAATACCATTGAGTGGCAAGGGGTTATGCCTTGTCAATTGTATAGAATGTGAGATATTTAAATATTTTGAAAATGCAACGAAATGAGATTTTAGATTTAAACTGTGCACATGTAGATGTGAGTGTCATTATCATATGTGTAATGTGATGGTTAGACATTGATTCATGCATCATTAGACCTAATAAAAGATAATAAAATGATCTTCGTGTATATGTAACCTTTGTATTTGGGTGATGCATATTAGCTTGTATTGTTACTCTAGTTGGCTACAATAAGTGTTGTTGGAGAGTACGCACTAGTAGACATTAGAACCCAATGTTGTCATCTTTCCTTCTGTGGCTGTTGATAGGTACGATATATCAAATCTTTACTATGATATGACCTCTATGAATCCTTCCAAGGTAATTAGCAACTAGAGCCATGTGGCAGTTTGCCACTAATGTAGTATGTGTGAGTTTTTGTTTGCAGATGTGTGTTCATATTGACATTAGCATTGGAAGACATTAATATGATAGATATTTATATCAACATAAACATTAGAACATGTTGACATGAATGATAATAATGAATATGCATTAGGTATTCATTGGTTTTGTATGCATTCATATTACATGCATATATGTATGTAGATATTAGAATCTACCTGAAGTAATGCACTTCAAGGTTGAAATGACTATATTGGATGTTCATTTCATAGTCATTAGCATATATACACAGGTAGATGTTCATTGCATGGTCATTAGCATATACACATATGAAGACTACAATGGTTGGTCTTTTGTTTAGTATGTGCATTTAGGTAGATAGGATATTAATCTATCTAGGAGTCTGTCCAATTGGAGTAAGTTGTTACACTGGGTATAATCTCTCGCTTAGTGTTAACTAGAAAACACTAGATGAGATTAAGAGATAGTGGAGGAATAGAGTTGTAATACCCCGGAAAATTTGTCTACATGTAAAACCTCGATTATGTGAAATGTGGTACTTTGACATGGGGGTACTTGGACATGAGGTATGGTAATTTTTAAGTTGTTATATCATTAAAGATGATGGGATTATGGATAAATTGGATGATAAGGGTGTTAGTGTACTTATTTATGTGCTGAAGGAATTAACAAAAATGGAGAAATAAGGAAATTATTGCTAGGTGGTCGATCATGGAAGAGGAGGTTGATCTCCTTCATATCAAAACATTACAGTGGCCATCAAAATTGGAAGTGGTCAATCAGCCAAAGAGGGATGATCGATCGGTTCCAAAGGAAAAATATTACAGATTGTGTCGAATTTGCCAGCGATCGTTCATCTACTAAGGCGGTGATTGACAGGTAATTCTAAAAAGTTAGATTTGCGGTTGATCGTTAAGGAATTGCAGTCGATCGTGGCCATGCAAAATATAATTTTGAAGAATTTACGGTTGATCACAAGAAGGAGGTGATCGACCGAAACACAGACGGTCGCCCAGAAAATGGATAATCAACGTTTGGAAATTCGAGGGGGCGTCTAGAAACTGATTAGTCATGCTTCCTCGACTTTCTTTCAGGTTATAGAGAATATAAGGAGAGAGTCTAGGCAGAAAACAAAAAAGGAAAAATCTTCTAGTCTTTTGGAGTTCTCTCGACATTTTCTTCTTCTGGTTTTCTGGAGTTGCTGTGTTCTAAGGCAGAAGGATTTCAACAGGAGCAATTTCATCAGAAAAGGAGTTTAGAAAGGAGGAAGGTAAGAGATTATGCATGTGTTTTGCCAAAAGTGGCCTACATCACAGGATAGGATTTTGTGTTGTTTGTTATTGATAATGCTAAGCTGTTGAAATTGTTTCTTTTTCGATGATGAGTAGTAGGAGAACTGCTTTGTCTGCTCTCTATTGTTGCTAATAGAATTGATATTGCTTTGATAAGAGTTTGCTAATGGAAGTGTTAAACTGATAAAACTACTCTCTCCATGTTAATAGGTGAAAAAAAAAGGAATAAGGTCTGTTTGTTTTTGCTTCTTGATGGATATGCATGATAAATTAGTTCTTCCATGTTTATAGTTATTGCTTCGATGAGAGTTTGCTAATGGAAGTGTTAAACTGATAAAACTACTCTCAACATGTTAACAAAATGAAAAAGAATAGGTTAGAAATAGGATTTTGTTGCTAATTGTGTTCCCTGTTTGTTGATTGAATACTGAAGAAAAATTTTGTTGTTGGTTGGTGTTCTTGGGAGTAATGTTGGATAGATTTTTGTTGATTTTCCATGCTGCTACATATTATGGTTCCAACAAAGTTTAGAATACTATTCTCATTGGTTATAATCTGTTGAAAATAATTACTACTTTACTAATAGGAAATGTTAAGGATGTTCAATGCTATGTTAATTAGGTACCCTGTTTTTTTAAAGATATTATAGCATGTTGATATGTTGGATACGTAGCATATGTATTACTACCTTGTGAATAGTTAATTTATAGCATGTAGTAGATAGACTGAAAATGACTTGTTGTTTCATGTTTCATTGGGCTGTGGATAAATTGTATTGTATCTCAATGTGTGATATAAATTGTTGACTGTGTGAATTGCATACATGACATGCATCATGAATAAAAATCTTAGAAATAGATAGGCATTTGCATGCATTGTATTTAAAGGAAATAACGGAATAAACGTAAATGGCATGTGGGGGTTTATAAGATTAGTGACGGTCTTAGGTGTTACAACCCTTACTGGATATAGCTCGTCCCACATAGGAATGGAGTGACAGTTACACCCAACATGGAATATATGGTTCATCTTTGCTTTTGTACTAGAAATCCCCAACGTTTGGACTGACAAAATGAAATGTAAACTAAAATGACAGAAGGGATAGGTTCCTTTCTGAGACAGACTACACAACTGTATAAGCATACATGAGCATTGCATTTCATTAGATCTCTTATTGGGCATTAGGCTCATTATCTCTCTTTTGATGTAGGTGATGACTATGAACCTAGTGATACGCACATGGAGGAAGAATGATGCGATAGGAGTTTACATTACCAGGCGCGGATTAACCTTGGGGGTTATGGCTCATGAATGTAATAAAGTTTGTTTAAATGTTTGTAAGGACTTTAAGTAGTTGGTTTTAAATATTTTTAAATGATGTTTCTTTAAACTATTTAAAGGTGATGTTTGAATGTTTTAAATTAAAGACTTCCACTTATGTTACTCTGTTATTTGCCCTTCACTTGTTTTACAAAAGAATTTTAAAAAGAAAAATTTTAGACTGAAAAATGGGATGTTACAAGAGTTGCACTTGATAATAGTGATTAAGTACATAGAATTATTTGCATTTCAAGATAGGTGTGTATGAGGTTAGTTGCACATCATGATAGATTGGTCATACATTATATTAATTTGTATGTTGATCATGCATTCATTACATGCATTATACATTTCTAACATATGAGAGAAGTTTATGTATCATTATATGTTTGCAGATAGTTAGAGTAAGATTTAACTAACTGAGCTTTATAAAAAGCTCATTAAGCGGTTCAGGCAAAACAAGGCTATGACAGTGTTGGGTTTCAAATCTCCAACCTTTTATAGAAACATAAATTATAATTCTTGAAACAAATTCACTCACACCTTGAACTTATAGAACATAGAACAACAAAGAAATATAACAAACATTAAAACATAGCACCACAAACTCGAAAACCACATGTTTGGAATCACCCTTAATTTCTCAGAGAGTTGATCTTTAGAATTCTCTGTAACATAAGTGTTCTTCTTTGTAACTTCCATATGGTTTTATTAACTCCAACCGTCTCCCTTAAAACTTCCCACACACTTCCCTTCTCAAATTTATGAAATTACACTCTCCTATTATGAACAACACCAAATCTATTTCTTCCCTATCCATCACTACTCCCCCCTTTCCAAGAGACTTTGTCCTCAAGGTCGAAGTAGGGAAAACAAACTTGAATATCAGCAACTCGTTCCCACGTAGCCTCCTCTTCTCGAGAGTTCTCTCATTGCACTAACACTTCTAAGCCATTGGACCATTTGCGGTGTTGTAATATTTTCGTCGGAGTTGGAGAACTTCTTGTCTATGTGATACCTTCCCAAACCACTAAAATAGTAGAGATAGCATGAATGCCAATAACTTTCTTTAATTTGGAGACATGAAGACCGGGTGAGCCTTTGAACCTTCCGCTAATTGTAAGCGATAAGCCACCGCCCCCACTTTTGCCAAAATAGCAAAAGGACCAAAATACTTAGGAGCTAATTTGTGCATGACTCGATTCTGAATAGAAGTCTGGAGATACGGTTGAAGCTTCAACCAAACTAAGTCTCCCACTTGAAATGTCCTCTCCACCCGAAAGGAATTTGCATACGTATGCATTTGATCTTGAGCTTTTGTCCAAATTGTTGTGTAGTATTTTGAGTTGAGGATCTCTGTCATGAAGTTCTTGATCAATGGAACCCACAGTGGTTTTCCCTTCACAATAACTCAATAATGTTGGTGGATCACGACTATAAAGAGCTTGGAATGGAGTGGTTTTAGTTGTTTAGTGAAAATTGGTATTATACCAATACTCTACCCAACACAACCATGTGTTCCCATGTCGAGGTGTATCTTAGATAAAACAATGTAGATAAGCATCTAAGCAACAATTGAGAACTTTGGTTTACCCATCTGTCTAAGGGTGGTAGGCAAAACTCATTTTGAGTTTGGTTTGTTGCAACTTAAATAATTCTCACCAAAAAAGATTAGTAAATATTTTGTTGTAGTCCTTAACAATGCTTCAAGGAATCCTATGAAGCCTAATAATTTCCTTACAAAACAATTCAGCCACACCTTTTGCGGAAAATGGATGTTTTAGAGCTAAGAAGTGGGCATACTTTGTTAAGCGGTCAACAACTACCAAAATGACAAAGTAACCCCATGATTTAGGAAGCCCTTCAATGAAATCCATGGAAATGTCTTCCCATACTTGCTCCAGAATAGATAAAGGTTGTAGTAGACTGGCTGGTTGTGTGGATTCTGTTTTGTTTCGTTGACAAATCGCATAATTGGACACCACTCGATTGACATCTTTTGCTAAACCTTTCCAATACACATTAGCGCTTAGTTGTTTGAAGAATCTCCAAGTGCCCGAATGTCCATCCATGGGAGTATTGTGACATTCTGCAAATAACTTATCTTTCAAAGAGGAGTTATGCGATATCAGAATCCTATTTTTGAACAATAACACCCGTTAGAAATAGCGTACCTAAGGTCTTCGTTGGTGCCCTTCAAAATGGTATCTCTGATATGTCATAACTCCGGAGTGCCAGAAATTTCTTTCTCCAGTGTACATGTCGAGGAATTAAGGACTAAAGATAGTAAATAAAAGATCTAGTGCCTTCTAATCTCCTTGGCGAGAAAGAGCATCGGCGACGTTGTTGTCAATTCTAGATTTGTAACTAATGTCAAAGTAATACCCTATAAGTTTCACTAACCATTTTTGCTGGTCTGGTGTGGTCAACCGTTGATCTAATAAGAATTTCAACAAACACTAAGCGGTATATATCATAAAATGATGCCCAATAAATACGATCGCCATTTTTGTATGGCTAAAACTAAGGACATGAGCTCTCTTTCATAAACTGATTTATTTTTGGCCTAACCAATTAATCCTTTACTGAAAAATGCAATAGGACACCGTGCTTGCATCAAAACTGCTCTAAACCCTCTTTGGAGGCATCCACTTCAATTTCAAATGTGCTAGAAAAATCTGGTAATGTTAACACTGGAGTTTCAGTCATTCGCTGTTTGAGCTTGTTAAAAGCAAGTTGTGATGATTCTATCCAACAAATTGCTCCCTTTTTTAATCAGAGGTTTGGAATCACCCTCAATTTCTAAGAGAGTTGATCTTCAGAATTCTCTATAACAAAAGTGTTCCTCTTTGTACCTTCTAGATGATTTTATTAACTCAATCGTCTCCCTTAAAATTTCTCCCACATTCCTTTTCTCTAATTTAAAAAATTACCCTCTCTTATTATAAACAACACCAAATCGATTTCCTCCCTGTTCATCAGATAACAATAACACAAATAAAAATTGTAAAAGGAGAAAAAATGATTATCAATAATATTTTTTTATAGAATTCATATTCAATTTTTTACTCTATACAATCATCACTTTTAGTTCTTGTTTCGTTTTAAATTTAATTTTACTTAATCTTAAAAACAATTTTTCTTTTACTTTTTTAACGTAAGAGTTTTAATTGGTTTTTAGGAAATTTATATTAATTGTTCTATGTGAGTACTATACTCGATCTTTAATCACTTTATTACTTGTTGTGATAACATATACTTGTACTAATATATTATTTATGTATTAGACAAACTTTTTCCTAGTGCCTTTATCTTGAGTGTTTATAAATAACTAATTAATAATTGATCATTTATATTATCATTCATATATCTCATATATCCTAATAGTGAAAAATGATGATAGAAGGACTAATGGATATATACTTCTAAGCTCCAATAATATTCATTAATTAACATAAACTATTTATATTAATTAACATAATTATTAACTGTATAGTAACTCAATTAGATAATTAGAATTACACTCTTACAACCATAAAATATATTTACGCAAAGTAATGTCATTGACAAAGGCATTATATTTGTATTGATCCACAATTAAAATTCATAATGTGGTTAGGTTCAAAATTCATTAATCTTTCCCATTACATTTTCATCTTATAAGATCGATATAACCTAAGGGGGAGAGGAGGGATGAATTAGGTTATCTAACTTTTTCAATCGATTAAAAATCAATTTCTTTAGCAGTCCTAAACTAATTATTTTCTCTTTATTTTAATGAACTAATAGTTAGAATAAGCAAACCAGTTAATAACAAGTACTAATAGAGAGAGATAGAGAGATTGCACACTCGTTTGGTAACATGGTTCGGCTAAACTACCTACTTCCACGCTCCAAAGCTCCCCTTTGAAGTTTTCATTTCTTAACCTTTCTAGTTACATGTAATTGAGATTCAAGGTGTCAATCGAATCTTTACAACCTTCTAGGGCTTCATCATTTTTCTCTTCCAATAATAGTGTTTAATGGTTTCTAGTACAAAGATCTAACTCTCACAAATACAAAATCTCAAGTGGAGTAGTGTAATGAGTTAGGCAAAAGCTCAAAGAACGAAAACTTGAATATCTCAAGTTAATCGCACAACACTTTGTTATAGTTTGTTGGCTCCAGTAAGTTGCGCAACATATAGTGCTTTTATTTATTGATAACCCTCAATTTTCTCGAGCTCTAGTCATCCAAATCTCTCTTTTGGGTGGCCACAATGTGTCAGTTAGAAACAAAAATGTTGCAGATGGACTACGACTGATAATCTCCTAAACTACTTGTAATATCATGAAATTATCGTACGAATCATAAAAGAATTAAGTTTAAGTGTCAAGTAAGCATGAAGATTGATGAGTGATTATTAAGGATAAAGGTCAATTGATAATAAGAATGAATTAATAAGAACAAGGATGGATTAAAGGATTGAGGGATTTTGTTTAAGAAGTGTAACTTTTGGAGTGGAAAAGGATGTCCACATTTGTAAAAAGTCTTGACTAGTCGACTGAAATCAAGTTTGTGGCTCTTGAGTAGATTTGTGGTCACCGAGAATTATAGTTGAGGTCGACCGAATTTTTGACAAAGTGTGAATTGTGACTCTCGATAAGATTTGCGGACGTTCGTCCTTGGAATTGTGGTCGACCAGATTTGCAATAGATTGTAAATCGTGGCTCTCGGGTTGATTTGCGGTTGCCTGCAATTGGATTTGTCATCGACCAGAATTGTGAAAAAAATGTGATAGTTAAGTCTCGAGTAGGTTTGTGGTTGACCAGAAATGAAGAAGTGGTCAACCTGAAATGCGATAAGTTGTTTGACGTGAGGTTTAACAAGGTGATTAATCAGCATGTAAATACTGGAGGAGGTTGACACTTCATCACCAGCTAGATTTAAAGGTCATTCTCCTCTGAAAATTAATAGAGATCGTGAGAAAGAAAAAGAGAGAACAGAGAAACTTAAGAAGGAGAAGAAATCCCTATCAAGGTGCTCCCTACCCTAACCCCTTTGAAGGTAAGAATAACTCTTTCTATGATACTAGAGGCCTTTAATTGTATGCATGCGAGAGTTAATTAGAGGAAAGTGATGAAAAGCATGAAAAAGGGTATAATTGCAAAGTTTGATGTTTGAAGATTAGGGATTATGTTAATGACCTTGTGAGTTGAAGAAGAAAACTTGGACTTTATAATTAATAAATTCGGTTGAGTATATTGTAAATTGTAGTTACTCAAAGTTTGATAAAAACTATAAAAGTGTTCATGCTTAAAGGCTAAAGTAATATACAATATATTACTTAAGTATAGAGTTTAGAATAAGGAGTTTGAATGAGTAAAATAGGAATTATGTATGTTATAAATTTCTATAAGTTTTTAGTGTGTAAAAGGATGATAATATGAGAGTTGATATTTTTTAGGAAACAAAGATCAACGGAGAAAAATCAAGATATTGTACCAAGATGTTAAGGTAAGTAATAAATTTAAGTGTTCGCCTTTTTGGCTACATCACAAGACTTAGGATGTGTTACATATGTCAGATATAAAGCTTTAGGTTTATGATTGATTATATGATGTGCCATCAGAATCTATGACTGACAACCAATCCTGGCGATTTTCTAACATTATTTGTAGTCTTTTTTTTTTTATAGGTGATCATGGAGAAGAGTGCATTAAAAAGCTACTCTCAATATTCTTTCCATCCATCTAGCATCCATAAGTAACATGGAGATGTTCAAAGAGAAGAATAAGCGGAAAGACTTGTACAAGTTTTAAAAATTATGAAGACTTTCCAAGTGTGTTTACAATCTGACCTCTGTGGCATATTTGTTACTTTTTGAAACCTTCACCATCTCATATCAAAACCTCTAAACAAAGAGCTTCAATTTCTGCCAAAGAAACCCAACCATCCTTAGTTGGAATTGAAGCCAAATCCACTCAAAAAATGAACGTGAAGATAATTTCCATTGACTCATTGCTGCATTCAAGATTTAGGGAATTGCTTTAAAATTATGTTTATTTATTTTATTCTAATTTTTATTAGTTTCAAAATGTCATATGTTGGTGTCGCTCGATTAGAGTATGTTCTAGCCGAGTAAGTGTTTCGTGACAGCATTTTGTTAATCTTCAATTAGGACACAAGCCCTAATTTTTTTAGGGGGTTTTAAGCTCATTTAGGGATGGTTTTTAGAATTTTTTTGAATCAGCCACAAATCCTTTGAAGAATTTGGAGTTTTCCTCCCAATTGGCCCTCATTTCCCTTGATGAGAATCCGAGAGAGTGAGTGTTAAACATTGAATCACTATTGTTCCTTATAAGCTTTGTGGTGATTTCTCTTAAACTAATCATTCCTTCACTTCTTTCTAGAGGTGGACATCCCTAGTGAAGATTTAGAAGGCCTGCTAAGAACCAAGATAGAGAGTCTTTCTTGTTGGAGTCCATTGAAGTTGATAGGTTCAATTTTAGCACCCATTCGGACCAGCTTGCATCCTTCGATGCACAACTTTTGTTCATGATCTTTTCTAGCCCTAATTTTTGGAGGTTCTCTTTTTCACTTATAGAAAGGTATGTGATCCAAATTTTATATGCTTTGGACAAGTATTGAGTGAGTTGTGTTTCTTACCATTTCAGGCTCGAAATTGCCTTTTTGGTGTCTTTTCGGACAGTCTCAAGTTCATTCGCATAACTTTGTATTCCATGAGTATTTTCTTGTGATTTTTGGCGGGTGTCACAACCCTCAAGTTTATAGTGTGGTAAAATTTTCAAGTTATTTGGACATCGAATGAACGAGTTACACATTCGGCTATTAGCTTAAGGATAGACTATATGTGTTAGATATTAGGCTTTATGATGATTGTTTTGTATAGCTTTTGTTGATTGTTTTATATAACATATGGTGATGGATACTTTGAGGATTTGGTATGTTGATTATTGGTACACATGATTCCATGCATATTTCATGCACCATGATCTCACAAGAAAGTGAAAAATGGTTTTATGCATTGATTTATAACTGATAAACTGTAAATTGATAGAATAAACAGAAATATACATTGTGAGATTGGAGGGTTGAGTGACAGTTCTGTTTAGGAAAACTACATGATTGTATATCTTTTCCTTGGTGGGATTGAGTGACAGTTCTACCTAAGAGAATCATAGGATATGTCTTTTCCATTAGACTAATAATCTCCAATGTCTGGACTGTTATATGACTAAAAAAAAAACTCAAACAAAAATGCATGTTTTTATAAACTTGCATAGCATATGCATATCATATCTATTTATGCAGAGTGTTTTTAGGGGATATGAGGTTATGTTTAGATATTCATTTTTTACTGAAATTAGGCTCATAACTTATGTCTTATGGTGTAGGTAATTATGATAGAGAAAGAAGGAAAGGAGTAGAAGATGAAGGATTTACGCGGCGGGATATTGTGCTGGCTAAGCTAAATGAGAAAGAATAAAGGGAAGGAAATAATTTAAATTATAAAATGTATGTTTTTAAGATTTAAAGAAAAGAATTTTTATTGTGATTCATTTCCTTTTATTTCAACTAACATTATTAAGAAAATTCTTCCGCTACGCGTTTTATAAAGAAAAAGAATTTTAAATCTAAACGTTTATAATGATAGGGAAACACGGGTCGTTGGACTATTGCCACAGTCTACTGCATCTCGAATCTAGGTTACCGCGCGTGTCCTCAGTTTGAAATTGTCTTTAGTCTAGATTGTTGCAAGGCTTCTTTAGGTATCTGCAGCAAGCTATTGAACTTTAGGTCTAGCCATCCACACTTGATGCTTTGAAAACATATGCCTCAGGTGGAAGGCACATGCGACTTAAGTGAGTCGGCCTGACCGTTAGATGGATCAAGCGAAAGAAAATGGAGCGTCGGATGGAAATCTTTGTTGTCCAGGGAAAGAAAAATTCCCAGCGGGAGCGACGGATTCAGAGGGAGTAGTAGAAATTGAAAGTTGAGAGGGTGTCTGCAAAAGGAAGAAGACACGTGGATGGCTAACAATGCAGGACTGATATCCGCGGCAATAAAGGCTTCTCCGAAGAACAACAATGTATAAAAATTCATAGAGAAACAACTCCTCTCGCTGAAGATTGATGGATACGAAACTGCCAGCGACTAAACAATTGAACCTTCCTTTGAAGATAGAATGATGATGCAATGAAGTGGAACATAAAACAAACCAAGAACAACAAGTTGGTCTGGAAACTGCCTAGGTACAATTCCTACTTCAAAGGTGACTTTGAGAAATAAAGAGACGGTCCAACTTGGATCTTTGCAAGTTTTCTAATCTTTTACTAGGGATGTCTACCTCAGAAAAGAGGTGGAGAAATGATTAACAATAAGAGGAATCACCTAAAACTCACAAATTGGGTTAAACCAATTTTCATACACACATGCTTAATCAAATATAACTCACCGAAGAAGGATACGACAATGGAGAAACTTCACAAGTTCGAACAAACGTTCTATTTTCTCAAATTCAACTCCCCGAACAAAGGCCCCTAAGCGATGCTTAAATACCATAACTAATTACGATTAAGTCATAATAACTAAATTACAAAAATAACACTCTTAACTAAACACACACACACACGACAACAATACAATTTTTACAAATTGTTTTTAAATTAGTACAAAGTAAAAAAATAATAATAATAAAAAAAACTAGTCAGTGGCACATCATTATATCAAAAATGTTTAAGTACATTTACTAATTGGGCACATAATATTAAATAGTTAATGGGATATGTTGCACTTTACACTAAAAAATAAGATGTCATCTACAGAGCCCATGACAAATCTAACTATTTTTGTGGTGACGGTAGTGGTGTCTAATGGGCGGGCTGGCTCGCCAGCCGGCTACTCGGCTCGGTACTGTAGCGATCCGAGCTCGGCTCGGATCGCTACAGGACCGAGCGGGCTCAGCTCGGGCCCGGTAGACGGGCCGAGCCGAGCCCGAGCACCCGGGCTCGCGAGCTCGGCGAGCCTGGCGGGCTGGCTCGCGAGCCTGGCGGGCTGGCCCGGCTAGCCAGCAGGCGAGCCAGCCCGCCAGATGTTCACTGTGAGCCCGAGCTCACGACTCGGGGAGACGGGATCCCACGACGACGGGGAGACGGGATCCCTCTGGCCAGAGCTGACGAGTCGCGACGATGGGGACGGAGCTCGCGACGACGGGGACAGAGCTCGCGTGAAGGACCGGGCTCGCGACGACGAGGACAGAGTCGGGACGACGAGGACGACGAGGACTGCGTCAATGGCGATCGCCGGCAAGACAGAGCTCGCCGACTCTGTCCCGACGTCGCGAACTCCCGACGCAGAGAAGCCTACGCGAACTCCCGATGCAGAGAAGCCTTCGCGAACTCGCGACGTCGCGAACTCCTGACGTCGCGAACTCCCGACGTCGCGACCCTGTCCTTCGCCGCTTCTCTGTCCCGACGTCGCGACAGAGCCTTCGCCGCTTCTCTGTGACTCACAGAGAAGCAACGGTCTTCAGACCGTTTCTTGCAACGGTCTGAAGACCGTTGGCGAGCAGGCGAGGGGCGATGGCATTGGCAACGGTCTCTAGACCGTTGCCTGGAGCGCATGGCGAGCCCCCTCACTGGCAGTGAGTCACTGCCAAATGCCAACGGACCGTTGGCAACGGTTGAAAAATTTAACGGTTGAAAAAAAATTTTCTATATATACTCCTCATTATCTCTCAAATTTTTCATCCCAACTTTCTCACATTCTCTCAATCTTTTCACAAATTCTTCTCATTTTCTCTCAATATCTCCTTCTCAATTGCTTAATCTCTCCATCATTCTCCCAATTTCAAAGGTATATTTTATTTTTATAATTTTAATTTTTTTAATTTAATGTGTATTACAAAACAACTAATTTTTTTTTTTGCAATTTTTGTAGGACTCGTATTCGGGGAGGAGGTGATCACAATTCACAACAATTGCATACTATTGTTGCGTAATTGGTGTGCGGTATCATTTTATTTATTAATTGTTTCGTAGTAGTCAATTTTTTTAATTATGGATCCTCGTGATTTTTTGATTGACACTTTTAATGACACTAACGATGATATTGAAGAAATTAGGGAAGATAATCTCACAATTGCAATTGATCAATCATCGGCACATGCATCCACATCGTCACCTAGAAAAAAAAGAAGTAAAACATCGGAGGTATGGAATAATTTTGAAATAAAAGATATTAAAATTGGTGGAAAAATAGAAAGTAGAGCACAATGTAAATATTGTATTAAACATTATGCATACGTATCCGGTAGTTCTACTAGCACACTTGGTAAGCATTATGAAAAATGTCACGCTAACAAGCAAGTGAAAGACCCTACACAAACACTCATAAATGCTAGTGGCAGTGGCAATTTTATGTATTCACATAATAAAATGAGAGAAGGAGTAGCAAAATATATATCACAATCTGAAGCACCTTTATCTATGTTTGATAGCGAGTTATTTGAAAATTTTATGAAAGAGTATATTAATCCTAGTTTTAGACGAGTCCCTAGAAGTACGACGCGAAGTGATATTATTAAAATGTATAATCATATGAAAAATGAATTAATTGAGTTTTTTTCAAATGCTCCGTCTATGTCTATTTGTATTACTTCTGATTTATGGAGTGCACCTAATGCTTTAGGATATATTGTCGTAACTTCTCATTTTATTGATGACTCTTGGCAATTAAATAAAAGAATATTAGGATTTCGTAGTTGTGAATATCCACATAGTGGCGTTACCATTTATATATATATTGTTGGAATTTTGCAAGAATATGCTATTAGAGATAGAATTTTTAGTATTACGCTAGATAATGCTGCTGCTAACGATGTTGCAATTTTTGAATTTAAAAGGTTATTTCAATTAGATACGGCTCATAATACTCTTTTTCATATGAGATGTGTTTGTCATATTTTAAATTTAGTTGTTCGAGATGGCATGTCACATATTTCGCTACATATTGAATCTATTCGATCTGCAATTTCTTTTATTACTTCATCTAATACGCGACAACAAGAATATAAAGAATATTGTAAAATTGCTCAACTTAAACCAAGAAAATTAAAAACCGATGTAGATACAAGGTGGAATTCGACTTATTTAATGTTAGAAAATGCTAAGCCACATTGGTTAGTTATTTGTGCTTATATTAGTGAAAAAACAAAATGTATTACTCTTGATCATAATAGTTGCGATATTGCTAATTTATTTCTTGATTTTTTAAAACCATTTTATGAAGCTACAAATAAATGTTCGGGAATTTATTATCCTACTACTCATCTTGTTCTCCCAATTTTTATAAAATTAACGGGTACTTTTCAAATATTTAAACAAAGAAACGAATTTTGTGCATTAATTGAAAAAATGGAAAAAAATTTAAAAAATATTGGCTTAACATACCTCATATTTTTTGTTTTGCATGCATAATGCATCCTAGATTTAAATTAGATGGAGTGCGTATAATGCTTGATAGAATTTCTTCTAATTTAGGTATTTCTTCTTCAATTAATGGTGCTCAATTAAGAAATGAAATTGATAATTTATTTTCTTCTTATGAAATTAAATATTCTAATAATCGTTCAATTCCGTCATATGATATGCATGCTAGTTCTAGTAGTGGTGCTTGTGGTGGAGATCCACAAGATTTTATGTATGATATATTTAAGCAAATAGATAGCAATGTTCATTCTTATAATTCACAAAGAAATGAACTCGATATTTATCTTAACACCTACCATAACATTTCTTGCCCCGAGGATTTTGATATTTTGGCTTGGTGGAAAGTCAACTCTATTTCATTTCCTATTCTTTCTAGAATGGCACGTGATCTACTAACACCTCCGGTCTCTACAGTAGCATCGGAGTCTGCTTTTAGTGCAGGTGGACGTGTGTACGATGATAAACGAGGAAGACTTGCACCAGAAATCGTTGAGGCACTCATTTGCATGAAGGATTGGAACGACGCTGTGACGAGAGATCAACAACGAGAAGATGACATAGTTGAAGAATTCAAAAATTTGGATGTCGAAGACTAAATTTTTATTTAAATTTGAAATTGTAATTTTCATTTTCATATATTTTCTTTATCTTGTAAGTTGTGATTTGAAATTGTAATTTATATTTGAAATTGTAATTTTCATTTTCATTTTGAAATTGTAATAAAAATATTTATTCAATTCAATAAAAATATTTATTCAATTAAATTATTAATTATAGTATTTTTACATTATAATAAATTATTATAATAATAAATGATACCGCACACCAATTACAAAACAATAGTATGCAACAATAGTATGCAATAGTATGCAACAATAGTATTTATCAATTACGAAACATTATATAAGATATTATTATTTATGTATATTTGGCTCGTTAGGCTCGGCTCGTTAAGGCTCGTTAGGCTCGCTCGGCTCGTTAAGGCTCGGCTCGTTAGGCTCGGCAGGCTCGTTAGGCTCGGCTCGTTAGGCTCGGCTCGTTAAGCTCGGCTCGTTAGGCTCGGCAGGCTCGTTAGGCTCGGCTCGTTAAGCTCGGCAGGCTCGACGAGCCAGACTTTTTCAGGCTCGGCCGGCTGGGCTCGGCTCGTTAGCCACCTCTAGGTGACGGCGACCATTTTGCAAACAACTCAAAGTACATGCATCAAATTGCTTGAGAAATTAACCGTGATATCAATTATCTTGACCAATAAGTTCAAGATTAATATTGCATTTTACCCAAGTTAAAATATAAAGAAAAGAAAATTAAAATTGTAGGGACTAAATTAAGATGAACCATTAAATTACTAGCTCCAAAAATATATTTTAACATAATTTTTTTATTAAATATACTTTCAAAATAAACATATTATTATTTTTTCTCTATTTTAATAATTTGATACATGTAAAAAAAAAAGAAAAGAAAATTTCAAAAACAAAAAATAAATTAAAAATTAAACCTCAAAGACCAGGAATAATATTTAACTTACTAAGTTGAGTACCAAAAATTATTTTATTTGTAAAAAAAATGAAAATATATTACCACTATGCTTGAAATCATTGGTCAAAGTCTCTCGACTCATTTATTTTGTTTAATTTTACTTAGAAGAAATTCATTGATTATGCTATTGTTATAATGTGATAAGTTTTTATCGTATTATGAGCATTAGGTGAGAGAACTCAATGATATGAAAAATAATAAAAAGATATAATACATTATCAGCCCCACTTTACGATTTATTTCAATTTGTTTATTGTATTTTTAATTTTCTCAATTAAGCCTTCATAATTTTGATCTTATTTTTAAATAATTGTCTAGTTAATTTTAATCAATGATATTAACTATATAGGTTATTATTGTGATTTACTTGAGCATGATTATGTCAATAAAAACATTTTATTTTAGATGGTGTATTTTTAGCTCTTAAGGTGGACCAGATGAACTGATCAAGATCAATAGTATATTTTATTTTAAATTTAATGTTATTTATAAATGAAAGCTTGTGTCTTTTCTACAAACTTTTTTTATTGAGGTACAAAATCTTGAAATATACTAGAGAAAGATAAGGGTGTTATTTGACCAAATAGAAGTAATATTTATTTTTTGGATGGACTCCTACCAAAAAATAAGCATGAAGTTATAGTTCTTGGTTTGTTTGCATCAGTGGGTAGTTCATTTTAAGATTTATGGTTGAATTGTTTCGACAAAAAATGAATTTATTTCTTTGGCATCCAAAAAATGATTTGAAGCAAGTCTAGACTCGGTTCATCACAGTTTGGACCAGATCCTTATACTCTCAAAGTGGGTGATTTTTTCAGTTGAGAATGTTTTTTCCCTTGAGATTGGATCAAAGATTAAACAATCTATCCTATATAGCCCAATTGTTGGTCACCTCTACAGTAATCTTTATTTTTTTTTTTTCTGAAAAATATACCCACGAAAATGGTGAGATTTATTGATAACCATCCTAAAAAAAACAAACAAACAAACAAACATGAAAGTGGTGAATAATATGTTCCCCAAAAAGAGTCCATATTTGGGGAATGAAATAATGAAAGTAGAACTGGCATCAGGATGTGTACAAAAAGCCAAATCAAGAAGAAAGTGTGTGTACCATGTACTTTGTGACTGCAAATTCCAAGAGGGAAACGAGAATCACTCCTCGGTTTCCATCTCAAGTTTTTCCTTTTCTTCTCAATTTTTTTTTCTTTTTGCTGCCAAACGCACATTACGTTGATGTTGAGCCAGCCAGCTTGCTTAGCTAGTTACTATAGCCAATTAAGTCTAACCCATCTCAAAAGAGTGAATTGAGCCAAGCTTAAAATTTGAGTTCGTAAGGTCGCCTAAAATCGAGGCAAGCGAGCGGGCTCGCCCAATTCATTATGTAGCCCAATCAGGTCAGGCTCGTTGAGCCCATCTTATTTACTTCTATTAAAAAAATATAAAATTGATATCCGTCTGATGAGAGGATAGACGAATTGATGATGTTGTATAACGAGATCAGACATCTTTTAGTGATAAAAGGACATCCGACAACAGACCATCAATTCGTCTGCCCTCTCATCTAGTGCTCAACCCTTTATACGCCAGTGTCCCTTAGATTCGCATCCCCCCTGGGCCCCTCCTCTCATCCCATGTGTCCATCAACCAACGTCGGACGTCATTCAATGATAAAGGACATTCAACCCATCATCCAATGGCCATAAATTTGCCCGCTCTCTTATCTAATGACCATCATTTCATCCGCCAACGTCCTTTGGATCCCCCTTCCTCTCATCACATCCATTCATCACCCAGCATCGGACGTTCTTTAGTGATGAAGGACGACCAACTATTCATCCAACGGCCATCAATTCGTTTGCTCTCTCATCCAACGACCATCCCTCTGTCTGCCAATGTCCTTTGGCCTTTGCATCCCCCCTCATGGCCTCCTCTCATCTCATCCATCTATTTTTTTAATATAAATAAGCAACGGTTACGTGACCGTTGCCCAATGGTTATGTAACCATTCTTCACTTCTTCTCCCTCCCAAATCATACTCTTCTTCATTTCGTCCCCCTCTCTAACTTTATAAATATCACAACTTCTTATCAATTATTTCACTATCTCTCAATCTTTTAATTTTTTACTTCTCAGTTTTTAGTGTTTCAGTATTCTTTTTTCTTTATAGAAATTTTTATATTATTTTCTTTCATTCAATAATGTATATTTTTAATTTATTTATATATTTTTACATTATTATTATTAATTTCATTAATAAGAGTTAATATTTTTTATATTAATTTTTGTAGGTTTCATATATGCGGAGATAATCAAATTCACACCACCTGCAAGGTATTGTTGGTTTTGTAGTATCAATTTATTATTTAAATTTTATTTTAATTATTTAATTTTATTTATTATAGATTCACGTAATTATAATGTGGATAATATTGATGATGATAAAGTTGAAGAAATTAGAGAGTTGAGTTCTACATTTTCAATTGGAAAATCATTTGCACAAGCACTTACATTTTCACCTAGAAAAAAAAAATAAAACATTTGATGTATGGAATCATTTTAAGTTAAAAGAAATTAAAATTGGTAAAAAAAATAGAAATTAGAACTCAATATAAATATTTTATTAAAAATTATGCATATGTTTTTTATAGTCCAACTAGCACAATTGGTAGACATTTTCAAAATGTCACTTAAATGAGCAAGTAAGATATTCTAAATAAAGACAATTAAATGCTAGTGATAGTAAAACTTTTACATATTCACAAAATAGAATGAGATAAGGTATAGTAAAACTTGTAATACAATCTGAGTTGCCTTTATTGTTCATTGATAATAAAATGTTTAAAAAATTTATGAAAGAATATGTTACTCTTAATTTTAAACACGTATCTAGAAGTACAACGAGAAATGACATTATTAAAATATTTAATAATATGAAAAATAAATTAATTATATTTTTTGCAAATGCCCCTTCAATATCAATTTGTATTACATCTAATTTATGGAGTATATGTAATGTTATAGATAATATAATTGCAACTTTCTATTTTATTAATGAATCTTGACAATTAAATAAAAAGAATTTTAAGATATCTTAACTGTGAATATTCTCAGATTGGTATATCAATTTATAGATATATTGTGACAATATTGCAAGAATATTGTATTAGAGATAAATTTTTTTTGTATAACTCTCAATAATGTTAGTACTAACGATGTTATTGTTTCTCATTTTAAAAATTATTTTTAATTAGATGTTAGTCATAATTCTCTTTTTCATATAAGATGTGTGTGTTATATTTTGAATTTTGTTGTTAAAGATGATATAATATATATTTCTCTCCATATTGAATTAATTAGATTCGCAGTTTCTTACATTATCAGGTCTAATTCGAGACAATAAGAATATAAATAATTTTGTAAAGCTGCCCTACTTAAACCGAGAAAATTAAAAATTGACGTAGATAATAGGTGGAATTCAACTTATTTGATGTTGCAAAATGTTAGGTCATATTAGCAAGTTATTTGTGTTTTTATTAATTAAAAGACACAAAATATTAATGTTGATAAATCTAGTTGTAATATTGTTAATATATTTCTTGATTTTCTGAAACTTTTTTATGAAGCTACAAATGAATGTTCTAGAATTTATTATTCAACTTTTCATCTTGTTCTTTCAATTTTTGTACATTTAATATATACTTTTACACAATATCTAGAAATAGATGAATTTAGTAATATTCTTAATAAAATAGAAACAAAATTTAAAAAAATATTGGATGACATTCATCTTATTTTTTGTTATGCATGCATCATGGATCCTAGATACAAATTAAAATAAGTGTCTTTTTCTTAATAGGATATCTCATAATTTATGGACTACTCCTTTAATTACTAGTGATCAAATAACACAAAGAATTGCTAGTTTATATTCTTCTTATGAAATAAAATATTCTAATATTTGTCATGCACGTCTTCCTCCACACCCAGAGAATTATCCTAGTGGTAATAGTGGTAGTGGTATTGTAGTTCCACAATTTAATATTCATGATATATAGAGTGCATTAGGTAATGAGCATTATTCTACTACTTTGCGTAATGATTTTTATATTTATTTGAAACTCGTTATCAATTTTCTTGAGAAAAGAAATTTTGATGTTTTAGATTAGTAGAAAAAATATTCTACTACATATAGTATTCTTTCTATAATGACATGTGATCTATTAACACATCTGGTCTCTACTGTGGTATCAAAATCCGCTTTTAGTGTAGGTACACGTGTGTACGATGAACGAAGAGGACAACTTGCACCTGATATTGTGGAAGCACTCATTTGCATCAAAGATTGGAATAACGTTAAGATGCGAGATCAACAATGAGAGGATGAAATACTAGAAGACTTCAAAATTTTAGATGTTGAAGACTAGATCTTGTTTTTTATTTTTACTTTCTATTGTAATTTGAAATTATTTTTTTAAACTAGTAATTTTTTTTATCATGTCGCAAATGATTAGCAATTAGATGGATACCAACCTAGTTGGGATGTATCTAATTTGTAGTGATGCAATTGTTAAATATTTGTAATGATATTTGTATAATATAATTTTCTATTGGATCGTCTAAAATATTTTTTTTTTAAATATATGTAATTTTATATATGTTGGTTTAGGAAACTAAGTGTGTTTGTTTAGATGATAAATGTACTTAATTAATTATGATATTCTAAGTTATTATATTGAAAATACCCTTAAAAATGAGTATTTAATTATTCTAACATATTTATTGAATTTATGCAGTAAGTGATCAAATTAGACTAAAAGTTAAGAAGTTGAATTTGAAAATGAGAAGATAAAATCGAGAAAGTAAAATACATGATCGTGGTCGTCTAGTCCAAATGCATGTTTTAACGTTCAGATGCTCAAACTAGTCATGGTCGTCCAATCCAAAAGCATCTTTTCACGTGTGGTTGCCCAGACAAAGGAAAAGCTTTGAACTGTAGGTGCTTAGGCTTTGAGAACCGAATATCCGAACAATGAAATTCACATTCGCGGTCGACAGGAACATGAACGGGGAGACCGCTGAGGTAGCCCACAGTTAATGTGTGGAAGTCCACTGCCTATATTTGATGTGTCTAACAGGTCTTTGACCAATAGATTGTAGGAACCCGGTACCTACCCGCGGACATCCGCAGCTTGGACCCATTGAGAAAATCCATAAATAGAAGCACTTCAATTTGGAAGATAACAAGAAGAGAAATTATATCAAAATGCTGCTAACTTGACTTTCGACATTTCTATTCTACTTTTGAGTGTTTAGTCTAACTCTCTCATTCCTTACCTTAAGATTATACTATTGTGAGAGTTTAAGCATTTGGATTGCATTTCATTGTTCAAAACCTCTACTCATTTTAGTTAAGAGATATTTGAAGGGTGATACCCCGAAACAATCATTATAAGGCTTTATTGATGCTTGGAAGATCAATCAGTTATAACCGGGAAGGTTATTGAAGAAAGAAATCTTCAAGGGAGAGCCTTGAAGCGCGGACGTAGGCAAGGTTGGCTGAATTGCGTTAACGTATAGTTTATACTCTCTCATTCTATTGTGTTTGTTCATTTATTATTAGCTTAGGAAAGACCATTTAAGAGAAATTCAAGAATCCTACAAGAATAGAAATTGAGATATTTTATCTTTAGAAAAAGTTAATAATCATAATTCACTCTCACTCATAGAATAATTTCGTTCCTACAATATATTAGTAAAATAATTTTGTTAATTAAATAACTAATTATTATATATTTTAACATTGTAATAATAAAAAATTATATAATTTTAATAATTAAAATTTTTTAAAATATACATTATTTGATTATATTGATATAAATTTGAAACATTTATGTATTGTATACTAAGCTCGTTAGGATCCTTTCGTTAGGCTCGTTTAGCCAGCTCGGCTTGTTTAACTCATGGCTTGCGAGTCGACTCGAGTTCAAATTTTTTTTTTTTTGGCTGTATCGTTAGCCTCAGCTTGTTTTAACTCAGTAGACTCGGTAAGTCAAAATTTTCAAGCTCAACTTAGCTCAACCAGCTCGTTTGTCATCTTTATTAGATGGGAGAGAAAAATATATACGTATTCAAAGTGGATTATGAACCAGATAGATTAGACTACAATTAGATACCATTTTCATTTATTAGGTCAGGGCTTCTTGATGAGTCCAATTTTATTTTAACATGCTTTCAAAAATTTTCAATGGCATAAAAATAAGAAAACAAAAATATAAATTTTACGATCCCCGAATTTAGGAAGTACAGAAATACCACAAACATTGAAAAATCTATTTAATATTAATTTTACAGGGATCACTAGACTCTTTTTTTATCACTCATTTCATTGTAATTTTTTTCCAACCAGTTTTTCAACAAATCAAAATAACCAAAATATCAAGTGCATTTTTTCACGATATCCAACCAAACTGGAGTGCCATACAATTGTGATCCCAGCACTCCACACCGAGTCAGATGGAGAAGTAATTACTGCAGAAGAGTAAATCGTTTCACAACTGAAGTCGTAGATGATGCCTCTCTTTTATCTTTCTGTTTATTCTGTCATTGTAGTGTTTGTACTTTTCGTTGATTTTCTTGCCTTTAATGTTTAAATGTTGTCGTATGGCTTAGCAGTCATACGTGGGTATAGCCATGCATGCGACGTGGGAGAGACGTACCGGAAATGAATATTGCAGGTTAGTTCTTTCAGATTGGTAGTATTTTCTTTTGTAGACTGTCACCTGTTGCTGATTAGTGACCTAGTTTGTAACAAAGTGGTAATTGAGCGACTCAATCAGAGAGGAGAAGATTGCGGTAAATTAAGATATCCTCTCAAACGTTTGGAGAAAGAATTAGGATGGATGAATGCAAATTTCTCAATAAAATTTGACTCCAACCGATCACGCAATTAAACATATCAATCATTGACAAGTAAAGATGGACCCAATATTATAGGAGCTATCATGACCATGATCACAAGAATTTTGACTACGCCAATGGAACCAAAGCAAAAACAAGTTCTTAATGATGAAAGTGTTGTCGTCAGAAGTCTTGAAGTCATTCATACTCGGCCATCCGACATACCTTCTAGTTCCAACACTAGAGTTGAGAATGGAAAGCAATTCGGGGACCTAAAGTCAATCTCTCAGTTTTTTAAATCCAAAAACCTAGAGAATAGTTAAGGATGATGTCACGTCCCAAAAAGGACACGAGACACAAACATGGAGAAATCCTACCCGAATGCGAACCAAATCATCTAACTCTTTAATTTTTTACATTTATTTAAGCAGCGGAAGACTTAAATGTAATACAATTTGCTAGGGCCCAACCAACTAGGCTTTACCAAAAGTCCAATTGTAACAATGGGGGTAAAATTTTATATTCAACAATTATAATTTCAATAGGGGTAAAATTTATATTCAATAATTATAATTTCATGGACAATGAATGAGCATGCTAGAAAAACAACTTTCAATTAATGACCGAGTAAAATCAACTAGTATGGCAAATGTAGCAAATGTTCCACTATAATGTGGTATATACATAAAATAGGCTTCATAGAATCTTAGTGAAAATAAAGTCATTTATAGGCTCCAGGCACACTATGCCATGGACATAAAATAAAGGTGATACTCGATAATCAATAAAGCCACGAAATAACACCTTAAGCAAGACCCATTCAAAAGTCAATCCAACTTGGCTCACTCGACCAAGAGGATCAATAAATGATGTTCATGCTCGAAATAAAACATGTCTAGTAAAAATTGTACATATAATATAAAAAAATGACGGTCATAAATGGACCCATCATTTTATATGAGAATACGTCTCAAAATAACTGTTTTAAAAACAACGTAATGTTGGACATAAAATAAACCCTTATCTCGAATGGCCTACAAATAGCCAAGCCAAACTCAATTGCATATGAATCCAATCAGTCCAAATTTCTTGTTTATCCATTGGACCTATCAAAATGTATGTATAAAAATTAATTCACTCTTCAAAATCTTTTAAAAATTCATTGGAACCCTTAAGTGGAATAGGAACAAACTTGGGTAATTCACAGAAAAATCCCAAAAATATCGAAACTTTTAAAGTATAGTTTGGACATCTGTTCTTCATGTTTTCACAGACAACTAGTTGATTGCAGATTTAAATCTGGCCATCCACTCTTGAACGTCGTTCTTCTTGGCCCACTTCCACGGCAGTGAACGCTTCTGTAGATGCTTGCACTCTTACGGGATTCTTGCTTTCACGCACATATGTCATTTGCATATACCTGCAGATGTGTTCATTTTTGCATTTTTCTACAAATTTATGCTTCCACAGCAAAAGCCCATGCTTCTGTAACGGACATGAGTGTAACAGACACTTTCATTTTCTGGGATTTTTGCAAACCTTTGTCTTTATAGATGCGTATGCTTTCGCAATGGATCTGTATGCTTACACAACGAATACTTACTTTTTTGCTGTGGCTACCACGATTCCATGTTTTTCTGCGAAACAAAGGAAATTTTCAGATTTTCTTCCCAATAATTTTTCAACTCTTAGGAAAAATTCTAACTTTAAGCAACCAAATATTCTATAGTATAATCCAATTTATTTTCTTGCAAAAATTAACATCGTTAATCAAATTTTTTCCAAAAACAAAACTAAATTCACCACCAATTAGAGTTCACAATTTACAGCCGAATCTAAATTAGAACTTTGAATTTTTACCTCACAAAAACGTCAGAAAATCCAAATGTTCAACTTCAGTAATCCAATTGTTTAATTTAACAACCTGAAATTGTTCAACGCTCTCTCTTGGCCTTTGAGCTTCCTACCTAAAGGAATCTCATTTCTATTTGCATAATGGAAGTATAAAGACAAGAGAAGGGCTCAACCTTTAAAAATAATGGAAGAGGGACCAAGAGCATTGAAGAGAAGGGGAGACACTTGATTGAAATGAGAGAGAAGCCACCCTCAATTTCAACGGTGTTAAATGGGGTGGGTCACCCCATTCTAATTGACATTACATTCACCTCCACTTAGGAAATTTCACCCCTAAAATTTAAGACAACCTCAAATGTTCCACTAAACAAATAAGGGTATTTTATTGCCATTTCTAATTCAATTTCCCATGTGGCCTCTCTTTCATTATGGTTTTTCTACTAAAATTGAACCAAAGGGATTTCATGACGTCGTAAAACTTTAATTTCATGGCCCCGTATCCTTTCGAGCTCTTCTTCATGAGATACATCCTTCTGAATGGGTACATTGGTCCAAGAGATTGCATATGACGAATCAGAGATATATCTCCTCAGTATAGAAACGTGAAAGACGGTGTGAACATAATTCAACTATGATGGTAAATCCAACCAATAAGCCACTGAATCAACACATTCTATAATCTGAAAAATGGCCAACACAACAGTGAGGTAACTAGCCCTTCGTTCCAATAACTTTTACAAAGACATGGCTGAGCTCAAAAATAAAATTACCAAAGGCTTTAACTCAACCTTTTTCCTAAAAGATCCTCACAATGTGATACATTAATCTCGATCAAAAACCATTAATACATATAGATTCCATCCATGCAATTCTTCAAACTATCACTACAATTCAAAGCACATGACATTATCATGCCCTCAAGAGTATGTGTTGACCACTCACACTATCCATTTGTCTGCAAGTGATGCATCAAATATAGTTAAAATCCAACGCTCCAAACCTGCAGTAGAGTTTTTCAAAGCTATAAAGTAGCTATGGGTTTTTTTCAAAAATTTTAATTGAAGAAATACTGTGAAGTCAAAAGATATACTCTACATAAATCCCATTTAATTTGACCAAAAATAACTCCATTGCAAGAGGTGAAAAGTGCAAACTTAATTAATCATCTCGTGATTTATCAAACCAATAAGTTCAAAGTTGTTCTATCCTATTTTTATTCAAGACATATAAATGTAGCATATAACTGTAGCAGTCTTGAATATCTAAACATAGACAACTTATGGGCCCAAAATATAACTACATTCATATTACGTTTTGCTCTCAGCATGTCCACCAATATTGACATAGATGTCATTATATACTTTTACACTGCCATAATGTAAAATCTCAACTCATGGTTTTCAACTAAAATCTCTTGTTTCAAATTCAAATCCCCTAGCACTACCATTGTGCACTAGAACATCAGAAGTCTATTAGCACCGACCACACACTCCCTGTGCTTAATTTTTCCTTAAATTCATTAACACACTTCTACATTTCCTTAACACATTGCAAAAGAGTAGGAATGTTATCCTTAAATTGTTCTCACAACTATAGATCATAGCTTTGACATTACACATCATAGCCATTAGTAATTTAAGATATACTCTAACTCTTTAACACTAAGTAAAGAAAGAAGGTTTTAAAGAGGTTAAATCAAAGCATTAGCCATAGCATTCGCTTACCAAAATGGTATTCCAAATTAAGTTTTTCACCTTCCATGTATTCTACTGATCTCCTTTGCTTGAGACTTGAACCACATTTCGAAAATAATACCAAACCATTTCTAGTAAGCAAAAACTTCAAACCTTTTACCATAAATTTAACTCCATCAAACAACATAGAAGTTTCACTATCTTTTGTTCATGAGTTTAGCTTATTCGCCATCAACTAATAGAACTCATAGGTATTAACCTTATCATACAACCATATCACCCATCCAAATCTAACTTTCAATGATTCTACACAATTGACACATAGAGAATATGCATATGGTACTGCCAGAAGTAGCACAGTAGCAAATTTGAGCTTCAACTACTCAGAAACTAACAGTTTCTCCCTTTTTAACCAATTTTGATGTTTCTCTTATAGGTCAATCTAACAATATCTAAAATAGGTGGAATTATTGCATTTAAATGACAGCAAAACAATTCAACCTCAAGAAAATCTAGACCCCAATAATGGTCCTTGGAAGACCCCAATCGAATAATGCCTCACTCCAAGTAGAATTCAATATAACCTATTCTCCAGAATCAATGTGTCCGAAAAAGTTAACTTATCATTGCAAAAGTTTCATTCAATTATGGTTAACTTACAACTAATAATCTTTCAAAAGTTTGTAACAAAGTCCTTAGTCGGCTATTATGCTCATCACGAGTATCACTATCACCAACATTAAGGGACACTTTGACAAAACATGCAACGACCCAGATTTTTCTTACTTCAAAAATCGCGTTAAATTTAAAACTTATTATTTTCTTTTATAAAACATGAAAAAATATTTTAAATCGTGATCAGAGTTCTTTTCTAAAAATCGAACAGTTAAAAATTCTTTTTCTTAGACTCATTATGAAAATTGTTATAAGCTATGGAAAGCTATAATTATAAAATCTTTTCTTAAAACGTAGCGGAAGCATAAATAATTCATTTTAGGAATACTAAACAAATTGTTATGTGTTAGTTACAAAACACTTTACTGTTTACTTTCTTTAGCCTAGCCAGCCACAAGATCCGCGCATACAATTCTTCATCAATTGCTTCTTCACCTATTCTCGTACATGTATCTACACCACAAACAAACTATGAGCCTAAGGCTCAACAAGAAATGAGATATGATGTATGTCTTTAACTTATTATATCAAAATGGGATCCACCCAAACTGTTCTTTACTCATGGTTACATATATATGTATATATATATATATATGTGTGTTATATACATATATATGTGTGTGTGTGTGTGTGTGTGTGTGTATATATATATATATATATATCAACTCATACATTGAGCTGGGACATAGGAGGTTTCGTCGTAGGGAGGGTGGCCACTAGTCAGCATCTAACCCTCTGGAAGACAGGCTCTCAACCTGACAAGGGAAGGGTATAATCTCGAATCTCCTGTTAGGGTGGACAGGCTCTCACATCTCGCTGAGGGAATAGTATAATCTCGAGTCTACCTAGTTACAATCTGAACCACCTCCCCACCTCTAATTCCCCTTACATTTATTTTCTTTATCCTTTTTCCTCACAAATGAATACCAACCCGCCCGTGGCATTCATATTGGTTTCTATTAATATTATGCATATCGATGCAGCACAACAATCACAATAATATTTAACTTTCACACAATGGAATATAAAATGCTTATAAGTAAAATAGTCCAAGTTACTCATTAAAGAAAACCACAGTTTGTATCACTAAAAAATTTCTAACATGTAATGAATCCTGTGAGAGATACTTAAATTGACAAACCAAAGAAGAACTAATACAATGCAATATCGGAATACTAGCATGCTCGATAATTTAAGGTAATACCGCAAAGTTCAACAGCCTAACATGCTTATAATTTTGACAGAAAATAACAGCATTATCATGCTCGATAATTGAAATGAATACAATCATATTTATTGTCCTAGCATGCTAAGATTTTAACAGAAAAACAATAGCAAATAGGATAATAAACGTGCCCGGTAATTGAAGAAAATACAGCAGCGATATACTCAAAGCATTACACATGTTTGACCACAATTTAATGGCATAAAATGAATATGGATATAATGAGTGAAGACAGCATAATAATCCAAAGATATAACAGCAGTTCAGGGAATATCAAAACTCTACATATGATAGTGGAAAGCTAAGAGTAACCCAAAGTTCCAATAGCCAGAGTCAGGAAACTAGCAACCAAAGAACGACCAACATTCCAACTATACCAATTCATCTAGAAAACATAGAATTCAAACAATAAATCAAACACGACGCCACTTGTGATGTAGGGCCTCCACTAGACAAGACTCTACTCAATTTCTTACCTCCAACAGAATATCACTTCACCGCAGCTCAATCGTAGCAACAATTTACAGCAGCAACACCCAGGGGATTTCTAAATAGAAGCTCACTTCCTCTTCCACTCAGTTCATAGAATACTCTACACTCACAGAACAAAACGTAGTACCCTCACCTTCTCTTCACTCAGTCACAGAACACAGGGCAACCTCTAGATGCAATACTCACATGCCTTCATCTTATAGAAGTCCAGAGTTGAGGGGAAAATTGCCCATTTCAATGAAGAAGATCGAATGAGCCAATTAATGTCTTACATGTTTCTCAATGATAAGGAAACTATGTAGTTGGCTTTTATGCCTTACACAAGAAAACAACTAATAGATATGGCTAATAATGCCTTACATAAAAGGGTCAGCTTCGCTTCAACAACACTTTGACTTCGCCCATAAGCATTCGTCTTCAACTGCACTATCCATCAATTGTATCATCAATATGTTCCATAGTGAATTCACCAATATTTGCATCACAAAATTCAAATTATGAGTCTAACGCTCAGTAAGAGATGTATAACATGAAACATAACTATGCAATGTAGTTTCATAAAAACATGGTTTTTTCATTTTTTATTTTCTTTAATTTTATAATTATCTCGCAACCTTTTGTCGAGATTCTCAAGGGAAGAGTAGACACGCCTATAGGAAACACATCACTAAGTCTCATGAACTTCGGCGAGACTATCTCCCTTACCGAGACCTCCGTTAGTGTTATGCATTCAATGCACAATCACTTGGTGAACTTCGACCAAGCCCCTATCTAACTTAGCTAACAAGCTTATCCCCATAGGACCAACCTTTGGGACAATCTCTTCTCAATCATTCGTATTCTTTCCTTTGTTCCTTAAGTTCAATTTTTTTCTTTCATAAAACAAATGCATGAAAATCGTTTTCATCCCTTTCTTGTAAAACATGATGCATGCAACATACATGACACATATTAACTATTTAACAAGCATGAACATCACAGTAAACATATTCTCAGCAATATCATCATGCATGGGAAGGACAAGTCATCATCGCCTATTTTAAACAAGAATCATATTAACATTTCATTATCACATATTTCAAACAAGCAACTAAATTAGCATGGAAACAATAAGTCATCGTCACAAACAATCATATTAACAAGTCATCATCACATGTCTCAAACGAGGAGTCCTATAAGCATGTGAAACAGTCAATCATCATCACAATTAATCAAGCAAGGAACCATATTTATCATGGAAGCAGTAAGTCATCGTTACATATTTTCAAGGAAGGAGTTCATATTAGCATACCAACAGTCATAAAAACGCACCCTAGCATCTTTGTGATGCAGGTCAAAGGTCAAACACATGCAACATAACTTGCCTTGAAATTTTAGTGAACTTGTGACTAATCTTAGGCTTCCTTCATGTTGAATTTCTCCTTTTAAGAACAAAGAGTTAATTAGTAAAGCAATAATTCTACCATTAACTACTGTCAAAGCTGCAATACAAACTAAATCGTGGAACTTAGCTTGAAAGCTAGAAGAACAAGCCTCACCCGAGAGCTTGAGAGAGAGCTTTCTCGTTCAAGGAGGTTCTGAAGTGATGGGAGTCTAACCCACACCCTCAAATTTGTAGAACACTGACCAGAGGACTTCGAGGGATAGGATCCCACCAAATCGCAACAAAATAATGTCTTTTCCTAAACAATCTAAGGGTTGAATCGTGGCTTGCAAGAAATCTAGAAAAGTTACCTTATTTCAAACATGCCAGAGTTATAGCAGACACGCAGACAGCCACAGCAGACATCTACAACAAGTCACACCACCAATAGCCAATAGACACGTCAGCCCTAAACTCATATTCGCAATCGCCAAATCGAAAGCAGACGCGAAAACTTCTATAGAAGCCAATGCTTTCGAGGGAATCCCAATATGATGGCTCATTGTCTGCCACATGTATTAATATATCACTGAAATCCATCCACGAATGCTAACACTTCAGTGGACCACAAACATAATAAGTCTAATGTCTTATTGAACTCGCCCAATGCTCCTTAACTGCATCTTCCCTTTTTGCGGAAGAATCTTTTCTAATCCAACGGCTTATAATCCACTCCCTAAGTCTGATCTAACGGCCCATAATCCTTCCATGCTTGAGCAGCAGCCAACGCTCCCATGGAAGCATCTTCTTTCCATCTTGATACAGTTGTTGAAGCATCTAATCTCCTACATTTATTTTTCCTTAGTTTCAAGAATTAAACTATTAAATTGTTAACTAAATCTTTTTCTTTAACCGTATTATTTTACAATATTTTTCAATAATTCACTTATATTCAGTTTTCTTAATCTCTCATATTTCCTATGTTATTTTTACTACTTATTTACTTCATCTTCCCTCATTTCTTAATTATTCCTTATTTTATTTTATTGTTTATAAAATAAAATTATTTATTTTAACTTTTTTTATTTCCTTAATAATTCATTATTTTATTTTATTTCCTACAAAATAAAATTTTTTATTTAAACTTTATCAATTCTACTATGTTAATTTCTTCATTAAAATTCTCCAATTAACAGCAACTAAATCTATTATATTCTAAATTGTCGTATTAATTAATTAAACTATTTATGAAAATTATAAGTGTTACAACGTGGGTGTTGCATGCAATCACTCACATGTTTGTTTCTCCATATTTGAACATTTTGTGTTGTACAAGAGAGGTATCCGAAATGAATATTGTAGTTTAGTTCGTTCAGAGTAGTGGTATATACTTTTGTAGATTGTCATCTATGGTTGATTAATGACCTAGTTCATGACACATTTTTGTCCATTCGGGTCTTCTTGAAACTGAAAATGAAACAAGATAATAAGACTCAATCTTATTGGGTTAAATTTTTAATGAAAATTGTTTATTGAGTTGTGAGATTCATTGAATCAAATTCGGGTATGGATAAAAAATAAACTAAAAATTATTTTTATTTTCAATCAACTTGCTTTCATCTTACAATGGCGCCTTCCCATTTTTATGTGTTATATTTTCACGGAGAGAAAGAGAGTGATACTTGTAAAGTCAAAATTAATATAATCTGACTTGAACATCTTGTGGCACTTACATGCCAAATTTTGACGGATTTTTAACGTTAGGTCTAGTTTGTTAATGAGTTATAGTTCAAAGTTTATGAAGTAAAAACATGTTTAAGGTATTAATTGTCTGTATCTCTTAAAGTTCAGAGTTTGATATACATTATACCTTAAATTTTTCAAAAGTGTCAATTATGTGTATCCTTTGAGTGAAGACTTAAGAGTGGTGACACATTATGGGTCATGAGACTCCGTAAGAACCACCCATGTGAGATAAACCATATTTATTTTGTATTTTTACGTAACTTTTTTGTATTTTCATTGTTTATAGCATGAGAAATTTACTGAATTTTGGACTTCATAGTTCATTTTTTCTACTCTTGTTAAATCCGATCCGGCCCTTTCTGGTCCATTTAAAAAAAAAAACTTTCAAATTTTTTTAAAAACTCCTCCTCCTCCTCCTCCTCCTCCTTATTTCAATGTCAGGGAGGGAACTCCTCCTCCCCACTCCCATCTTCCTCTCTCTCTCCGCTCAACAATGCTCTCTCCCGATGAACCAACGACGTGAAGGGGAAGGATTTCTTCAACGAGTGTTGGCGTCTCGCTTTTGTCCAAGGTAAATTTCAACCTTGGAATTCCATCCGTGTTTGGATAATTGAAGCTAATGCATGATTCTATTTCTCTTAAGGATTAAAGCTTGGACGTTGGCATTGTAAGCTGTTCTGACAGGGTAGAGTGTCAGAATAGTGAGCTTATTTAGGTAAAGTTTGGAATTTTCATCTTTCCATGAATTTTTCTACAAATGTACTAGATTGTTTTGGTTTTACTGCTATAAATAAGGAGTAGAATGTTTTCCGTTAAATTCTAAGTAGTTGGAATGTTTACTGAAGGTCAGAAGGAGTTCCTGACCTTGAACTCCAGCCTTTAGTCAACATCAATTCAATAGAATCGCTGAAGGTATTCTGGCTGACAGCAATTTCACAGAATAGCTAAAGGCCACAGATTGTACTCGCTATCATTGGGAAAGGGTTCTAACTGGAACTCTTGGCCCTCATCTACCGGTGATACTCAGAATAGTCGGAGTGGCCGCTGGCAGTGCATGACCGAACTCTGTCTGTGAACAGAGTAATTTTCTGCAACCCATTTCATCTCATAGGTTGTTCTGTGAACAGAACAACCTATGAACCACGATCCATACTGTTTTGGGCTAGACCCACGTATAGTTTTGGGCCGAATTTAAATTCTTACACCCAAACTTTAGACTTAATTGTTCGAGGGTCGTTCTGGGGTTGTTATAAATGTTATTGGATGGGTTGGGCCTTCGACTTTGGGTTATATTTATACACCTAAAAATTTAAATAATAAATTTTAAATTAAATCTTAATTTTTAATAAATTATTATTATTAGACTCCAAGACTTAGAAATTGTTGGAATTGTTTGTTGTTGGGCTTCATTGAGTTTTGGTATTGTTATGCCAAATTTCGATGTAGATGTTATTTTATATTTAACGTATTTAGATTTCTAAAATCTAATTATTAATTTAAATTGAGCTTGTTGATTTTAATATTCAATTCATTACATTCATCTTTGTATTTATTTACTTTTAAATGTTAAAATTGGTAATAGAACAGTTGTATGTGTCACGTCTTTGAGTTTGAATCCCTAAACCTGATCAAGATCTGTTTAGCTATTTGCAATCACCTGAGTATCACCATTGTTTAATTTATTGTTATCATTATTTCTTCATATATTGATTTGTTTAAAATATATAATTGAAATGCTCACATAATTCATATGATAAAAATATTGAACATCAAATTAAATCCTTAGTGAGTTGTTTAACTCACCCCTTATTCATTTTTATTTTTCAGAAAATAATCAAATTAGTCCCAAAATCTCATCACAGGAGTAAAAATTAGAAATATTTCTTGTTTAAGTTATTTTTAATTTCTTTTAGAGAGACTTAAACATTTTTAGTGAGGTTTGTAGTTAGTTTCTATTTTTGTTTTATTTTCCTTTCATAACTTCTTAATTTAGACTTAATAATTTTATGTTATTGTTAGTCACATTTGGACCTCTATCTTTGGGCTGACTAGTAAGTTTAATTTTCACTAAATTCCACTCTTTATAAATTTTTTAATTAAGAAATAAGGTGGACGATTAAATCCATTTCAGGCCAGGTCCTTCCCCATTTTATCTTAGACGCCCTTTGGGCATGACAACTCTTGTGGTTGGTTTTTTCTTTTTTAGTAATTCCATGTAAATATTAAGGATAATGAAATGGTTTAAAGATAATGTTACATTTATTCTCAAATTTTATATTTTAATATTATTTTTGTGTTGCTTATTTATTAATGTAATAATTAAAATAATTAGAAATATTTAAAATAATATATTAATTACACTAATTAATTGTTGACATATAAAAAAATAATATTTGAATGTAGAATTACATAATAAATCTAACATTACTAAAATCTTAACCTTACTCTTATCATTTTCCTTTCCAACTATGTTAGACTACTGAAAAAACTCGGAGCTACCATGGAAAATAGTTATAAAAGTGGACCCAAATTTTAATGTGTTTTCCATGGCAGGGACTAAGAGGGAAGTTGGAGGTTGGACTCTCCATGATCAACCCACCAAATCTGTCCTTGATTAGTGGAACAACAAACAAAAACAATATTTTTATTTATTTAAAAGTATTTTATTTAATTTAAAAAATAAATTAATTAAGTGAAAAGGAGGTGAGGGAGTGGCCCTGCTCATGAGCTTTGTGAAATCATGTTAAATAAAATAATTAAAAAGAAAAGACTGGCTTTTAGCTGTTACAGTTGGGGCTGACAGAAAAAGCTATAAATAAAACAAGGGTTTCGTAGACACAAAATTCATCATCCATGCATATGCTTTTTAAATTTTTTTTCGTTTATTTCTGTATTTTGTTTATTTAAATTTTAGAAAAATATATAATCATACAATAGATATTTATATTATATTAATGTAGAAAGGCATTTGTTCTTTCTTTATTTCATGTTTCTAAATTTTTATAAATATACAATAAAATTAAGGTAAATTCCAATATAGCTCATGACATTAGCTTCCAAAATAATGGGTAGCACAAACTATTTTCTTCAACAATTTAGTCTATCATCTTTGTCAATTAGCAAATCATACTAGAAAGAAACATGTGACAGATTGTGGTAAAAAATGCCACGGTAAAACACGTAACAAATTAAACGAATTTTGTAAAAGATGGAATGCCTATTCAGAAAAATTGTGTATCACTAATAGAATTCAAACTTTAATTAGGCACTTGAGGATAAGTAAATTATATGAAATAGGAAAAAAAAATAAAGATAAGAGAAAATCCATTTTAAGAAACACATTAACATGTCTCATTTATTACCCTTAAATTTTATTTAACTATATGATGTGACAACGGAAGCGGGAAACAGGCATCCGGAATGCAAAGGGACAACTATGTGGATATGCTCAAGCAACAGCAAAAATCTGGATTGGACGTCTTCAAGAAGTGCATCCTCGGATTGGAATTTGACGTCACGTGCACATCATGTCTAATAACTCAGGGAGGGGATATCTGTAATAAGGAGTGGATATCCATAGCAGAAAATTATTTCTTGGGAGTGAGGTTTTGTAGAAAGGTGTGAGATCACGTGTGCAGCACATGCCAATAATTCGAAGAGTGAATATCTAGAGATGAGCGGATATCCACAGCGAACAGAGACCTTGGTAACAAACTTCTATGGAAAGGCGTGAAATCACATGCACAACATACGCTATTAATTTTGGGAGTGAATATAAGAAGATGAGGGATATCCGCAGCGAGCAGAAACCTTGGGAGGGAACTTCCACGAAAAGACATGAGAGTCACGTGAGTGGCACACATTATTAATCTGATGAGCGGATATCCTGGAGGAGTGGATATCTGTAGCTGAAATCTTCAACGCAAAATTACACGAAAAAAATGGATTGTCGTAGTGGATAGCAATTGCGAAGCCTCGATAGTCAAACTAACTTGTTCGCTTTAGCTTCACTTGAACGCGGAAACAAATTGTCCAAAGATCAAATCTTCAAGCAAAAGTTTGGATTGCCTTTCGATTGATAAGAATGGAAATTGTCTCTAATTTTGTGTGATCTAAATTGCACAATAAGATGCAAGCTGGTCTAGAAAGTTGCCTTGATACAACCTCCAAGTTCAAAAGCTACCTTCAACGAAAAGGAACACTCCAATTTGAAAATTCGTGAGTTAGTGCAACCTTGCTAGGAATTCACCTCATAAGAAATGAGATGAGAATGATGCAATAGGGACAAAGAAGCTTGAGCCAAGACTCACTAACACTCAAAATCCCAAACACACTTAATCAGATTGCAAACAATACGAAATGAAATGTGATTCTTGCAGGAATTGCAAGCACAATTAGTAGGAGGTAACTTTAAGTTTTCTTTGATTCAAAACTATGTTACATCATCCCTAAGTGAAGTATAAACATCACAACAAAAGTGAGGATAAGGTCTTAAGAAACAAAGTACAAAAACACCCTAAAAAACAACTAGTGCATACTCGACCAAAACATACTCTAGCCAAATAACACTAATAAATCATCCTTACAACCCAAAAAATAAAACATAATAAAATGAGTAAAATCTTTAAAACATGACTAAATTCGTGATCACCACAATTATGTTCTTTTCAATTTCAGCCAAGATCTTCCACCTCCCATTTAATAGCATGTTTGGTTCTGTCTCTATCCTTAGTACTGGGATATTCTTCTAACCCTTCTTGGATTGATATCCCTGCAAAACAAACGACTAAAGAATTATTAGTAAGTTGCCTAGTTTTTTCTCTTGTGATAAGATCTCGTGGCACATCATCCTCCCCGAGTGAAAAAGGATTTGAATATAAATCTAAGGAACTTTCTACTTCTTTTCTTGCCCAAGATAAGTAGAAAAATCTTGAACATTCAAAATGGTTGAATCTTCATACTCAATTGTCTTCCAAACAAAGTTCAAGAGCTTGATTTCTCTATCCAAATCAATTGAATGAGGTATCACAAGTAACTCTCTTCTTTATTGAAAAATGGCTAAGAAATAAGACAAATTTCATCAACTAGGCTACGAATTATGGAGTGTGCTACCTTGGAGAATTTGGCAATCACTATTAGGATAGCTTCTTTCCTCGTTGTATGGGCTATTCCAAAAATAAAAACTATGCTCAACTCTTTCCATGGTTGATTAGGAAACAATAAGGCTAAGTACAATTCAAAGACTTTGTAGCTAGTGGGTAGCCCTTTTGCAAATAATGCATTTTTTCACCAACTTGAGGACTTCCCTTGACATTTGTGGCAAAACATTAAGTTCTTTATCCATTTCATAACTGTTTTCCCCCCCAAAATGAAAAGTACGCCCTCCACCAAGGCCCCCTCTACTTAGCGATTCCCGAAGAATATAACAAAGTATGCATAATGTTTCTTTGATAAATAAATGACCATCAACAACAAGAATACCATATTCATCTTCCATAACACAATTTCCATATCGATAACTAGGCCTTTATAATCAAAATAACTATTTTTTTTATCTAATTAAAACCAAGTAACCATAGCAATCAATTTGGATAAGGTTGGATACCTTCTAGAGGATGTATCTGCTACTGTAATAGGTTTTTCTTCTCGCATTAGGGTGACACTTGTGACGACCCGGATTTCTTAATCTTTTCCAATTTACTTTCTTAATCGTTTTCAATACGCATTATCCATCTATCATGCAAATTCTTTCATTTGTAAAACTTCTTTTCATTTTGTAAATAAATCAGAGTGCCCAAAACCCGATCATTACTAAAACTTCCTTATAGAACTTCCTTTCTTTTGAAAAACAAAAATGAACTATTGCGAAAGCATAAGTCAATTTAGTTAAAAACGGAAAAAGATAACATTTAAAAGTTATGAAAACAACAAACGTAAACCGAAGTCCTTTAAATCTAACCGAAATGCATAATATAGGTCTACATCACATTTAAAACTTTGCATAAAGGATTACGAAAATCACATTTGATTCTTACTAAACCTTTTCCGTTCTTATTTCTCGTTCTCGTGCCGTACTACTACTCCGTTGGCGCATCCATCAGACCTATTGCAGGCTCCACGGGAAAAGTCTCCTCCTTCACTTCCGGCAAAGTCAACTCGTTACCTACACCACAAGTAAGGACGTGAGCATACGCTCAGCAAGGAAAGGGGAAAATCATATATGCATCTCTCTTTAATTCCGTTTGGAATGGGGGCCACCCAACGCAATCCTTTTCATTACGTTCGTTCTTCACTCGTATCCCGAGTGTGAAGATTGGAAGGCTCTTAGGGGATGAAATCCGCCTTCCAACTTCCTATTCGGTTCCTTTTCTAGCATTTCTTGCCTTCGAGGTTCCTCCTCTTACGACATATCCCGTCTTCGGAGTTTCCACCCTTCCAACGTATCCCGTTTGGAGGGTTTCTTCNNTAACTTAGGAACATCCACACTTTTATTTTCAAACACAAAAATGATTACATCGTCAATCGAGAAAATTGGGATCGGGTTATTACAACACTACATCCCAACCATGAAGCAACACAATCAACTTTGAAGAACTTGTTCAAATTGAATAAGGCTATAATAGCTGCATGGTAAAGCTTCTTGTTTTCTCTATACATTTCCATCTCATTAAGACCGCAACTCACCAATGATTTATTCAACTCCATCTTTCACATAAATAAAGACTCCTTGTTCTCTTCTTTCTTGGTCTTATAGTCCATAGCAAGTTGATTCGTGAGGAGAGGAGCCAACTTGATTGTAACGACCCAATTTTTTTCATTATCCTTTAAAAATGCGTGAAATTTAAAACTTTTTCTTTTTCTTTTATAAAATAATAGCGGAAAACATTTTAAATGAACATCAGAGTTCTTTTCTAAAAACCAAACCGTTAAAATCCTTTTACTGTAACTCGTTACTTAAAATCATTATAAACAACGGAAGACTTTATTTATGAAATCTTTTTTCTTTAAAACATAGCGGAAGCATAAACAATTTATTTAAAGATTAATGAACAAATTGTTTATATTATATTTACAAAACTCATATTCCTTTTTAACTTCGTTAGCCTAGCCAACCACAAGTTTCGCCCGTGTAAATCCTTCATCGACTGTTCCTTAATCTGGTCGTCATTTTCTCTCGTATTTGTACCTACATCGCAAGTCATAAACTATGGGTCTAATGCTCAGTAAGTGATAATACCTAATATGCTATATACACATGTTGTGCCATTTTAAAACGTATGCAGTTTCTCTTTTGTTTCCTTTCTTTTATCTTTTGTCTTTTCTCGTTTACTTACTTTCTTTCTGTTTCCTTTTCCGTTACCGTTTCTGTATTTGTTTTGGTATCCGTGATCATAAGCGTTTCTTATATGTTCCCGTGTCTATTTATGTATCCGTATTTGTATCTGTTTCCATTTATGGAAAATTATTTTCGTTTCTGTTTAAATTTTCTGTTTCTGTTCCCGTTTCCATTTCCGTATTTGTGCTCATACCATTTCCATATCTATTTCAGTTTCTATTTTCGTATCCATATCCGGTTCTCTTTTTATGTTCTTTTCTTTACTTATCTTTTCTTTTGTTCTTGTGTTGGGCTTGTCCTACCGGTCGACAAAAACTTTTATCTTTTCTTTATCTTTTGTCCATGTGTCAGGCTTGTCCTACTGGTCACAAGAACTTTTATCTTTTCTTTATCTTTTATCCACATGTCGAGCTTGTCCTACAAGTCCACAAGAACCTTTTTCTTTATCTTTCTTAATCGTTCATTTGTACTTTGTTTCGTTTTTGTTTCCTTTTCAAAACTGTACATGAAAACCATTTTCGTATTCTTTTGAAAATTGTGATGCATGATGCTTGTGAATACATACAACTTCTAACTATAAATAAGAATATAAATAAACATTCAACATGCGATTCACAGAACGTGCTATAAAAAACTGTAGACATGCTACAAAAACAGTAAACAACGAAACGTTCCATTATAACTATAGACATGCTATGAAAACAATATACAATGAAACGTGCTATTAAAAACTGTAGACATGCTTGGAAAGCGGTTAACAACGAAACATGCATAACCTATTCTTGCGATATAGGGCCCGAAGACCAAATCACACACGTATCACTTATTTCTTTTCCTTAAAGCGCTCAATACTTAAATGTTATCCTTTCCTTTCCTTTATCTTTTTGTACCTTCACAATTAATAATATTTATCATTAATCTAATCAATTAATTAACTTATTAATCTCAATGAATTTTTCCATCATTAATCCTTAACCATTACTTGTTAGAGTTTTATAATCTAATTTCAACTAATCGCACAATAGTTCTATAAACCCATTAACACCCAAAATGGAATATAACCATCCCAATATCCGTGTTTAACCAATTAACAACCCGAGCGCATAAAGATGCAAAACAACATTAAAGCAAGGTATACTAATATCCAATAATAACCTAACAGTAGAGATTCGAAGCAGAAACCAACGGAGAACAATAACAATACAACTTCTTCAACATAATCCCTTTATTTTCTACTTATCACAGACAACACAAATACTTCAACCAATAGAGCATGTATATCAAAGCTATAAATACGGTCTCATTTCCAGGCAACAGAACATATCCATAATTATCGACGTCTAACAATAATATCAAAACAGGATTCACAGATTATTAAAAACATTGCAGAACATATCTAAGCCTAATAAAGTATAGACCCAAGCATCAATCCAACGTACATAACATTTTTTACTTCTCCAAAACTGAACAGTACACACAAAGAGTATATATTAAGGCATTCATCACCAAACCACATAATAGAACCAATTTAAAGGAAAAAGCATTTCCAGCGAGGCAATAACCTTCCCAATTGATAGAGTACAATTCAACACAACATATTCATGTTCATCATTCAAGACAGTAGTAAATGGAAGCACCTGAATATGCAGAACACAATTCCAACTTATTTTCCAATCATAAACAGTAAGCAAAATGCCCAATCTTATTTATCTTCTAATTCAAATTAAATCCAAAAATTAAAATCCATACACATCAATAACGGATAGACAAAAGCTCACCCCCTTCAATTTATTTCTTCATGATCTGCCTGCTTTATTGCTCCAGAAATCCCCAGTACAGAGAGCTTCCTCTTTTTTAGAGAACTCCCCACAATCACAACTTCTTTCACTTCATAGCCTTCAATATGGACAATAACATGCTTAGATCATTTAGAATACCAGTCACAACACATTTCATGAAGCAACATCAACTAGAGACTTACCTAAAGAAGCTTCATCACACAACAAGTACACGGACCCGCTCTCTTTCTCACTTGCTCTCTGTTTCACACAAATCACTCGTTATTTTCCCTTTGTCACACTCCCACAGCAATGCTCTTACACACGTTGAATTAATACATATTGAAATGTTTAACAACCTATCCCACGATTCAAACAATGGATGCATATTTTTTGGGGATATCCTAAGATTCTCCCACGAAGAAGCTTCGCCCGAAGAAATTGCCCTTCTCCCGAGCTCTCTCTCTTTCTCTTTATTCTTTCTCATCAGCAAGCTGCGGACCAGAACACCATCACAGCAAACCGGGTTCGATTTTACAGTACCGGCCCATAGTCACCCAATTACTGTAATGTCTACTGCCAAATCGAAAACAAGCCCTGCCATTTCCATCCTCATCGATTCCGAATGCCAAACAACCAACAATGAAGCATCATGGGTGAATTCCCATCATCATAAATCCAGAACAACCCAAAGCCGTATTTAAACAAATAAACTTACTACACACGGCCTTGGAGGCCGAGAACCGAAACAGGATGCTCACCACGCCAAGGCATCGGAGGAGGCTCTGCCACTGTTGGAAATCGTCTCTCCCAAGAGCTCAATCCCACGCTAAGCCACCACCTGAACAAAATTCGTGGCTCGAAGCTGGAAATCGCCGCTAGTGGAAGCTCTTATCCCGAGCTAAAGCCACTCCGCGACCCGACGCCGCAACCACTCGCAGCTCGCCTAACATGACATCGCCTCGAACGCCCGAGCCTAGCCTCACAGTCACCATCGTCTCGTCTCTCTCTCTCTCATCGTCTCCCATAACCTCTCCCTCAATCGCTCCCTCTCTCACTCCCTTTTTGTTCTTTCTGTTCAGAAATATTGGCTAGACCCAATTTCCCTCTTTCAATTGATTCCAAAAATGAACCAATAATTAGCATGAACCGGTTCAGCCTTCCTCTTCTCCCACTTTAATCCCTTTTATTATAATTCCTCACCCAATATCCATTTAATTATCCTCATAATTCTTAGTTCCAACCAATTCTAATTAATCACACTTTCTCTCCTTCTTTAATCAACCATCCCCTAATTATACCTCACTATTTTAACCTTAATTATTATTTAATAAATTCTGTTAAATTATAATCAACTGAATACTTCCTTGATAATATCCTGATAAATATCTAATTAATCTGACTACCCCGAATTATTCTCCAATTATTCTTATTAAATCCCATTATGAAAAGTTGAGGTATTACATTGATTGTCTTGTTTCCAAGCTTAAATAAGTAGAAATTTGTTAAGCCATCCTGCATGGCTCTATTATCGGATTGCCACAATTTTCCTAGTAGAATGTGACTACCACACATTGGGACCACATCACAAAGAACTTCATCTTCATATCCACCAATGGAGAAACGAACTTTTGCTACTTTGGAAACCTTGACATCTCCTCTGTAATTGAACCACCGTAACTTATGTGGTGTTTGATGCATAATAGTTTCAAGGCCAAGTTTCTCCACTAACTTCAAAATTGCAACATTGGTGCAACATCCTTCATCAATTATTATAGAACATATCTTGTCCATTATCAAACAACTATTGTGAGAAAAATTTCTCTTTGGCAAGTTTCTGCCAGATTTTGTGTGGTGAGGGTTCTCCATATAACCATGAGAAGAGAGTCTTCTTATGCATAAAAAACCTCTTGGTGCGACTCTTCTTCTTCATTAATTGGTGGTATCAAGTTATCTTCACTTTCTAGTTCATTTGAACCTTCTGTTAAAACTATCACCCTTTATTTGGACATGGAGAGGCATTATTCAACAAACTATGGCACTTGAAACATTTGATGTCTCTTGACTTTGTGATGTGATCTGGAAAACGCACAAAGACAAAGGTTCATTATAAGGCAATGGAGGCCCAAAGACTAAAGTATGGATAAAAAAGGTGAAGGAAATATCACAACTTTTAATGGAGAAAATCCAAGAAAGAGGGCCCAAAATCCGTGATCCATAAAGCATTGAACTTGTTAAGCATTGGAAATGAGATAAAAGAGGAGATCCAAGTCAAAGAAAGCAAAGGGGCTACTTGTTCAAAAAGCCCGAATGCCCACCTGCAGCGCGCACAACCCGCATGCACAATCAACGGCCCAGTCCGCATAGCGTGGCCCAGTGCGCAACTAGTCAGCGGTCCAGCGCACATCGCCGTTTCGAGTGCGGGCATTCTTTGCAAGATGACCAGCTTGTGCGCCTGTGTGCCCATCTTGGCCAGCCCACCCATGAACATGCGCATCATTCTGACAACACGCCACAATCTCCGCATGACCCAATCATCTGCAGCCCAATAGCACTCTTTCCGACAGTGCAACCCATCTCCAACACTTCGCGCACCCGCGCAATCTTCACTGACCGACCTGCTCGTACGTGCCTGTACTTCCTTACCTTGTGGCCTAACTTCATCTGCGGCCTTGCAATGCACCCACCCACGAGCCTTTTTCAGAGAACACCGTGCTTTCTTCATGGGCCAGCCCTCCTGCGCGCCTGCAAACCTAATCCAGTGCACAGCCCATCGTCTAGCGCACCTCATCACGACCCATGCCTCACCAATGCCAAACCAAGCCCATAGCATGCGCGTGCCACCTATTATTCTGCGCGACCCATGTCATTTGAAGCCCACGCACACCCAACACATTCTGAAGCCTGTTCACTCCCATCTGTCTGAAGCCCGCTCCCATCCATCCGTTCAGTACCAGCCCAACTTCCTTCCTCCTAATGCGGATCCCAACCAGGCTCGTGGCCGACGCACAACATCCACCTTTCCGCCCAGCGCCCAGTCAGCCATTCTTGAGCAGCCCATGCCGCCCAATGCCCAACAACTCATCATCTGCAGCCATGCGCACCCAGCAGTCTGCCTTCTAACAGTAGCCCACCCTTTTCATCCAACAGCAACCACCCGCGCACACCACCTGCCTTATCCGCACGCTCCCATTCAACTAGCACACTTTCAAGCTAGTTTTTGAGTTATTTTAAATTTATTTTATCCTAGTTTTTAATTATTTTGTTAGGATTACTTTTAAGCTATAAAAGTACCTTAGTCCTACCACATTAGACTTTTGGTTGAGACCCATTCATGAAAAAGAGCTTTTAAGCTTGTGAGAGATTTTTTCTCTTTGGTTCTTTGCAAAGAACTTGATCTTCTTCAAGTATGACTTGCAAGATCGAAACTTTGATAGATATGGTTCAACCAACAAGTTTGGTTATGGTCAAACTCCTCATCTAATAACTCTAGTTCTAGTCGATAGGTTTGGCTAGGGTCAAGTTCCTCTCTTTGACCTTGATTCATGAGACGATCCGTTACATTCCGAGTACATTGTTAGGTCTAGGGTTCGTTAATACTCTAGGTTCACATCAGTTGATATCAGAGCGTTGGCTCGATCGAAATCAAGGTGCTATCTTTACTTTCTATATCTTTTTTTTATTCTAATGATCACCTATCAAAAAAATTTTGATCCTTCGATCATCTATCAAAAAAATTGTTTTCCTTTTGTTCATCTATCAAAAAAGTTTGATCCTTACGATCAATATCAAAAACAAGTTTTGATCTTTTTGATCACCTATAAAAAAAAAAAAAGAGGGAACTTTACATTCAAGAAGTGCAATTCAAGTACCAAATCATTGATCTATTTCTATCAATTTTCAGAAATTTTCAGGAAAAAGTTTCCTTTTTAGGAAAGTTCCATAATACCTTAGTCAAATTCAAGTTATTTACTTCTTATGCTACTTAATCACAATAAGTAGTTTGAGTAGCTTGAGTTCAATCAAATTTGAAGGAAAATTGAATTTAAAGTTTGAAAAAGTTTTGATTTTTTCTTTATGCTTGTTCAATTTTCAAACTATATTTGATTGAGTTGTTACGTAAAGATCTAAAAGGGGAGAATGAGTGGTAAAATGCAAGAGTTGTGAGACTATCTTGCAAAAGCCATATTCGAGTGCAAACACGAGTGAAGTGATCATTTATTCGAGTAAAACACATTAGGGAGAGGAAAGGACCTTAAATTTTTTTTTTCTAACCCTCTTTTGTTTGTTTTGTTCTTGATCCGAAATCATGAGTGGAAGTGGAAAAGAAGACCACATGGAATTGAAGATGTTTATGAGAACTATGCAAAATCAACTCCAAGCCCTAAATTCATGGTTAGATCGTATTGAAAGAGTTAAATTTGAGAAGGAAAAAGTAAGTATCCAAAGGCGAAAAGACTTCGGAATGGATAGGGAAGATGGAAAATTGAGCAACATCAAGGTTGAAAGATATCTCAAGCAAAAAAGGAGTAAACTTGAGAAAGGGAAGCCCTTAAATTCTTCATCTACATGGAAATCTGATTTCTACAAAAGGGAGCCTAAGGCATGACAATTCGATTTTGAGAAGCTTTATGAATATTGTTTAAAGAAGAAGCCGAGCACCACTACAACATAAAGTTCTAATCCAAATGAAGTAACGCAAGGGAGAAACTTCAACAAAGAAGATAGGTTGATAGAAAAGAGAGAACTTGAGGAAAAGCAAGATGTTCATGATGCTAAAGGAAAAGAGATCGACAAAGTAGAGCAACAAATTGAAATAGTTACCAAGAACTTACAAAATTGCACCAACACAAATGCAAAGGAAGAAAAGTGTGAACTTGGAGAAGTTGAACACAATTTGGAAGATGAAGAAACAAAAAGAATTGAAAAGGAAAAAAGGCAAACATGATAAAGGAGTCAAAAGAGCCACAGAGACAACACCCGAAATTAAAGTCAATGAAAAAGGCAAAGAGAAAGAAAAGAAATTGGAGGAAGAGAGAAGAAAAATTGAGAGTGAAAAGGAGAAAAAAATAGTAGGAGAGGAGGTGAAATCAGAGGGAGAAAAGGAAAAGAAAGAAATTGGTATGATTGAAAGGAGTGAGAAAAATAGTGAGATGATTTTACCTTTGTGAAAAAAAAAATTTTTACCTCCCATGAGCTAACTTCTTCTTCTACTATTTGTTTCACCTATTTTTCAGGATTATAAAGGCCAATTAAAAGAGAGACAAACAAATTGGATGAATTACATCAAGAAGTTTCCAAATGACATCCACCACTACAAAGACAAAGACATTGTGGTTAGCAACCCATTGTAAAAAAGGTATGAATTTAATCTTCAAACTAAGTTTTGGAAATGTAAAAATATTATGGTATTGCATGATAAAGACTTAGGTTTTGGAAGATCTTGGATTATTGGTGAAAAATTTGCATGTTTCAATTTTTATATGCATAAAGGATTTCTATCCAAGAAAATTACATTGATTGTTCCTAAGTTTTATGAATTGCTATTTGGTATCTTTAAAAGCTTAGATGAACATCAAATTTGAATATGGATATGCATTTGTTAGTATTTTTATGAATATGGAGCATGCATGAATTCTAGGATTGATTTAAAGAATAGTTATTATCAAATTCGAAGAAAAAATGTTGCTAAGTGGGAATTTGCATTTAAGCTTGTATATAAGTGGTTGATTATACTTTATGGATTAGTCAATGTTTTTAGTACCCTTGTGGGATTGTTGAAGTGTTTATCAAATGTTGAGTTTGCATGTATTTTGATTGTCCTTTATAGTGCATATTACTCACTGTCTGTTAATCTTATTGGAAAGAGGAAAAGATTTGTCATTCAACCACAAGGAGATGGTCCATTCCAAGCCTTAGAGTACAACAATGATGATGATTATAAAATTGACTTACCAAGTGTAAACAGTAAGGTTAGTGCTTTTTTAAATATTATTGACTTGTCTTTGTATGATGTAAGCAATTCGAGGTCAAATCTTCTCAAAGAAGGGAGGAATTATGTGATCCAGAAAACTTACTAAGACAAAGGTCCATTAGGAGGCAATAGAGCCTCAAAGACTAAAGTATGGATAAAGAAGGTGAAGGAAAAACCACAACTCTTAGTGGAGAAAATCTAAGAAAGGTGACCCAAAATCCATTATCCACAAAACATTGAACTTAGTAACCATTTGAGAGGATATATAAAAGGAGATCCAAGTCAAAGAAAGCAAATATACTATTTGTTCAAAAAGCCTGAAGGCCCACATGCAACATGCGCTACCTGTGCGCCCACTCAATGGCCCAATCCACACAGCGTGGCCCAGCGTGCAATCAGTCAGCGGCCCAGCGCACATCACCATTCCGACCGCTCATTCTTCACTAGCCAACCAACTCGAGGGCCCGTGCTCCCATCTTGGCCAGCCCAACCGTGAACTAGCCAATCCTTCCGACAGCACACCACAATCTCCACACAGCCCAGTCATCTACTGCCCGGCAGTGCATTTTGCATCCCAGACAGCATGGCCCATTTCTAGCACCTCGTGCGTCCACGCAATCTTTGCGAATTGACACCCCCCCTCCCCCCAGGCAAGCCTGTCCTTCTATCCCACGTGGCCCAACTTCATCCGCGGCCCGACAGCCCACTCACCTGCGCACCTTTTTTAGATAACATCGCGCTATCTTTGTAGGTAAGCCAGCGTGCGCGCTTGGACACCTGATCTAGTGCATGACCCATTGTCCAACGTGTCTCATAACGACCCACGCCTCATCAATGCCATACCAAGCCCATAGCATGCACGCATCACCTATTATTCTATGATGCCCAAGTCATCCGAAGCCTGCGTGTGCCCAACACATTTTAAAGCCCACTCGTGCCCATCTGTCTGAAGCCCGCTGCTATCCATCTGTGCAGTACCAGGCCCTAGGCCTGCGTACACCATCTGCCATTCCCTCTAGGGGCCAGTCAGCCATTCCTGCACAACCTATTCTACCCACTGCCCAACAGCTGCTGCCATCCACCCCATACACGCCAGCAACCCATCATTTGTAGCCATGCATGCCTAGCAGCCCGCCCTTTTCGCCCAGCAACAACCACCCGCAAGCACCATCTACCTTATCTGCACGCGCCCATCCGACTAGCACACTTTCAAGCTAGTTTTTGAGTTACTTTAAATGTTTTTTAAATTTATTTTATCCTAGTTTTTAATTATTTTGTTAGGATTAGTTTTAGGTTATAAAAGCACCTTAGTGCTACTACATTAAACTTTTGGTTGATATCCATTTATAAAATAGAGCTTAAGCTTATGAGAGAGTTTTTCTCTTTGATTCTTTGCGAAGAACTTAATCTTCTTCAAGTATGACTTGAAAGATCAAAACTTTGATAGCTTTGGTTCAACCAACAAGTTTTATTAGGGTCAAGCTTCTCATCTGATAACTCTGGTTCTAGTCGACAAGTTTTCGCTAAGGTCAAATTCCTCTCTTTAACCTTGATTCGTGAGACCATCCGTTACATTCCGCGTACGTTATTGTGTCTAGAGTTCGTTAATACCCTAGGTTCGCATCACTTTGGCCGAGAGGTAACACCAACATCTTTCTTCTCCTTTAAGCCTTTATTAGCTACACCTTTAAGGGGAAAAACTTCTCATCAATTTTTCTTTGAGGCTTGTATTCAATGGGGAATTTCAGGTTAGTTCGAAAGTAGTACTTCTTGGATGTCCTCTTGTGTTGCCTCTCCACTTTCATAGCTAGTTGTATCGCACTATCCATGAGTTCATAAGGTTGAAGATCCACCATATCTCCAATTTCTCTATTAAAACCTTTAATAAATCTTGCAATGGTTTTCTCTTCCGGTTTTTCAAGTCCCCTTCTTATTTTAAGTGTTTTAAACTCGATAACATATTCCTCTACTGAGAGTGAACCTTGCTTAAATTTTTGCATTTGAAGGAAAAACTCTTGCTTGTAATAGTTTGGCATGAACCTTCCTCATTAGGCTTTTCATCATCCTCCAACTTTGAATTTCACCTTCTCGATCGCTTCTTCTCTGAGTCTTGAAATTCTTCCACGATAAATTAGCATAACCTAAAAACTTCAAAGAGGCCAATTGAATTTTTGTCCTTTCAAAATAGTTGTAACAATCAAATATTTTCTCCACTTTTTCCACCCAATATAAAAACTCATCACCATTGTTGGAACCTTTAAAAATAGGAATAGAAAGTTTCAAATGCTTCAATTTTCATTTTGATACCTTGGATTAAGTGACTCTTCAAAATCAATTTCTTCCTCTTCATTTGTAATATCTCAGATATTAATGGAATTAAAATCTCAATATCTGTGAATTTTGAAAATTTTAGAATGATTTTCTCACCATGTACTAACCCGATTTCCCATAATTGAACTAAGTAAAAATAATCGGTACAATAATTGAGTATAAATACGCATAAAAGAATATTTAGATATTTATTTGGGATTTATAAAAATTATTAAAAGTTGTTGAAGTGGAAAATTTGGTAAGAATTGGTTTAAGATTAAATAGAAAATATAAAGAAAATAAAATAAAAATCAAAACAGCAACGTCGCGTAAGGAGAGAGAGAGAGTAGTGGGTCCAGACTCGTCTTTTCTGAGAGGCTCCAGTCGATGCCGATCTCTTGGTCCCATCCATGCGATCGGACCAACGTGATGCTGACACCCTTCTCTTGTTCCAATTTCTACTACACATTTTCTCCTATACGTTTTGCTGCTTGCTGAAAGAACCCCTTGCCTATAAATAGGCAGTCGATGGTGAAGAGAAAAATGCAGCAACAAGGAGAAAGAGAGGGAAAGGATTTAGAGAGAGAGAGAGTGGAAAAATTGAGAGAATTTTGTGTGGAAGAAATTCTAGTGGAAATTAGTGAGAAGAAAATTGATGAAAAGAGTGAGGAAATAGGCGGAATCTTCGACAGGAGAAAATTACAAGGACACCTCTTAGATATTATCGGTACCATTTATGTCCTCAAATTATTTTTAGAATTAGTCGATAAATATAAGTTGACAAATATTACAAATATTATGTTATTGTTTGAGAAATATTATTTGTGGTGTAATTGTACTATGCAAGTAAGTTCTTTCTAGGAGACTGGTATTTAATCGGATCGTGTCGCCCTCCAGTCTTTCCTGGGAACTTATTTGAAAGGATATTCTGTCTAAGAAGATTGCTACAAGCATTCTTTCCTGGAAATATTCATGATCGGTACTATCCATGATTAACGAATAAATAAAGTTAGGACTATAACTAATAAATAAAATAATAAATATTTGAAGGTATTAAAGGGGGAAAAAGGATAAAGAGATAAACGCTAAGGAACGAAGGGAAATTCTACAAAGGTAAGAAATAGAATGCGGTGGCCAGTGGATTGCTATGAAATAAACGAGGTTTGTTATGAAATAATTGTTGTAAAGTGTATACTTCAAGGATTGTTATGAAATAATCATCATTAACTGTATATTGCGAGGGATGTTATTATTAGACTGTAGGATTGTTTCTTTTACGGATTATATACTCTGAGGACTGTTATGGAATAGATATGAACTGTCATTCATGCATCATGATAAGGCTTATAAAACTACTGACGTATGCATAACATGTTAATAAATGAACCAATAAACGTAAATAAGTGTATGAGACTGGTGGTAACACCCCTAATGGATTTATTTCCTCGTCGGAGTGATGGTTAAGCCACCAAACTGTATAATGAATCCAACTTCCTTAGACTGATGAATCTCATACATCTGGACTATTAAGTGAAACTAAAATAGCATGAAGAAGAGATAGGTTCTTCTCTTAAACGACTGCATAAGCATTACATTACATATATTCTATTTCTTGCAGAGCTTCAGCTCATGGTATTGCCCGTAATGCAGGTATTAGGTTTAATGTTATTGATATGAAGGAGGAGACATTGCCGGATGAACTCTTGGGTTATCAACTAAATGCCACTTGGAAGGTTATGGCTCAAAGAAAAATAGTTATTTAAATTATAGTTTTATTTAAGTAATGTTTTGTAAAATAATTTATATTCTTTAATGCTTTAAATACTTCTGCTACATTTTATAAAATATTTTATAAATAGACTTTTATTATATAATGTTTTCATAGTATTCCGTTGATTTACTCTGATATTAAGTATGTCTTTTAAAAGAAATAAAATGAAAAATTTTATTAAGAAATAAAGTGTTTTATAATGCGGGGCGTTACATCATTCTTCTTCATCATTGTTTCCATTTCTTGTCTTTCTCTTCTAATATCACCATGCTCTCTTTGTCTCGGGAGATGAGCTGCTCTAACATTGAGGTTCATCATGCCTTGTACTTATTGAGTCAAGTTTTGGATGGCATTTTTAAGTTCATCGATTTGTCTTTGTGTACTAGAACCAACTTCCCTGAAAGGAGGTTGCACTATTTGTCGATTATTGGCTTCACGATTTTGAGAGGTGTTAACACCACTTCTTGTCATCATTGTCGGAAAAGAAATTCACTAAAAAAATGGAGTCACAAGTTTGAAATGGTACTCTAATACCAAATGATGTGCCAACAAAAGTGGGAAATGCAAAGGGGGAGTTGTGTAGATATCCTCAAGGAAGAGAAAAAACCTAGGGCGAATGTCTTCAAGGAGTGCATCTGCGGATTGGAATTTGATGTCACATGCGCGTCATGCTTGATAACTTAGGGAGCGGATATATGTAATAAGAAGTGGACATCCGCAGCAGAAAATTGGCAGATGATATCTGGAGAGGACCAAATATCTGCAATAGAAATCTTCAACTCAAAATTATGTGAGAAATGTGGATTGCCACAGTGGACAACAATTGCAAGGCCTCGATAATCAAACTAGATTGATCGCTTTTGAATGTGGAAACAAAATGTCTAAAAGATCGAATCTTCAAGGAAAAACTTGGATTTGCCTCTCGATTGATAAGAATGGAAATTGTCTCCAATTGTTTGTGATCTAAATTGTGTAATAAGATGCAAGCTGGTCTGGAAAGTCACATTGATACAACCTCCAAGTTCAACGGCTGCTTTCAATGGAAATGAGCACTCCAACTTGATAATTTGTAAGCTAGTGGAACATTTCTAGGAATTCATCTCATAGGAAATAAGATGAGAATGACACAATAGGGACAAAGAAGCTTGAGCTAAGACTCACTAACACTCAAACTCTCGAAAGACACCAATCGGATTGCAAACAATCTAAAATGAAATGCAGTTCTTGCAAGGATTGCAAGCACAATTAACAGAAGCTAACTTTCAGTTTTCTTTGATTCAAAACTACGTTACAACATTCCTAAGTGAGATATAAATACTACTACAAATTAGGATTAAGATCCTAAGGAACAAAGTACAAAAACACCCTTAAAAACAACAAATGCATACTTGAACTAAACATACTCTAACCGAATAACACTTATAAATAATCATTTCAACCCAAATAAACAAAACATAATAAAATGAGTAAAATCTTTAAAACATGACTACATTCATGCACACCACAAAATAACTTTGTAAAAAGTCTTTAGGCACTTTCTACCAATGATGTTCTCTTCAATCAGAGCCAAGATCTTTCATCTCCCATTTAATAACATGTTTGCACTAATCTCCATCCTTTTTGTTGAGATATTCTTCTAACCCCTCTTGGATTGACGTCCCTGCAAAACAAAGAGCTAAATAATGATTAGTAAGTTGCTTAACTTGTGTTTTTATGATGAGACCCCTTGGCACATCACTATCTTTATAAAAATGATACAACTAATGATGAATTATAATATCAAAATCTTCTATTATTCATTGTCAAAAATTCAAAAAGACTTTCAATCTATTACATGAAATTAGGTATGAGATAGTGTGTAATGCCCCGCAGCGTTAATTTTTTTTTTAATCTATACATTTGTAGAAAACCTGATCATACATAAAAATTATACTTTTAAACCATAATCAGCAGAAGTATTTACAATAAATCTCCTTTGAAATCTAACTTGGTAAAACTTAATATTAATTAAATATATTTTTGTACCTTTATAAAAACATGCCGCGGAAATCTCAGCGAAACTCTTTTAAAATCAAACGTATTAAACTCATCATTTTAAATAAATATAATTCTTTATAAAATATTTCTATTTAAATCCAAATAATAATAAATAAAACTTTGAATGAAAGTTTCATGACACTTTATTAAAATCCTCTTCTTTCTTTAAATCTAAATCATCACTCATGGGTCAACTTCGCTTCGACAACGTTCTAGCTTCGCCCATAAAAATTCCTCATCAACCGCACTTTCAATTATTCCTATCATCGTGTTTCTTAGTAAGGTATTCATTACCTACATCACAAAATTCAAACTATGAGTCTAACGTTTATTAAGGGATGTATAAATATGACAAGAACATGAAATGAAACTTTTCATAAAACATGAGTTTTTGTTTTCAGTCAGTGTTCTTTTCTTTTCTTCCACTTAGCAGTCCATTCATATGGGTCTTTAGTTTAAGGGAGAGTGACACTGTTAGATCCAACTCATGCAGAATAGTCAACTACAACCCCACCCATAATTAACTATTTATGTTTATTCTGTTAGTCTTTTTGTCTAGGGGAACGAGTGACATCATTTGGTTCACCTCATGCAGGACAACCAACTCAATCCCCTCGTATTTCCTTTACGTATATTTTGTTCCAATTTTTATTTTGTAAAAACGTGTGCATGTATGTGGCAGTTTGCCCTGTGAATGCCAGGAAAGACCCAAGTGTGGATCCGACCCATATCAGTGGGGGTGCACAATCTCACATCGCTTGGAATAGCAGAAAATGCATGGTTTATTGTTAGGGTTCCCCTTCCTACTTAGTACAACACGTTTTGGGTTAACTCCAAGTACAAAATCGTGCAGGCTTCGACCTAAAACGGACAATATTGTAATAGGAGCACTTAGAGACATTACAATGTAAATCATTTCGATTACTTTCTTGAAAACATGATGCATAAGACATTTACATAAGCATATCTACAAGTCATAACATACAATAACTGTTTGATCTACCAAACATGACAATCAATCATACATCTCCCAATTCATTATCTTTTAACTAACATCACGTGTTTCTAAGGCAAATCATACTAACCGTAAGCAAATCCTTGATCAATGTCTAAAAAAATAAATAGTAAATAAACAACAATACACATATCCTCAAAGTAAACCTAATGAGGCAACACGTCATCAAATAACAATAAAAAAAACACATATATTCAATCTACATCTCAAGTACAAACCGTAATCAATTAGCAATACACATCTCCTCAAAGAAAATCTAACTAGGCAGCACATCCTCAAATAAATGAAATGTAACGTATCATTCAATTCATAGCATCAACCATACATGCAATAGTCAAAATATCTCCAAAGTCATCACCTTTTCATCCTAACATTACATGTTTCTAAGAGAAATGACAATGAACACATTCTCGATTTATGTCTCATCATAACAATAACTAACAAGAATAAACATATTTCTACTTAACAGTTTAATGTTTTAAACATAATAACAAATCATCATCACATAGCATATCCTCGAACATATCCCATAGGCATCATAGAGAGAACAATTATCATAACATAAATACTCTAGCGTCTTTGTGATGTAGGTCAAAGGCCAAACACAAACAACATCACTTACCTGGATATCTTTGCTAGAGGTATGCTATTCCTATACTTTTCCTACACGCTGGCTTTTCCTTTTAAATAAAAGAATAATTAGCTAATTAAAAATAATCCTAAAAATTACTCATTGTTAACGTAAATTCTAGAAACTAAGCTGCGGAAGATATACCTTGAGGAAAGCTGGAGGAAGATCTACTCGAGGGATTGAGAGAAAGCTCCCTTGTCCTTGCGAATTCTAGGGTCAATAGGATATTGACCCAACATTTTCTATTTAAAAACTCGTAAAAAGAGAACCCTGCAGGAGTAAATCCTATGAAAATTGTATCCTCAATCTATCTTTTCCTAAATAGTCTAAGGATTAAATCGTGGCTCGCAAAGCAATCTCTAAATTATCATATTTAAAACTGCCCGAGCTATAGTGGACCCACGACTAGTTGCAGGGGACGTCCGCAACAACCTGCTCGTCCAATGGCCAACAGCTCGCTCATCCAATGGCCAACAATCATGTCAGCCCTAAATTCACATTTGCGATCGCCCAAGCAACCGTTGACACCTACACTGCTGCGGAAGCCAACACTTCCATGAGAACCCCAATCCGAAATCTCACCATCTGCCACATGTGCTAATCTATCGCTAAAACCCATCTGCGAACGCTAACGCTCCAACGATCCGCGAACTCATTAAACCCAATGGCAACGTTTCACGTCGTCTAAAATCTATTACAGATACCAATCAATCTGCAAAAGCAAACACTTAAGCTAATACACTGCTAACCAATACATTATTAACCCAAACGACGTCATTCTCATCACTTAAAACACTACCGCAGACACATACGCAGCCGCGAAAACGCGCTAAAACCTAAAATGACGTTTGTAACTTACTTAACGCTCCCAAACGATATTTTTCCTTCCGTGAAAGAATATTTTCCTAATCCAATGACTCACACTTTTTCTACTAAACTAAATCTAACGACCCCACATTCTTCCACCCTCGAGCAGATCCAATGCCCCTGTGGAAGAATCTTTCTTAAATCTAGCGGTCATCATTCCTCCCGCTAATATAATCCTATAGTCCAGAACTCTCCTGCACTCAAACGGCATCAAACTGTCCCATGGAAGCTTCTTTCTTAAATCTAACTATCCACGTTTCTTATGCTAAACCAATCTAATAGTCCAACGTCCTCCTACATCCAACACTTCCGCAGAACATCTTCCTCCATCCTAAACGATCTCAGTCATTCCTAAGCCTCATCTGACGGTCTCTATTGCATCTGATATCCCTACACAATATTTTCCTAAAATTTCCAGAACTAAATTATTTTACCCTCAATCAAATCCTTTCCATAACGTGTATTATTTCAAAATATTTCTTTGCTAATTCTCAGCTTCCCTAATTCCTCAAAATTCCTATGTTATTTTATTACCTATAAAATAAAATTATTTACTTTAATTTTTTAAATTTCAATAATTCTAAATGTTTTATGAAAATTCTCTAATTAATCTATTAAATTCTAAATTATCATATTACTTAATTAAACCATATTACAGGTACTACACAATTTCAAGTGGAACCAAGGGAGCCGAACGGAACTAATTTAGTACTTTTTGTTTCATAAACCAAATTGAGAATTGAAAAGATTCTCGATTCTAATTTTCTAAAATTAGTTGAAACAAAATTGAAAGATCTTAGGTCATTATAAAGGTTCTTTTGTAATTTTTGAAGATTTGCCACCAAAACTTATAAGAAACCGAAAAAAAAACTACCCAAGCCAACTAAAATCAACTAAACCTGTACAAAAATCAAGCAAAACAGAATCTAAACTTAACCAAAAAATTCAGTTTGATTCTGAACCTATTTTGATTTGGCTTCAGTTCTTAAAATTAGAATTGAAACTAGCTGCCGAGGTAAACAAAACGGGTCTAATCTTACCACTACAAAGAGCGATATATGAAGTGTAAGTTTATTCCATAAATTAGGATAAGAGAACATATATATATAAAAGAGAGAGAGAGAAAGAGAGAGAGAGAGAGTCCATATTAAACAGCTCAAAAAGTTTAACTTACAAAGCATGTTACTTGATCAATTTGATGTTGCCAAAAACTCTAAATCCATGGTGGTGTTAGCAATGAGTAATTTATCATATTTAAAGAAAAATCTGAATTAATTAATAAAATAAATGTGGAATTGGCATTCCAAAAAGTGGTAAAAGGGAAAAGCTTGTTACCCATGGAGGCGAGCATTGCATGTTACTTGTCCCTCTTTCCCCCCATTCAGTCCTCACTCTCTCTTGTTTCTGTTACACTTCTCATTGCTGCCTTCACTTTTCTCATTTCTTTATTTTAAAAAAACTATTTAATATTAAAATCAAAATTAAAATTTTTAACAAACCACTTTGTTTTTTACTCATAAATATATCAACTTTAATTTTGATTTGGAGTAAATTAATGTGATCCTCCATTTTGAGTAAGCATATTATCTTACAACTTTAATTCTCTTAATATGTATTGATCCCAAAATCTTTGTGTATTATGTTATCAAGAAGAACCAATCACTTGTCCGAGTCCTAAATCAACACGATATGTGCTTCTGGAATGGAGAATGTGTACTAGGAACGATAATTCCAAAATAAATAACTTTTAATTATTGGGATTTGGTTTCGGTCACCAAATTTCTAATATTTATTCACTGAAGTAAGTTCGTCTCGTACTATGTTTTATTACGTACTCTAAATTAATCAAATTAATATGTATTTAAACATTTTATTGAGATTAAACTATATAAGTATTTTAATGTAATAAAAATGTTAATTTGATAGATATTATTAATATTAAAATTAGGATGGCATACTAAAATAGTTAAAGTTACACCCATGACAGTGCATGTTACATTATGTCATGAGACAAGTTATAATTTCATTGAATAGTGTTAATAATTTTATATATTTGGCCAGGAAGGGTCTTTTGGTGGAGGAATGCTTGTCACCTACTCCCTTTTAAGCTTCTAATCCGTCGATGGCTGACCAGTTTGAGAGAGAGAGAGAGAGAGAGAGAGAGAGAGAGTAGTAGGGGAAAAAGCTTTTAGCTTTGCTAAGATTTGGCACTGTTCTACTGAAACATGCCAATGGAGAAGCATAAATGCAAGCTCTGCTCAAGAACTTTCATCAATGGCAAAGCTTTGGGGGGCCACATGAAAGCTCATTTGTCTACTTTTCTTCTTCCCTCAAAACCACCTGTTCGGACATTCTCGCCTCCATTTTCATCTTCTTCTGAAGAACCAGAATTTGAGGAAGTTACAGAAATAGAAGAAGATGAAGGAGAAAACGCCTTGATTAATGAACTGAGAGAGAATCCGAAAAAAAGCTTCCAACTTGCAGATCCCATTGTTCAAGACAGAGGAAGCGAAACGGAATCGAAAAGCCCAACTCGGCGACGATCGAAGAGGAAGAGGAAATTGGACCACTGGGAAGAGTTGAACAAACCCAGTTTGAGGGTACCCATCTCCGACGATTTCCCGGTGGAACAAAAGCCGGCGAGTTCAGTTTCATGCATATCGCCGGAGGAAAATGTAGCAATGTGTCTCATTTTGCTTTCAAGGGATAAATGGGTTAAAAAGGAAGAGCAGAAAGAAAAGCCATCGATGGAGATCAAATTAAAAAAAGCTGAAGGGAAAAACAGATGCAAGAATTGCACGAAAGCTTTCAGATCAAGTAGGGCGCTGTGGAGCCATAAAAAGATCTGCTTGAGAAATGGAACAGAGATAAAAAATGGAGGTAATGTCAGAATCTTCGAATGTCCATTTTGTTGCAAAGTTTTTGGTTCTGGGCAAGCACTTGGCGGCCATAAAAGATCCCATTTGATGGGTTCTGCTAAAAACACTGTAAATGTTGCAAATTCTGGGAAAACTGGGCTGAGTTTCATAGATCTTAATCTTCCTGCTTCAATGGAAGAAGAAGATTATAGCGTGGTTTCTGATGCATGAATTCATCGAATCTTGATCAATGAGATCTACTTACTATGTTCAGGTTTTTTTTTGCTAAAGAAGATGATCCGCCATTTTTGTGCTAGTTCAAAGCTTTTTTTCTCGCAATTTGGCTTTTGTTATCATATTATCCAAACACCCTTTCATGCTCACTAGTTCAAACCTTTTTTTAATCCGTTTTTTAGGTTCCTTCGACGTGATTGACTGTAAACTCAGATAGACACCCTTTTGTTTTCTCAGCAAGATCAACAAAACCCAGAAATTAAATTTCTCAAAACCCACTTAACTTCGCGTAACGTAAGTTTAACTGGAAAAAAAAGAGTACGATTTTTTATTTTGATTTTGCTTCAGGACGAAGCAGGCGATTGGAAGAAAGTAAAAAGAAAAAAAATTAAGTCTCTTCAAATGGCTCATCCTCTGTTGCTTAAACCAGTAGTTATTACCATTTTTTGTTCTGGCTACATTCTTTATTAGTTTGTTTGGCCTTTTTGCCTTTGATTTAGAAGCTGTTCGTACTGTCTTCATCATGTGAGTTGCAGAGGATCTCTAAAATCCCATCTTTTTCTGCAAAAAATAACAGATGTATGAACAGTTTCTAAGCCTTGGAATGAACGGAAATTCCGGGTAGAGAGAGAAAGAGGTTGTTTGTGTGAGAGAGCGTTAGAGAACTGAGAAAGGAATGCTAAGATTATACAAGAAGAAGTCAATACGCAGAATACAAACTTTGAAAGTGTATTTTCAGTGAAATAAATGGTGGAGAAAGATAGAGATTTTAGGCACTAAAATATAGAATTATTTTCGTTTGACATACATTTTTCTTTTTTTGTTTTTGATAAAGTACAAATTAATTTTAGGGTAGTTCAATTTAAATCGAAATTTTTTAATAAAATAAATATCAATTTTGGAATTTGCTTAACTTAAAATTTGAATTTTTTTTAACAAAATTGTAAAACATATAAAGTTTATAGTGTAATATTGCAAGTAATAAAAAAAAGGGTTATTTTCATGGAATACCTCCAAGTATACCCACCTTTTTAACCAACACCTTATTGTTTTAAAATTTTTAAACAACACCTTATAGTATGTATGGGTTGTTATCAGCCATCACCTTCTGTTAACACCCCGTTTCTCTAATCCCCCGAAGGTTAAGAGAGGATTGCAGCTCAGGGAAATCGCCTCCCGCGTACGCTCGCTGATCTCCTCTCCGAAGCACGAAGGCGACGACTGCGAAGCGATCTGGTGTGCGAATCGAGCTGCGACCCGAAGCAAAGCGAGCTACGACCTCCCACTGCGAACCGAGGCGAGCTGCGACCTCCCGCTGCAAACTAAGCTCCGAAGCTAATCGAGCTCCGATTGAGTTGGTCGACCTCCGACTGCGAATCGACCTCCGACTGAGCTGGGCGAACTCAAAATCTGCCTTCAGGTTTGATTGTTCCTCTCTGTTCTTGAGATTCAGTTCGGAGTACTAGTTCAGTTGGGGATAAAATCGGAGGAAAAATTCATTGCAGCTGGGTTTTATTTCGTTTGATTCAGATAATGACGGGTTCCAACAAAAATTTGCATCTGTTCTTGATTTCGTTTGATTCATTATATGTAAGACCCGTTCATCACATGATTTGTAGTCTTTAAACAACATCAAAATTGTTGGTTTTGAACTCTGAGCACTCAGTTGTGCTCTTGTATTTGGAATTATACGTGTTTTCAATGAGAAAAGAGAGGAAGAAGAGGAATGAGATATGATTTCTGAATGTATTTGCATGTAAAGCAAGTCTGATTTGAGTGGGGCATGTTGTGAAAAGGTGTTATGAGACGAATACAGAATCAACTACAGAGAAACCAAAACAAAAAAACACCGAAGATTACGCGTTTCAGACAATTAAGTCTCTATGTCCACGGATGAAGTCGCGGAGCAATTTTATTGACATCTTCAAAGTTTACACGAAACAGAATCATATGACTACAACAACGATCAAAAAACAAAAAAAACATGCAATCAGCAAGAAAACCATCTCATCTTCGTCTTCTTCTTCTACGTGGACAGTACCCTCTGTTCATCTCTGTTATTCGATCACCAAAATAGAGGAGAAAACCTGGTTCTTCTTTCTGATCTCCCTACGCTAGAACCCATCTCCCTGACTATTTATACTCACTAATTGACTTCCCCAATTAGATTAAGTCAGGAGTAACTGTCATTAACAGATAGCAAGACGCAGTAAATCTGAGTCACCTCCACAGGGCATTCGTCGAACACTTTGTGAACACTTCAAATTAAGAGGTAATAACCATTTATAGAACATGTACAATTGGATCTAAATTTGACCGACGATCAACATTATCTACATTGTGCTAAGTAGGCACAATATTTTTTAGACTGGTTCGAATCCACCCACCCACCCATAAATTGTAATCTCCAAAGCTGCTGTTCTTCCTGAGCTTGCTGGACAAAACAAACTATTCTTCTTATAGCATAAAAAATCTCTTAGTACAAATGCTGCGGCTTTGCTCCGACACGGATTCTTCCCATTCTCAGACTGGTGGCACCGACAGTCAGAAAAAATGCAGAGCTCGGCGAACAAATAACCCGAATTTCAAACTGTGATGTGGTATGAACAATGTAATTTTAATCTATAAACTCACACAAATTATTCTATCTCTCTGTCGGGGTTGATCTGTATCTTTATCTCATAGCCCAGCTCAGTCGGAGGTCAGCGAAAAATAAACTCACACAAATTAGTACTCCGAACTGATCTCAAGAACAGAGAGGAACAATCAAACCTGAAAGCTGATTTTGAGTTCGCCCAGCTCAGTCGGAGGTCGCCCAACTCAGTTGGAGCTCGGTTCGAAGCTGGAGGTAGCAGCTCACCTCGGTTCGCAGTGGGAGGTCGCAGCTCGCTTCGCTTTGGGTCGCAGCTCGCTTCGCACACCAGATCGCTTCGCAGTCGTCTCCTTCGTGCTTCGGAGAGGAGATCAGCGAGCGTACGCGGGAGGTGATTTCCCTGAGCTGCAGTCCTCTCTTGACCTTCGGGAGATTAGAGCAATGGGGTGTTATCAGAAGGTGATGGTTGATAACACCCATACTATAAGGTGTTGTTTAAAAATTTTAAAACAATAAGGTGTTGGTTAAAAAGGTGGGTATACTTGGAGGTATTCCATGAAAATAACCCTAAAAAAATGTTATATTAATGATGGTTGAGTTGTTGAAAATTTGAGGAGGTGAAAAATAAAAAAACAAAGTGGAGTAGAACGTTGTTGTAGGCATCTGGAGGTTAATTGCGGACTTCCAAGTCTTGAATACTTCTTGAGAGTGAAGAGATAAATGTCTACATATATTTGATTTCGGTTGAAGGATGACATGTTCACGGAAGTGTTGGTATATGTGGAAGAGTGCATGTCTGCAGAAGTATTAGAATCGCAAAAAGGTAATTGTTAGTGGATGCTTGGTTTCAAAAGAACATGTAACCGCGAAAGTGTGGGTGTCAACGAAATATTAAGTGAAGAGCAGATTTCTGCAGTAGTCCTGTAGCTTTTTCGCAAACAAATATGCATATGTATGGGGTTTAAGTCCTTCTCAGAAGCAGTGGAACGCTCGTGCAGACATGAGTGTAACGTTTGTGCAGACAGAAATGTAACGCTCGTGCAGACAAGAGTGTGAAGAGGATATCTGCAACAGATATGTAGGCGTCTGTAGAAGCGTGGGTATCCACGGTAGACATTTAATATTGGATTTACCTTTGAAAATAGTGTACGATCGTACAGGGTTTAAGTGTGTGGTCAACCGGCAATCGGTGGATCACTAAATATGTTGCACATTAGGTATCACAAAACAATGATTACAACTAATAGGTAGGATTTGGTGTTTAAGGACAAGATTATGCACGAATCAAGACGAATGACTAAGGATTGTGAGGATTTGACACCTTGCAACTCTCTTTCTCGTATTGGCATGTTATAAAGGATGACTTGCTGAACATTTCTCACTAGCAAGCTGAAGAGAAGAAATCCTATGAAATTGGTAGTCACTCTCTTCCATTTGAAGCTAAAGTTGATTCCAAAAGTACGAATTAGTTTATTTAAATTACTGAGTATAGATTCAAGCTTTGAGGTAAGCGATAATGTATGTGCTTGACTTAATGGTATACATCACAAGGTGCTAGGACGGACTAAACTTACGATATTGAAATGTTAAAATGAATATATTGTATCTTTTATATGATAAATTGTTGTGATATGACCTGAAATGTACGGCCTCTTGATGTGTAATAAATTAATTTCATACTTGGTTCTATGCAACATTGGAAAGATAGTGGTTGATTGGTAAATAATTGCATATATGGTTACTATGCATAATGAGAATGAACATATAGTTGAGATTACACACAAGATGAAGTTTATATGTTTTAAAATGAACATGCTATTGTTACTTTCACATATAGAATGAATTGACACTTGTTAGAAATGATCTTAACATGCTCACACATTATGTTTTACAACAAAAGTATAAAAAGATTTTGTGCATATGTTTTTATATAAGAAAAACTAAGGAAAAGAATGAAAATACGTAATTGATTGTTCTGTGGCTGGGGTTCAAATTTGGTTGTCCCACATGAGGTGCATCAAATGGTGCCTATTCTCACATACATTGCGCCCCATTGATCAAGTTAATAAGGGAAAAGAAACAAAAACAAACTAAAAAAGAAAAATGTGTATTAATTATACAAAATTGCGTCACATGACATACTTATATTCATTCTTCATTACTTACTAAGCGTCAATCTTATAGTTTAAACCTTGTAATGTAAGAAAATTACTATGATGAGTATATATCTATGGATGGACTTGGCTGACATACTGGTTAAGGAAGCGTTTCGACGGTTGCATGCTTGACTTATTATGGCAACAACGACCAAAGGAGGGTGGATGATAAAATGTATCTTATGTAATGGAAGAGATTGAAAAATATGGTTAGTTGAATAAGTTTTGTAAATGCACTATCTATAAATAATGTTTGGGAAGATATTTTGGAACGATGAATGTAACTTTGATGACAAAAAGAATATAAAATACCATAACGTGTATATTTTCCACTATAAAATATTTCATATGCAAATAATAAATATGTTATTACTAATGCCTTCCCCAGTAATAAGTTTCCAGATTGGCATTAAAAGACTTAGAAAAAAAAAACTGATGTAAAACGGGTCATCCCAAAAATAAACTTTAAACTTTGCACAATCAAAAAATGAATATTAAATTAATTTTTTCTATTTTACTTGGTTTAGATCTACTTCAATTTTGGTTTTAGATATATATATATATATATATATATATATTCTTTTTGACTTGGCTTGGGTCGGTGAGGGCCCATTATGATCATTTAGTTCATTTTTTGGATAATTTTTAAAATTATAATTAAAAAATATAAATATTACAAGGTCAGTTTAATTTAGTTTCAATCGAAACAAAATTGAGTAGAGTTTAATTTTAATAGAAAAGTTTAATTGGTCCACGATATAAAATTCGTAGTTTAATATGTTCACAAAAAATTTTGAGATTTATTTTGTTAATAAAATAAGTTTAGAGTTTTAGTTTAACGGATTTCAAACTACAGAGTTTAATTTATATTTTATTTTAATTTTGATTTTAAAATTATATAAACTAAATCAATTGTGATAATAATGAATAGGGATACTACCCATTCACATTCTCTGAATGTTGAAGTAGACTTGACCCATTGCTCCTCATTTTCTCGACTTTAATATTTCCAGTTAATTTTAGACTTTGACGAAATTATTAGTCATTTTAATTTATGAAAGGAAAATTCAATTAGAGTTTGTTGACTGAATTACTTTGGCTCTATCTAAAAGTTTCGAGTGTGACATGATTGAATAATTAAGAGCTTCTTTCTTTCTTTGGTTTTTTTTTTTTTTTGAGAATTAGTGGAAGGAGCCAATGGAATTGGCCTGATAGATTATCTAATTATTACGGACAAAACTCTTTTTCCAATTTCAAGTCTATGGTGATTTTTTTCTTTTATGTGTATATTTTTTCTTGTAAAGTTTTTTTTTAATGTAAATCTTATTGTTATTTTTTTTTCCGATTTACATTTGGGTGCAGCAACAATGATTAATTCAAATGTTATGTCTTGTTTTCACTTTTGTTTTCAATTTTTCATATGTTCGCAAAAGAGACATATTTGTTACATCAATTAACAAGAAAATAAATTTAATTGATGACGAAGAAAAGAAACGTGTGAGGATAGAACAAAATAATTTTATGTAGAATATGCATCGACAATCACAATGATCTGTATTGCCATTCCAACTAATCGAATTTTAATCAAGATCGGGTAAAGATTTATCTTGACCAAAATGAATCCATGCATATCTAGCAATGCTTCCATTTATAGTTCATAAGAAAAGTAAATATTTGTGAACACAAGTAATAAAATGCTTTTTTCCCAAAACATGTACATTGCGCTTGACAATATAATATTCATAAAATTTTTGTTATGAATGTGAGAATATAATTTAGTAGATCAAATTAACAAAGAGAAGATTTTGACGTGGTGCGGGTAAGCAATCATTTTCAATTTCTCGGTACTCATTTTCAAATTGCTTTTAGAGAGATTAAAAGAGATTATTTGAAAAGTTATAATGTAAAGGAAAATTAACAAATGAACCATTGTACTTTGTAATCAATGACAAGTTAATAAAGTATTTTTGCTAACAACTTAATCACTGAACTATAAAAAATAGACACTATAAACATCGCAATTATGTTTGTCGTTAAACGTTTTAATTTTCATTCCGTGGAGGAACACAACATGTTTCTCTGTGGAACATCAATGCTAATTATTAAGGTTTTAGCATTGACGTTCCCGCGGCGGATAGTGTAACGTTCGGCAGCGGAACGTCAATATTAATTAAAATTTACAACGTTCTGCTGCGGAACGACAACTTTCTACAGCGGAATGATAACTTTCTGCCGCATAACATCATGCATCGTTCTACGTTCAGATACCCTAGTATATATAATGGACATTCGGAGCACCGGTGAGTTCATCGATTCCTCAGTGAACCCCGTATTCCTCGATGAACCTTTGTATTCTCAAAGCGAATTTCCCCAATGGATTTTAGGACAAAGAAATTAACTCTCAAGCGTAAGGCTACTCTGTCGCAGTCTCAATCGCTACCTTAGGCAAAAATGACGAACTTGGCCATTGAACACAGATGACTTGGAACTGAGTTCATTGTCGATTAGTTTCACCACAATGTACCTACTGCAGTTGAAGGTGGAGCACCTGTGGTTGAAGTTGGAGCACCGCGGTTGACCCTATTACACAAGCTGAGGTTGAAGCACAACCTTAGCCTCGACAACAACCAGGATTGCCTAAGCAAACGATCGGTAAGAAGCCGATGTTAAACATCGTTCAATTATTGTATCTAGAAGATTAGATTTTGAGTCACTAGATGAATTGGAAATAGAAGAATTGATTGAGGGGACTGACTTAGCTAGTTTGTGTAGGTTGAGTGGAAGTTTCTATGAATGGATTGTGAAATTATTTTACGCCAATTCGGAACTGTTCACCCAACAATTAGAGGTTTGGACTTACATGTTTGGATAGGCGTTGAGAATGAATATCAAGGATATTAACTTGCTGCTTGGATGTTCGAGGGAGGAACTAAGCGAGCAATATTACCACGTGTATTGGGAGCCAGCATTTATCAGATGAGGAAAAGGTTTGGCAGACCTTAAACTATTGCACTGTGATCCCGAGATTGTAGTGTTGAAGAAGACAAAGTCCAATTATTTGAACACCAATGCCTAAGTGATCCACATCTGATGCGGGCACGGAATGCTGACGGATGAACTATGGATGAATGCACCATTTCTCACCTCCTTGGATAAGGATGCAGATGCAAGGTTCTCTTGTGATATAACTCACACAAGAGGATCTTTGGATATGACTCACCAAAGGCCTTTGGATATAACTCACCAAAGAAAGAAAAATGATGGCTCCAATTTCCGAATGAAAGCAAAGCTTTAATTTGTATTCAATTGTCAACTATTTAAAACATAAAATTAGGTGGCTTTATATAGCCTTTTACGAACATAAATTAAAAAACTAAATAAAAGATAACTTAGATAAGTGGATCTAGATCTCCTAGATAAGTGGATCTTTTTGTTGTGATTCTCAACCGATTTGAAAAGTTTCCTTGATCTTTGACTTGATATCTTTTTATTGACTTTCTTATCTTTCAAACATGTCTTCTTGGGCTTTTTTCCATTGTAGTTAGTGAATGGGCTTCACTTGATCTTCATGGGTTTGGGCCTTTGCTCTTGTCATTGGGCCTTGTTGAAACTGTCCACTTGAATGGCTTCCACATCTTGAGTTCTTGATCACCAAGTTTGGAAACTCGGGCTTCCCTTAAATTTTTGCTCTCTGTTCGTTGGGCTTTTACCATAGCAAATGAACTTCGAATTAAACAATCTAACATGCTTTAGAAAGCTTAACACATTGGTTACAATCTTCATGAAGAATATATTTTGAAATGACATCGTTTGGAATGCCAAAATAATCAAATACTCCTCGGAGGTCAAAAGGAGGACAGTTTTGGAAAGTCCTTTAATTATTCTCTTGAATTTCCACCTATGCTTGACCTTGCATTTACCCATGATAATCTTTGAGGCTTGATAAATAATAGAATGGTCCCATTTCACATCAACACCATCATGACGCACGTCATTTTGCCTTGAGATGGACATCGAGACCATATTAGTTGCATGGATCTCTATATGCTGGAGAAGATGTTCAACCGAAAAAAAGTGAACATCAACTATGTGATTTTAAGTCACATGTACGAGGTCCTCAACAACCCGGCCAAGAGTCTATCATTTAATTGGCTCATTTAGATGATTGTTAAGCATTACAGATACAGGTCTCAGATGAGGAGCTGAGAATCAAAGAGAAGGCCACCAACGTCTACAACAAATTGGTAGTGAACCGTATTGAGATCTCCAGAGTTGAAGGGGTATGGGTATGCAAGACTCCATCCAAGCTCGCCTCGAAGAATCGAGCTAAAGTTTTCAAGCCGCCAGCCCCCTTAGTCGTACAACCTCCACCCCCTCAATTGTATAGCCTCCAGCCCCTCAGAGGAACAACCTCCATCATCGCTTCTATAGCACATGGAGGATGATACTCCGCAGCCGATGACTCTGCCCCCCTCATTAGTCATCTCACTTTACCTCAATGCCTAGGGAGATTGCTAGCTAGATGCAAAGAATGGAGGAGCAAGCAGAGGAGCGACATCAAATGGTGTTGGATCAAGTTCAATGGATGGAGGACTGACTTTTACGGATGGAGGAGCACCATAAAATGGGGCTACATAATGAAAATAATGGAAGAGCACCATCAAATGGGGCTGTACCAAATGCAAATAATGATGGAGCGATCAGAGGAGCACCATAATAAGATGTTGCTAGAATTGCAAAGAATAGGGTGACAAGTGTAACAACTCGATACTAACTTTTCCCATTAACCGATGTAAACAAACTTTGGAGATAAAATTTCAAGATAAAACTTGTCTCTGTACGCATTAAGTGGTGACTTGTTATTTTGTGGGAATTAATTTGGATGAAATTTTTAGTTGAAAATGTGAAGGAAATGGAATTTTGGTCTATTCAGACGCATGCGGACGACCCTACGGACGTGATGTGCCATCTGTAAAAAAACGAATGGAACAACTCCCGAGAATTCAGACGACTTCGGACAATTTCGAAGGACAGCAGACGCGGGCAAATGTTGTGAGTTTGAATATGTCTGAATTCTGGACGAATTCAGATGCACGCGGATGATACCTCGGACGCATTTCACGTCCAAATTCTAAATTCGGATGGTACATGCAGAATTGGGACGCATCCTCCTATTCAAAGCCTCGTTTTAGACTACGTCATTTTAGTCTTGCGGACGAATGCAGACGTGAAGACCCCATCCGCACTCGTCTGAATCCTCACAGAGTAGCAACTAAACTGATTTTTAATCAGGAGAAAATGACGCTCAACCAATAGAAACACAGACCACTCGACCTCACTCCCACGATCCCGACTAGCAGAGGATGTCTCCTGCACCTCCTCTGCCACTCGTACGAATTGTCCCCGAGGTGAGCCCTATTTCATCTTCAGCTCTTCATCTCTTTCTTTTTCGTTGTTCTTCCTGGAAGGGTTCTGGAGGGTTGCTGTTTGGAGTGTGGAGGGAGATCTGCTGTCCGAATGGAGGCTTGTCTACAAGGGTAAGGATTTGGTTAGTCGTTGGCTTGAGGAAGCCCTACCCACAAGTATATTGTGTGAGTGTTGATTATGTTGACTCTATGTTTGTTCTACTGTATTTTGTTCTTCTTCATTGCCGTAGTTTCTTCTCTGGTTCGTGTTATCCTTTTTGTTTATGTAGTTATGTTTTCGTACTTACTCAACAATGGAACTAGATTATGATCAAGGGAAGTTATGAGGTAGGGATGGATGAATGCTAAGTAAAGATAAGCTGAACTAAAAGTAGTATATTTTGCTGTGTTGTGAACATTTTCCTTTGCTGCTCTAGCTCGTACATTTCAGTTGTGATGTTCTTACTTTTGCTGTTGTTACATTTCATTGAGGTCTCCATTACTACTTGTTGTGGTTTATTAGTTGTAGTTAGTTTTGTTAGTATATTATGTTATTGCTGCTGTGTATTCTCTAGATGTTCAACTTAAATTGCAAGTCTCTATGTGATGTCAAGTTTTGTTAGAGGATGAGTTAAGAAAGTCATGGTAAATGTAAAGGGGAAATGAAATAGATTCAATGTTTATATTCTGTATAGGTTTATTTTCTGCCTCTCCTTTATGTATATACACTTGATTAAGCTTGATAGCATGCAATCCTCTATTTTTGTTTCGTTGCTGCGACATGACTTTATCTCATGACAAACTGTTGTAGACTAATGAATAACAAATTAAATATGATTCCTGCCTGCTGTCATGTTAACGTGCTGTTACTGTAATATTAGCTCGTCATCATTAACTTATACACGCTAATTAGGTTACTATTATTGTTCTCTTACCAAGTGTGTAACTCTACTGTAAATAACCCTGCTATAATTTAGGTTCTACTCGCTATTAATATGGCGTTGCTGAGTGATAACTTGAAAGCTAACCTAAAGCATGAAGATTTATAGGAGTTGCTGCCGTTGTTGTTATCTTAGGTGTTGTCACTTCAACTAGCATGTAAATATTGCTCCTTTACATCTCAAGCATGTTAATCTATCACCCGTATAATCCCGTTAACTTTCAATTTACTTGATAAGCATGTTATTTACTTGTTTTAAACCTGCTAATATACAGTTCATATTTCCTTAAATATGTTCATTGATTTGGTTGTGAAATTGTCAAGCATGTTAAGTTATATATATCAATCTTGTCAAGCATGTTAATTTCTCTTCGAGCATAATATTCTAATTCTGTGAAGTCTGCCATATCTATTATTGTTGTCTAATAGCATGTTCTGGACGTTGTTTGATTTATACGTTTCTCTTATAGTGACGTTATAATCATTCTTTTTGTGTATCTTCAATTCCATCATTTATTATTGATTATCGTATTTCCTTGTAAGTATGTGTAGTATAGTTTTCATCATGCACCACGTTAATATAAACAACTAGGGAGTACCCCCTCGGGGTGGTACTCATACGCATGAGTGAGGAAAAATGCTAAGAAAAAAGATGTTTCAGGATGGGCGGGATACGCCTATCAGTGAAAGAAAACCTGAAGGTAGGATACGTTGGAAGGGAAGAAACCTTGAAGGCAGGACACGTCGAAAAGGGACAAAAAGGGAGTTGGGGTAGATGGGTAGTTCGGATCTAGCTTGGTAACTAGGATACACCCTCACCTAGTCGGAAAAGGGATTAGTATGCACGCAGGAGGTTAGAATTCAACCAACTAAGCCATCTCAAAGGACAAGCTCCAATCTCCAGCTCGAAGTATGAGTAAAGAACTAAAGAATCAATGAATATAATGAAAGAGTTGGTTTGGGTGGCCCCTATTCCAAGAGGAATTAAAGAGAGACATGTATAATTGTTTTCCCCCATTTCTTTACTGGGCTTAAGCTCACGTCCTTACTTGTGGTGTAGGTAATGAGATAGTTTTTCTAGGAGCAGCGGAGGAGGCCATTCCCGTGGAGCCTGCGGTGTATCCAAAGGGGACGCAAGCCCAGTAGTAGTACAACATCAAGTAAGGAGGAAGAAGTAAAATTTTTGTAAGGGATAACGTCAGACTTGTTTTGTGAACGTTACTTACCTTTTTACCCTTATTTGAGTACTTATTCGGAATATTATGTGGATTTCACTTGGAAAACTAATTAATATTTTAAGTGATTCTTCAATTATGCTTCCGCTAAATTTATTAATTATGGTCTCTCCTTGATTTAATTAACTGTTTTAGTAAGTTGGTAACGATCGGATTTTAGCACTCTGATTTTTAAGATCGAAAGGATTTTAAACAATGTTTTCGTTATTTTCCAAAAGATTAAAATTTTAACGTATTTTAAGACAAGTAAGAAATCAGGGTCGTTACAGCAAGCAGTCTCTCTACCATCCTCTCCAGCAGCATCTCGAGTAGTCCATCCAGCAGACTCTCCAACGTCCTCTCCAGCATCCTCGTCAGCACAGAATGCTTGCAAGTTATTTAGTTTATATGCAAAGTCCATTATTTACTTTATTTGTATGTGACATAATAACGTGTCTCAAATTTGCAGCATCATTGCCGATGTTCTCCTCCAGCTGTGCTTACCAAGGTGAAGGAGATAGTTGCTCTCATTCCTCTATCGATAGTTGCGTCAAATGGATCACAACCTCCACCACTTAAAATTGTGCGTGTGGTACATCTTCAATTTGGTTATGTACGTGTCTACACTTATTCATGTTTTCTTAATCAGATGGTAACTTGTCAATGTTTATCGTAGCCAGGTCAATTGATAGATATTTTCACGAAGTTTGTTGATGCAAATACCCGAAAGAACTTGGAGACGTATGCAGTTCTTTCAAGAATTATGGTAGGCCTTTTCATTTTGTATCATTAAGTGTTTTGGACTCCATACTTAGGATATTTTGCTTGCTGTTTGCCTTTTCAAGTTCAAGATGAGTACCACATCACTGAGATCATCTTCCCGAAGTAAGAAGTGATAGCAAACACGGTGAGAATTACGTTATATTACATTAAGTAGTTCAAAAGATTTTATCTTAGTACTCATCCTTGTGTTGCGTTCTTTGTATGCAATGCTATGTGTTAGAGTTCGGGCTTGTCTAGGATATGTTGTCCATGGTTGCCCATGCTAGATCTAAGCCATTCACTTGTATTTCATTTCTATTGAATTTCTTTCTATTTTTGGAAAGAATGACTCCTCACTACCATTGTAACGATCCGATTTTTCATTTATCTTAAGAAAATGTGTAAAATTTAAAATTTTGCTAAACGACCAAGATCATTATTTAGAAAATCCTTTCAATTTAAAATCAGAGTTTTTTTCTTGAAAATCTGATCATCACTTGAACTCATCTCAACAATCGTAAAATAGTGGAACTACAGCTTATAAAATTAGCGGAAGCATAGTCTAGAATATTTGTAATGACCCGGTTTTCTATTCCTTTTAAAATTCGTAAAATTCAAAACATTCCTTTCATAATAACATCAGAGTATTCTTTCTTTGTAAAATCCGATCATTAAAACTTTTTACTTTCAACATTTATCAATATAAAATCATTTGTATGAAATGCAGCGGAATAAAAACAAAAGTTTAAAGAATAGTAAATAATTTACAAAACCCTTTTTCTCTTTCTTAAACTCTTTAGCCCAGCCAGCCACAAGATCCACCCGTGCAAATCCTTCATCAATTGTCTTTGACCTGTTCATCTGTTGCACGTACATACCTACATCACAAGACCTAAACTAATAAGCCTAACTTTCTGTAAGTGATAAAAGGAAATGCAGATGATATGCATGATCATAAAATGCATTATAGCTAAGAGTGGAATACTCCCAGGGCCAGGGGGAAGAACTGGTCACTCCACAAAGGAGATATATCTATCCGGGGTGTTCTATATGCCGGTACCCACTCATTTGTTACAAGAACGTTGGGGATTTCAGAATAGGAGACAATGAACCCTCGATCCCATGTAACTAACCTATTTTCTCTCTAATCCATCCATCATGGACCTATATGAACAATGGGATGTCATTGTTTTTTCGAATCCCCACATGCCTATTTACATAGATTTATTATGTCATACAATATGCACATGAATTCATACAATCCTATATGATATACATGTCTAATAAATATATCATTAAAAGAACTTAAATCTAGTAAACACACAACATACAATCCTAATTCTTGCGATGTAAGGTCCGAAGACTAAAGCACAATAAGTATCAACTTACCTGGCGTCCATAGAGCGTTTCTGTTTGTTCTCTTTCCTTCGTACCTTCAAAACCATTTAAATCACGTATTATTAATCTTACTTCTACGACTCATCACTTTCACTATTAGCATATGGACAACAGAATAGCAAACCTCACAATGTTGCTCATTCCATTAACGTGACAGGATAACATAGAGAATTTACTGTACAAAACTGAATAGTAGTTTATCACAAAATCATATTTCAACAGCAGAGTAGATAACCATTTAATGTCTATTTTAACATGAAATTACCGAGTAAATACTTTATAAAGCCGTCTTCATATATCCTTAAGCATTCAAGACTTATAGCCAACAACGACATACATGACATTATTCACTTAATCCTCTGTCTTTGCGCAAACAGTTATTTCACAGCCACATATAGCAATAACTAACGTTACTCAAACTAACAACAATTAATAGGTCATCCCATAAATAGTCTCAACAGGTTAAACCTCAACCGTCGTAGACAATTTCTCAAATAAGAACTCATATTTCAGTGGTAGAAGCTGAACAACATAATACAGATTATTGCAGAAGCTTAACTACATAATACAGATTCAATAATCAAACTATCCAATAGTCATCAATATAATAGCCACCTTTCACAGATAATAACCAAGACAGCATAGATAGCATACAAAGAAGGTACAACAACACCAACAGGATGTTTTTTGATTATCAACAGAGGCATACTGTTGCAACAAAGCATAATTCCAATATCCACTAACCCATTCAATAGATTTTCCAACAATACCAACAGATTTTCCAAGTCTTAACAGAGTATAAAATACTGCATAACTCATAAAACTCAAATGAAGAGTGAAGGAAATCACTCACCAGCCCACACTCGATTCTACCACTTCAAAGCCTAGAGAATTCAAGTGCAGCAACTCCCAACCATTGAATTCCAGACTTCACTCGAGGAACAACACCCAGTAGCTCCTTTTCCCTATTTCTTCTCTTCTGTTCTTCCTCCCGATGCGTACTACCTTCTAGAGAACACAGCTCATCATTCTCTTATCCCACCGAACTGGTACAAAACACTTCCCCTGCTTGCTGTCATTTATAGCCAAAGACGTACACCGATACACTCATACAATTAACAGAGGAGATGCCGCATGGAAGATTCGTGTTGTGCCAGCCAAAGCACTGGACACTCAGCTCAATAATAGACCTATAGAACAGGAGCGAACCAACACCCAGCGAACCGAGCCCTGCATCCACTGTCGGCCACTGCCATCTCCGATTGACGCAGCCATTCCCTTGCCATCGCCATTCGTTGCTGCCAGTCCTTGCCAAACATCACCAAGTAATCAAAATCGACAGAACAACTCACCTTAACGGAGCTTCGTCGATTCATCCCACGAGTCCGTCGGACAACACCGCCACCTTGCAGTCGCAGTAACTGTCGGCATCGTCGCCGGCCGCTGTTCGTTCACCGGCCAGCGCATCGAGCCCAAACCTTTGTCGTTCGAGCTCATTGCCTCCCCTCTCGCATCGCCTTCGCCTCTCCGGGTTCCGATCTCCCTTTTTGTCTCTCTCACTCTTTTCTCTCTTCAAATGGCCGAAGGCCATGTTATTTAATTTAAACCAGTTCAGGAGGAACCAATTTAATCCGTCCCTAAATAAATCACTTTTCCATTTATTTACTTTCCTTTCTTAATTAATTTCTTTATAATCTTCATATATTAATTCTAATTAATCCCACTTTATTTAACCTTAATTATCATCTCACTAATTTTCCTAAATGTTAATATATTGATTATGTTGTTGGTAATATCTCGATAATTTATTTGACTAATTCGAATATTTTCAATTATTTTCCAATTTATCATTCTTAAGTTCCGATATAAAAATTGGGAAATTACAATATTACTTAAAACAGTTAACAAAGTTCAAGGTTTAAAGTGTAACCTACTCAAAACAAGGGTTATGGCAATAGTTAATGTTTTACAAAACATATTTGTCATTGAACCCATACAAAATAGATACTTTTTATTTTCCTTGAGTCATGCCTCTACTTTGATTGCATTTCCTCCAGACACACAACAGGCTCCACGGGTAAGGCCTCCTTTGCTCCTGGTACAATCATCTCATTACCTACACCATAAGTAAGGACATGAGCCTAAAGGCCCAGTAAGAAAATGGGTTAATACGAATGCATATTACTCTCTTTAGTTCTTTTTGAAATGGGTATCGCCCCAGACCAATCTTTTCTTATGTTCTTTTGGTCATTACTCATACATCTAGCTGGAGATTGGAGGAATCCGTGGCGGAAGGGTAGTCTTTGTCGGCTTCAGCCACCCAGGGTAAACAGTCTCGCAGTCCCAACAAGGGAAAGGTAACGTTCTCTTTATCCTGTCTACCTGACTGATCCATACTTACCCTTCCATCCCCCAACTCCCCATTATTCTCTTAAATTTCTTCTTCTTCACTTAATGCGTGTGAGTACCACCCCAGGGTGGCACTCCCTACTTTGTTTCTATTAACGTGTATGCATGATGACACTTTCAAATTAAATAGCACATTCATGGAACATAAATGACAATAATTGAAAGAATGACAAATCAATAATTAAATAGTAGGATTTGAAACACATAAGAAGAACAAAGGCATATTCGAACAATTTTACGAAAACCATAACAAAAACGTATAACAGTGTAGATTAAGCATGCTATTAAGTAGTGGTCATATTCCAACCTACCTCCAATTATACTAATAACTAAGCATGCATTAATGATTGCGTATTACATGCATTAGCAGTAATTAGACAATATAAAGCAATATAAAGATAACAAATAACAATGTATGGTGAACGGAATAGATCAATAGAACGTGCTTTTAACGATGCATTAAAACAGCAGTATATATCGAACAAGATAGAACAACTGAACATGCTTTGATAATATGCAGCGTACAATAGCAAAATAGAACATAGAACATGCTTCGACAATATATGGTAGCATACAATAACGAAAAATAACAACATAACATGTTTCTTAAACGACAATAAATAGTAGTAAATAAAAACAACAGTAAATAAACATGAAACATGCTTCTTAAACGACTATAAACAGTAGTAATTAAACACGAAGCATGCCTCTCAAGTGACTATAAATAGCAGTGAATAGTATCAAAACGGAATAGTGAAACATGCTTCTTAAATGACTATATATAACAGCAAACCAATATCGAAACGGAACAGCAAAACATGCTTCTTAAATGACTATATACAATAGCAAACCAATATCAAAATGGAACAACGAAACATGCTCCTTAAATGACTATATATAGCAGCAATTTAGACGAACATGTGAGACATATTATTTGACAATAACTACTAAATATGACAGCGAGATAAGACATGCATACTTGCTTTATAATTCGTCAACGGATATGAAATATTTCTGCGAAATGAAAGCGAACAAGCTTGCTTAATAACTTGACAATAAATACTAAATATGCAGAAAAATAGACATGAACATATGTGCTTTATGCGCTAATAGCAAACACCTATATGACAGCAAAATGAAACGTGCGTACGTGCTTAACATCTTGATAGTGGCCATGAAACGTAACAATGAATTAAAGCATACTTACGTGGTCCACAATTGATGCTTTTAAACGACAAATAAACAGCAGCGTGTAATGAAACGAAATGAACTACAGAACATGCACCCTCAACAATAATAAACAGCAGCGCATGAACAATGAAATGGAACAACAAATTATGCTCTCAATGTCTAAGCGAAACCAACTACATAATAGAGTAAAACAACTAAGGTAGGGCGACATATCAGTGACATATATTCAGAATCAATATAAGCCGAATGGTAGGACAAATGTCAATAATACACAATCATATAATCACATATTAGGGTCACTGTCCCTACATTTCCTTCATGTTCGTCTTTAATAGATTCAGTGATTCATACATTCCATTTGTTCTCACTTTTCCTTCACCTTCATTCTCAACAAAGCAGACTAATCCTCGGTAAAGTAAATCAAACATTGAAATGAAATTCACAGTGTAGAGTATTTAAAGAGTAACTACAAGCAAGATAGCTATCAGAGTACCACCAAAAGATTTACAGACATTCAAGAACAACTAAAGGAACTACAGAAATTCTACAGCAAGAACATCTACTTATGCACACTTTACTTGGGTGTAGGGCCTCCACATGGCCAAAGACTACCCCAATCCTTACCCTTTGTTGACAATTCGATACAGAGACAGTAGGACCCCCTTGTTTCCAAAACCACACTTAACGTAGGAACTTTTCTCCAGAAGAGAAGAATTGAACAAAGAAGAATAAGGGCACCCAGGAGATGAACGAAATGGCTAAAGATATAGGCGGGTTCACCCCATGGGGATAGACCGTATGCCTAGCAGGGAGGATGCAGGGGACAGTTCATGCTGGTCGGGACGTGGTGGAGTGAGATTTGTGTCGAGGAGCCGCGTTTTTATTGGCTGATTCGTTGATTTGCTTTGACGAGTGCAGACGTGATGCATCGTCCACATTCGTCCGTATGTGTAAAATTCCAAGGTAGATTTGGATATTCGGATGAAATGTGGCGTGCGCATACTACGTCCGCATTCGTTTGAAAGTGTCCAAAAATGGGACATATTCAAATCAGTCGTGTCCGCACTCATCCCCATTCTTCCGCACATCGTCCGAATGGCACATTTAGACGCGACACGGTGTATGCATGTATCATCCGAAGGTGTCAAAGAATCAGATAGATTCAAATCAGACGCACTCGCCCACGTCCGCATTCGTCTGGGTTCGTCTGAATCTCCATGACACAGACAACATTGGGACAAAAAACTGCGTCCCAACTTGCTGGAATGGCGTCCTAATCGTTTGTGGACAACATAACTCGTCCTTGAGTCGTCCACACTCGTCTACAAATGTCCAGTTGGACAGTTAGGATGCAAGAATTTGTCCTGCTTCATCACAAGTGTGATTCACGCATGTGCGGACACCGATTCTCGTCCTCATGGCGACTGCATAAGCCAAATCTCCCATTTCTCTCACATTTTTCTACTAAACTCTTACCCCATAATATTTTTTCCATGAATACATGTCATAATTTAACAAGTATAAATACGCAATGTAATATATATATATATATATATCTCCAAAGTTTGATTACATCACGTATATGAGGAAAATAGTTTCGGGGTATTACAACCCTAGCATGTATCCTTCTACCATGGTGGAGATGATCCAGATTGCTCTTTAGGGAAAGAGTCATGACTGGACCCCCTTACCCAACGATGTAATTTGCTGCCAATCAATGAACAAGCTTTGTATATGCAAACTCTCTTTATTCTCACTATTCTCAATGACTCTCTTTCTATTAATCTCGTTTGCTCAATGCACGCCTATTAGACAATAAGCCCGATCTAATGTCGTGGGCATCCGGTGCCATTGGCACACATTGCATGCTGACTCGTTGTATTCCTGAGACAACAATTGTCATACGGTCTTTCCTTACCCCTCAAAAGTAGGACCATGACAGTTGGTATTAGAGCTAGGTTAGCTCAATCTACAAGAAATCATGCCGAGAAAAAATCAGTCAGAGAAGACAGATTCATCGCAAGACCAGCTCGAGCACCTAGTCTAGCTGGAAGAAGAAATGAGCTATCTGCAAGAGTTGCCAGATAATGTTCGGTTCCTAGAGGAACTAATGAAGGAAATGTCTGAATTTCTTGCTGATATTGCTGCTATACACAATAGAATAAACATTATCTCGATTTGAGAGCTGATGGATTGGGTAGAGAATCTCGAATCCCAAATAGAGAATGGAAATGGGGTAGATAGTGGAGAGAGCTCCATGAGTGCAATAGTCAGGGTCCTAGAGCCCGTTGAAGAGATCGACCAAGCTCATACCCAACTGTCAGGAGTTGTTACCTACCTAACTGAAGATTTCAAAGTAATGTTCGACTCTCTAAAAGCTGAAATTACGGAGATAAACATGAAACTGAACCTCACAATGAGAGCAATGGGAAGTCAAGTCCAAACTCTGAGCATAACAGAATTCAATCGGGAGAAAATCCCCGAGCCAAAGTCCTTTGGAGGAGCTCGAGATGCCAAAGAAATAGAAAACTTCATCTTTGACATGGAACAATATTTCAAGGAAACTAGAATTGACGAAGAGACGAAGGTGACCTTGGCCACACTGCATCTTACTGGAGATGCAAAACTTTGGTGGAGATCAAAATACAATGACATTTGCAATGGTGACTGTGTGATCAATACATGGGAAGATCTCAAAAGAGAGTTAAAGGATTAGTTCTTTCCTGAAAATGTGGAGTTCAATGCTTGTCGGTCACTGCGAGAACTAAAACAAAATAGCATCATCTGCGAATATGTTAAATAGTTCTCAAGCCTCATGCTTAACATCAGAGACATGTCCGAAAAAGACAAGATCTTCACATTTATTGAAGGGTTGAAACCTTGGGCCAGAACAAAGTTATACGAATAGAAAGTGCAGAGTCTCTCAAGTGCCCTTGCTGCTGTAGAACGGTTGTTTGATTATGCTAGTGAAAACCCTGGCCAAAAGAAGAACTCACTCAACAATCCAAACAACTCAAAGCCCCAGAGAACTAACACAAACCCCACTAAAAGGAAACCATTTATCCCAAGAGAAAGCCAAGAAACTTCTAGAGCAGCCAACACTCAACGACTAATGAATAAACCCATGTCGTGTTTCTTGTGCAAAGGACCTCATCGTGTGGCTAAATGCCCTCATAGGTTGGTGCTGATTGCCCTACAAGCATCGATTCATAACGACAACCCTCTCGAAGGAGTTGCTAAAGAAGAGCCCATAGAGGTTGCTGAAGTAGGGACTATGACTTTTTTATTAGCAGTACAACAACAAATGGAAGAGCTAAAGAGGACTCCCGACAAAGGTCTCATGTATGTAGAGTCCCTTGTCAACAATAAAGCTGTCAGAAGTACCATGATAGACTCAAGGGCTACGCGCAATTTCATTACCAAAAAGGAAGCTCGCCATCTTGGTCTAAAGCTCGAGAGGAATGCCGGTAAGATGAAGACCATCAATGCAAAAGTGATGCCAATAGTTGGAATAATGAGAAGAACTCAGCTGAAGCTCAATTCATGAACAGGGCCAATCGACTTTTTATTGCGCAGATGGATGACTTTGATACTATCTTGGGGATGGAGTTCTTGATGGAACATAAAGTTATTTCTATTCCCTCTACCAAATGTTTGGTAATTTCAGGAAACAATCCGATAGTCGTCTCTGCGATCCTAAAACAGCCAATTGCTAATAGTACAAAAATGATCTCTACGATGCAATTCAAGAAAGGGCTGAAACACCAAGCTCCGAAATACATCTTAGTTCCTTTGATTGTAGATGAAAGAAAAAAAGAGGAAATACTATCAGAAGTCATAGAAGTCTTGGAGGAATACCAAGACACCATGCCTGAATGTTTACCTAAGACATACCCCCGCGTAGCGACATCGATCATAAGATCGAGCTTACTCTGGGTTCTAAGCCCCCTACAAAAGCACCCTACAAAATGGCTCCACCAACACTTGCAGAGTTAAGGAAACAACTTGATGAACTACTTGAGGTCGGGTTCATTAGGCCTGCAAAGGCACCATTCGGAGCACTTGTATTATTTCAGAAGAAAAAAGATGGTAGCTCACAGTTTTGCATCGATTATCGAGCACTCAATAAAGTCACAGTACATAACAAGTACCTCATTCCACTCATCACAGATCTATTTGACCAGCTGTATAAGGCCAAATACTTCAGCAAACTCGACTTGCAATTGGATTATTATTAAGTTAGAATTGTAGAAGGTGATGAATAGAAGACGACATGTGTGACTTTCTATGGAGCCTTTGAGTTCTTGGTTATGCCCTTTGGAATGATAATCGCACTAGCAACATTTTGCACCCTCATGAACCAAGTAATTCACAAATTTCTGGACAAATTTGTGGTAGTTTACTTAGATGACATTGTGGTCTATAGCGAAACCTTAGACGAACACAAAATCCATTTTCGACGTGTTTTGGAAAAACTAAGGGAGAACCAACTGTATGTAAAGAAGGAGAAGTGCTCTTTTGCGTAGAAAAGTATTGGATTCCTTGGTCACAACATCGAACAAGGACGTCTTCGCATGGATTTTGATAAAGTCAAAGTCATCCAAGATTAGAAAGTCCTCACTTCTGTTATTGAACTGTGTTCCTTTCTAGGACTCGCAAACTATTACAGATGCTTTATTGAAGGATTCTCAAAGAGGGTTACTCCTCTTACTGAGCTGTTAAAGAAAAGTGCTCCTTAAGAGTGAAATCAAGGATGTCAAAAATGCTTTTGTCAATTTGAAAGATGTAATGATACAGAGTCCAATCTTGGCCCTAGCTGATGTTACTCAGCCATTTGAAGTAGAGATAGATGCATCTGACTACGCACTAGGAGGGGTCTTGCTGCAAAATGGCCACCCCATTGCGTATGAAAGCCGTAAGTTGAAGGAGGCAGAAAGGTGATATATTGCTTTAGAGAAAGATATGTTAGCTGTAGTACATTGCCTGCGAGTATGGCGACAATATCTGTTGGGTTCAAAATTTACGGTTAAGACAGAACCCAATTTCTGGTTCAGTTCCAGTTTGGTTCTAGTTCAGTTCCAATTACTCGAAAACTTAGTTCCGATTTTGATATTTTAAAATCAAAATAGACTTGTTTGGTTCGATACTATATCAAAATCAAACCGAACCGGTTTATGAACAGCCCTACCTTCCTTTGTTAGAGAGAGAGAGAGAGAGAGAGAGTTGTGTGCAGGTGTAGATTTTTGTCACCGATTTGTGTTGCCGTACCAGTTTTCAACCTTTGAGAAAAAGTCTTCAAGGTATTGAAAAGACTAATTAAGTTTAAGCGTACAAAATGAGCTAGAACAATTCAAGCCTTCCAATGAAGAACCACCTAATCTAGACTTGATGACTCCATTGCACATTTGAAATATGCATATCTTAGGAAGAATAATATTTTATCATTTATTATTGTAGAAACACTAGATGAAAAAAGGGAAGCATAATTATTAGAGGTGCTTCGAAAATTCAATAAGGCTCCTAGTTGGACTATAGCAGACATCAAAGGAATCAATCCCTCAAAAACTTGATGTGAAAAAATATATCTAAGTGCATGTATACATTCTTGTAACAGATATATAATGATTAAGATTAAGTATCGTATCCAAAGAGAACAATTTATAAAAATTTCTTATAAAACCAATTTCAACTTCTACTTTAAGAGTGATCAAAAGATGTAATTTTTATGATTGATAATCTTGATAACTAAGAATAAAAGAACGCAATTGAACAAGAGAGATAATTATATGAAAAAAGATATTGACATTCAATTACTCTCTTTTTATATATTTTTTTTATCAAAGCAATACTATAGTTTTATCAATTATATAACTCAAAATATAATATAATAGTCTTCCAATCTATTATATTAATTTCTTTATTTCAATCTTGTCATATTCCTATGCATCGAAATCAATAAAATTTTATTAGAGTTACGTAATACAATCTTATATTCATATAGTGATTGAATAAAAATATTAACTTTAATCCTAAAGCTAACAACCGCACGTTATTCAACAAGTGTTTTTAATTTCAATTACTTTTTTGCACGTATTAAGAACAAATTATCTGATTCAGACAGCCACTCTTTTATCACAATAAACATGAAATATAATTTTGAATAAACTAATTGATAAAACTCAAGGCATATAAAGCATAAACTTTGAATATAATATTTGGTAATTTATTCTCTCAACCAAAAAGAAAATTAGTTCATGATAAAAAATAAAACACACAAATTAAAATAAGAAAACATAGTTCAGAGCAGAAGAAATAAAACAGTAGAAAATCTCACTCAGTCGTCAATCACTAAGAACTCCTTTGCTATATAGCATTGCTTCTTCTTCTTCAACAGAAAAGAATACTCCTAAAATAGTAGAAAGAAAAATAATCTATCACTACTCTAATTCTCTGCTTCCTAATTGACTACTCTTCTTTTAAAATGTGTTCTTGTTGTTGTATTTATAAGGGCGTGTATTGGCTTCCTTTTAAATTGCTTCCAAAAGTCAAATTTGGTAATCTTCTGGAGAGATTAAGAAACTTTTCTAATTTGATCAACCTTAAGCATCAAGTAACCATGTGAATCTTCTTCAAATCTTTCCAGAAGCTTTCCATAAATCTTTCTCTTCCGATACTCCTATGCGATACTCCTTTGCACTTAAGGATATTTCTGTAAAATTAAATCAAACCATTAAAATCTATCTCAAATCTTAAGAAACATATAGAAAATCATCTAGATTCATAAAATATCTCTTTTAACTCGGATTCTTGCAATGTTGTAACAAATATGCTATTTTATATATAACAAAAAGCTAAAATAAATATCTATTAATTATATCCAAGTTATTTGGATATAATTTTAAGCTCCATTTTTGTTTATTTTTTGTTGAGTTTTTTCTTTGTTGTCGGATTTAGATTTTGAACTTAGAAACTCAAAATCTTTCATTGTTTTTAGGTTATATTGATTGATCTATAGATTATGTAGAGTTTTATGCTGGTTAGAGGTGAAAATCAGGGAAGAGGACAAATTTTTCACGAGATTTGTCACTCAATCATTGTTCTTATGCATATTTAGTTGACCTCTGCTATGTTCAATTGGCAAACTTTGTTGGGTGGTTGACCACATGATGTAAACGATCGGCCATGTGATGTCAGTGGTTCATCACATGATGTTAGCAGACATGGTCAACCCACGACGTTAGCGGTTATCATCGAGTTCATAGTTTTGATGCGTATCTGTCAACTTCTGCTATGTTCGATCGACAAACCTTGTTGGGTGGTTGATCACATGATGTAAACGGACGACCACATGACATGAGTCGTTGACCACGTGATGTTAGGTGTAACACCTCGTAGCGTAAATCATTTTTAATGCTTTTGTTTTTTAAATCAATTTATAAAATCATGTCTTTGAAAATATGTCGACAAAACATATCTTTGAAAAATAAAGAGTGAAATTTTTTTTATAAACAAGAGTGTAATTTAAAAATTCAAACGTAGTTAAAGTCCAACATAAAATAAACACAAATCCATTAACTTTAGCTATCCATTTAAAAGTCTTGTGAAACGTCTTAACTAAACTCCAAACATTAAAAGAAAAACATAATGTAAATAAAAGTCTTTCATTTAAAATTTACCCATGGGTCAATATCGTTCCAACAATGTTGCAATCTTGTCCATGAGAGTACTCATTCAATCGCCACTATCATTCATTCATATCATCAGGTACCTCAGTAACATCATTCTCATCTACATCACAAAGTTCATCTATGAGCTTAGATCTTAGTAAGAGATGCATATGTATATCATGAGCATGAGATACAATTTCGTAAAAACATGTATTTTCGTTTTCAGTCATTCTTTCTTTCTTCACTTTTTTTTTCTTTCACTTTTTTTTTGTTCTTTCATTTTTTTTCTTTTGTTTTACAAACTTTTCTTTCATTAACATTGAGATATAACACTAAAATCTCCAATCATTTGGGGATGAGCCTACCAAATCCTCAAATCATTGGGAAATAAATATATTAAAGCTTCAAATCATTGGTGCTAAATCACCAAAAGCCCCTTACGTATATTTCATTTCATTTCATCTCAAATTTTTTTACATGAAAACATACATATGAAATTCATTTTCCGTTATTAAAATGAATATGTTTTCATGATGCATATAATGCATGTGACCATGTCATATGAATCATAAAATACAATCATCAGTCAAGTCTACTATCACATGCAAAACAAAACTATGCGCCTTCAAAGTCATATGTCTTCTAAAAGAAAATAAAGGAAACAAACATAACAGTAACACATCTTCGATCAACATCATCAAAGACTAAGCAATATAAAACACCTAGCTCATCCTTGATCGATATTTAACATCACTTATGTAATCTTATTGTCAACATACTACAAACATAAAATAAACATCACATAACACATTTTCAATCCACAGTTGTAGGGGATCAAATCAAGACAATCATCATAACAATAAAATACCCTAACACTTTGTGATGTAAGCAAAAGATCAAACACATGCAAACATCACTTACTTGAGATTCTTAGTGGAGTCTATTCACTCACAATCTAATCTAGCCTTCACTCTAACTTGTTTCCAATACGCTTATTTTCCTTCAGAGAGCTTGAGAGGAAGAACGTAAACTCTTGTAGCTCTTAATGCATACATCATTAGGGTTTCGTCTCAATTTTCCTTTTTATAGACCATCAACCTTTTTTTCTGCAATTCAAAAATATAATCTAAAAAATATATTCACAAATTTGAAAATATATTTACAATCTAAAAATATATTCATAGTCGGATAATATATTTGTTGGTAAAAAATTCTATGGACAATCATGTTCTGAAGTGCTCTGTATTGTTGCCACCATGTACTTTTGTCGTTGATGCGTGTCCTTCCGCTACATATATCAGCCGTAGATATCTACACTATCCACCAATCTCCATCTTCCACATTCACCTATCCACCTTACTTCTGTGGACACCAACACTGCTGTTGTGGATATCCGCTTACATTGTCCGCCAATTTCAATTTGCCATATAGACATATCTTTCCATTAAAAAAAACCTCATTTTGCCGATTCCCCCTTATCCATAGACACAAAAGCTTCCGCTGTAGATATTCGCTCACCTTGTCTGCCAATAACAATCTACCATATTCATGCATCTCTCTACGGGTAAACCTTATTCTATAGATTCCACCTCATCCGCGGTCACCAACTTTTTTGTTGCAGATATCTGCTAACATTATCTGCTAATCACAATTTGCCACATTTATCTTATGCGGTAAACCTCATTTTCGCGAATTCTCCTAACAAACCTCATTTTACGGATTCTGTTTCACATCTGCCAACACCAACACTTCTGCTACGGATATTTGCTTACCTTGTCTACCAATTACAATCTGGCAATCACAATCTGCCACATTCACATGTCCTTCCACAAACAAACTTCATTTTCCAGATTTCACCTCATTTGTGGACACCAATGCTTTCGATACAGATATCCTCTCACCCTATCCGCCAATCACAATATGCCACGTCTACAAATCTTTTTGCGGATTCCATTTCACATTCGCGGACACCAACACTTCTGCTACAGATATCCATTTACATCGTCTGTCAATCATAATCTGCCAAGTATTTCACTTCATAAATTCCTCCTTACATCCATAGAAACCAACACTTTCACTGCGGATATCCGCTCATTGTGCAAATATCACTCAAGTGAAGCTACATGTTCTTTCTAAACCAAATATCTGCAGATACCAACACTTCTGTTGTGGATACCAACACTTTTTTTGTGGATACCAACACTCCCGCAAACACGTCATCCCACGGAGACATTCCCTTTTGTAGATACCAACTCTCCCGTAGAGACATTCCCTTTCGTAGACACATCATCACATAGATACATTCCCTTTCGCAATTACTCTTCTACGACCAGTTTAATCATCAAATGTCCACACCTAATTTTTATAATCTAAAACATTCATAGTAAAATAAAATATTCATTTCATATATTTAAATATACCTTTCATTACATAAATATATTAAATTTCAATTTTCACCAAAATTAAGACATTCACCATGACAATGTAAATTTCAAATATAACATTAGTTATTTCTTTAAATTCTAAAAAATAACGTTACACATAAAGTTATTCATGAAATTTTTTTGGGTGTTACATTAGGCGTTCACCACATGATATCAATAGTCAACTAAATGTTAAGGTCTGATCATCGTAAATGATACTGGTCTAGTCAACAAATATTACTGGTCTGATCGACAACTTTTGGTGGTCTAGTCGACCACTACTATAGTTTGGTCGATTATAATAATTGTTTGGTCAACCATATAGTAGTTTTTAAGGAAATTTTGCTTCGTCCAATTTTCGTGTCATTTTAGCTTTGGTTTCTATTTCAATTATAGGATCAACCATTGTCCTAGAATTTTAGATGGGATTTTGACATCAATATTGTTGTAGGTTTTGACAAGTTTGTTAACTTCGAACTTATTCATTAGAGTACCATTCCCAATAAAGAAAACTCACCATCCTCAAGGTAGGGGTTTCTTTTGCTATACTCATGCATCATGGTTTACAAAATTTTATTTTGTGATATATCACATAAAAACTTGACATGTTATCTTTCCTAGCATGTCTGTTTTTATACTATATGTATACTTGCTTTCACACGTTTACTTTCACCATGCTTCATATTATTTTCTAAACAGAGTCTTTGGCTATTTTGGGTCAATGATTTGGGTCATTTGTTTGATACACACCTTCTACTATGTCAAAGTGTTTGTTTGTATAGGTGATGTCCAAGTGGGGTAGCTTCTGATACGGTGTCCTTGGATGAAACTCTCTAAACCTAGCTACGATGTTTTGTTATGTGTTAACTAGTCTACTAACAATCAATCACTTCTCTTTCTCTTACGTGCCTTTAGGTTTTCTTGTATAAATGTCTGTGAGTAACTTTATTTTCACTGAGACTGTTTTCTAAAGAAAATAGTAATGACATTATTTAGTATATAAAAATCTATAGTATGATGCAATGTTTTTTCAAAATCTCCTCACCGATGGTTCACGAAGCATATTTTTAAAACGATAAAGTTTTGAATATAAAATCCAAGCCTGCATTTTTATAGCACCAGCTCATGCTTTTCATAGAAAAGATAAAGTTATTTTTCTCATGTATTAGGTATAGTTTTAGAATCTCTATTTAGTTTAGTCACTCACTCAAAAAAAACTACCCACTTTTTCGAAGAAAGGATCATGGTGAATAGGGCCACGAGTCGTGGGTTGCCGTGGTGGTTTTCCTTTTTTGTTCTCTCTCCTTGTGTGTTTATTTTTCCTTGGTGATGATTTAGATAATTCTTGTTTTCTTCTATATAGATAATAATATCTAATGTTGGATATTTTATTTTTCTATTGCGCAATACTCTTTGGGTTTTAATTATTGCACTAGTTATCACTATGTGGATGTTGGCTCATCTCGTGTAGGTTATGACTTTAAATTTGGTTTGAAGTCTTCCACTGTGAATCATGGATCATGGACCATGAAAATATTTCAATTTGTCATATGAATTCTTATTAATGGTCGACCATTCTCTTATGAATAATTGCTCGGATAAAAAATGATCAACCAAATATAATTTTTTGTTAGTGTAGAAATGTTGATGTATATAAAAATAAGGAAATTACATTTGTTATTAAATTTATGAGTGTGCTATATTTACACTCTCATATAACACATTAACATGGTGCTTATATGTTTTCTACTCATTAATTCATGTAATCTATTATTTTAAATATTTATAATATACCATAATAATTGAATCAATACATGAATGACACTTAATGGTAGCATTATGGTGTGAAATTAGAGCATAAAATTATAGTGTAAATGTAGTATTACTCTAAATTTAATGACAAAAATAGATAAAATCACCATTTAGAAATATAGAAATTATTAAGAATAAATTGAAAAAATAAAACTATAAGAATGAAATTAAAATAAATAAATGAATATTATATTTTACCTTGATTATTATTATTTAAATGGTATCAAAAATAATTTAGACTCTAATATTTAGAATCATATACATATTAGATTTTAAATTATTTTTTAACAAATCAAATATCCACCTTTCCGCTATAAGTTATTTAAATATAAATATCAATTTGTTTATTAAATCCAGAACGTGTATGCCAAATTTTCATTTACTGAAGTGTTTTAACCCGATTTATAACCATTCTAGTGATTTCTAAACCGACTTCAAACTCTATCAATCTCTTCTCCGAAGATTTTAAACTACGTTAACATATTCATAAAGTTTCAAATTAAGTTAAAAATTACAAAAAATGATAGAAATTAGATTAAAATATCTGATTAAATGAAAAAAAAAAAAAAGAATGATATTCATGTGCTTTATTTTACAAAGAAATTGATGATACGGTCTAAATTGTTAAATTGATTTCAATTTTTCATATTAACTTAGCTCCTTCGGATTGCCCACAAACTTTCTTCACAGATTTTCTTTGTATGAGACCAACAATGGCGGACCTTCCTGATGATTTGGACCAGCTTCTAGACCGTTTGAAACCCTCTATCTCTCTATTGCTCTAATTCTTTCCATCTATCTCTCTCATTCTTGTTTACTTTCGAATTGATTTAAATTAGATGCTCTGGATGATTTTCAGAAGGTGAATTTGAATCCTTCTCCTCGGAGGTTTTCCTCTCTTTCTCTTTCATATTTTTTGCACTAGTTCCAACGCTTCTCCCACACTCCCCCTCTTTTTTGCTATCAATATCTGAATACAACAACTTCGTACCAGGGTTCAAGGGCTGGGAATGAACTTGCCTGATTTGAGAAGTAAGAAAAAGGCTAAGCAAAAAGCTCCTCGCGAAGCCGATGTCTCTGAAGCCCTTGATAAACTCAGAGAGCAGACTAGAGACGCCATTAAAGGTCTTCACGTAATGAACTCCTGCAAAAGCTGTGAAGATGTTAGGGTTTAGTGTGACCCGGATTCCATTTGGGCCAGGCCGGTTCGGCCCACATTGG